>CAJPEX010000008.1:16934-396553 GCA_905338405.1 Notodromas monacha | reverse complement strand
AACAAATTTGGTTGTGAATAAAATATATTCTTTTATATATATTTGATCTGAAGTTGTTTATTTAATATCAGACAACATGTTCTTGTCCATGTGATAAGACATGACGCTTCGTGTCTCAACACCATTATGTAGTGGTTTTAGCAATTTCCGTTCAACGATATGGATCCTTTTTGGATTTCGTCGAAAGAAATGACGATCCACCCTGGACACATTTTCTCTAGTGCCTTTTTTTTAAGTGACCTTTCATCTCCTTTATTTCCTGCGAACAAAAACGTATTTTCCGGCTTTTATTTCAATTCGGAATTTTTGGTCTGGTGCCTTATCATGTCAAATGTGAACAATCTTTGGAGACGGAATATTGATAGAACTCCAACGCAGGAAGGATTGATAGGAGTTGAGCGAGGTTTTTTTTTCGTGTGAGCTGCAATCACTGCCAACTATGAGCATCATGTTACGCCCATAATCGTTTATAGTTGAACATCTTTGTGTGTTTTACAGAGGGCTCGGGGTCAGACAGGGAAGGATCAAGCGTCCCGAACATCCGAATGCCTCTAACTCCGAACCCGTCGACCCGTTGCTCCTCCGGAATTCGGCCAGTCATCCCGCCTTTGACGCCCCGGGGTTCGCGGGCAGACAAGGACCATATGATGGTTCAAATGCGACTCGAAGAAATGACGACGGAGGATCGGTCTTCCTGCAGTGAAGACAACGACGACGACGACGTCACTGTGAGGTTCAACGGGGTTCGTCTTCCGGCGCGGGAGTCGCAGAAGTGTGGTAGCAGCACGTCCACCCGGGATAGTGGGGTTTCGTCTGCGAGTTGCCGGGAACGGATGCGAGGGCCGGATACTCCTCACCACAGCAGTCTTCGGGTGAATTGCGAGATTAGGGTTTCTCGACACCAGAATCTTGGCAGCGAAAAGCTAGTGAATAATAGAGTTGAAGCCTCCTTTCAAGTTGATTGGTTCTTTTTGCAGCAACTGCCTGATTTATGTCCTGGTTTCATCTTTAGCTCATTATCTTTCTATCATAAAAATCCAAAAATATTTTCTTGAATGATTAACCTTTTCCTCAAATACCGAATTTTAGTGGCTGCTTTAAGCCACACCCGAATTCCCAGGCAGGTATTTTGCAAAGAAAACTTTACAAGGACCGCAAAAATTAAAGATTTCCGACAAAAATCCTGCCCAAACTGTTGAAAAATGTTTCGCTTATACTGGCAAAACCTGAAAATTTCCAAGCATCCATTTTGAGCCTGTGGACTGATGAACGTGTGAAATTACCAGCATCCACTAAGTATATGCCGCAGTTTTCCTTCAAAACATGGACGATAAAGAAGGGTGCGGCCTATTTTTGTGATCGTGGAAGATCTGCAAGAAAAACAGAAATAATAAACTACTTTTTCTCACTTTCCAACTATAAGATTCAACTCTGTATTTTATTATGTGTATTGAAAGAAACATATTTACTGCATTTTACTTCTGGGTAGATCTAAAAACCATGGGAACACAATTCCTTGAAATATTGGCAGGGTTTTCCAGTACACGAAACTATTCACCAGTCTTTTGGGCTGCATTTTTCCTCTGATTTATATTATTTTTGCATTGCAGCTTATGGTTTTTTTGAAAATTATCTTCCCCAAATTGAGATTTGCTTTTGAGTATCTCATTCACACCGATTGTCTACGCATTCAGGAATTATTACTGTACTTTCGATTTCCCAAGCACTGGTGGAAAGCAAGAGTTCCATGTACAGTATTTAGAGATACGTAGACCTGACATCTGAACGTACGAGTATTAACTTCAAAAGAACAAAAATCGAATGTCAGAAGCAAAAAATACTTGGTTTTAATATATGTACAGTATCTGATACTGTATTTCGAAATCGCCACGCTAAATTCGTAGATACGCTGCTAGAATGAGCTTCATTATTTTCCTGATACTGTACTTTATTACGTAAAATTTTCAACTTGAAGCATTTCGTCTCGTCAAATTTCCCGAAATGAATTTGAATTGAAGGTTGGAAACACCTGCTTTTCTGTTCCTTCAATCCTGTTTGATGTCGTGGAAATTGTAAGCAATCAAGTGTAGAAACTGCAGGTTGTCAGATTGAGAGAAATCTTCGTCCGGTTTCAATCGCGTATTTTTCAAGCCGCTCATTTTTTGTACAAGATTTATAAGCCGGATATATACGTGCTCTAATGTATAACACACTCGAACTTTATCTGATGGAATCCAGCAATAGAATAGCAGTGGTTTAATTCGCTGATCTGTTTGGAAAGAAGTTGTGCGCTGATACTCGGTAAATAATCACGGTATGTATTTCTATGTGTTGCAGAGCGTTCATTCGAAAGACGAAACCAAGTACCACGATGCTCGGTCAAAACACGAACCGCCGGAACGGAAGAAATCCGTGACATTTCGAGCTGCGAACGTTCATGACTCTCGTCGAATGAGTTCAACAGAAAAACTACTTCCGCTTGAAGACCCAGACGATAGACTTCAGCGACAAAAAATGCGATTGCACGACGCTGCTCAGCTTCCGACAAGATTGCAACACGTTTCATTGGAATCAAGCTCTGAAGACGAGGAATATGAAGTCCAGTCTGACGATGAAGAAGAAGACGACGAAGATGAAGAGGATGATCGCTACTTGAACAAGAGGTACTGTTTCTAACTTTTATGCTTTTCTATCTATTGTTTATTCAGTACAAAAATTAACTTTCCATTTTCCTCGCGATTCCCTTGAGCAATGCAGAAGTTTTATGTCTCTATATATTGGGTACTTCCTATTCGTGACGAAGTCTGCGGGTTGGAACTATCGATCAAATTCGATTCCATTTCAGAGGTATTACTGAAAGAAGAAAATTGTGCAAACCTATCGAGCACAAGACATACAAATGCTTAAATTTTAAATGCTGAAAAAATGGACTTTTCAATTAAAAAAAAACTTTTTTGTCCCGAAAACAATTTCTGTTTAATTTCCAAGTGTAAAAAATTGGAGGGATTTGGATAGAGCATTTTGAAAATTCGGCAGACGATTACACCAAGGAGATTGAATCAGTTCAGTTACTGAACTATTTTTATAGGGTGGGACTTACATGGAATATTCACTGATGATTGCTGCTTTACGCTCATCAAATGTCTAAACCTTGTTTCGGAGAAAAAAGGCTGAAATGAAATCCAGGATTCAGGTGACGATAAGTATCCGTATACTGTATATGTTTTAAAAAAATCATTTCAGCTTTTCCGAATCTATTCTTTTGTATTGTTGCCCGTCCTCGTAATTTTTTGCGACAATAATTTTGTGGTACGATAGCTTCACGTCAGACAGCTAGTTGTAGGTTTCCAGCGAGAAGGGCCTTCATTCCGACCCCGCGTTTTGTGTAGCGACATCTAGGAAACAATGTTTAAAGCAAAATGTGTGCTTCTCTAAGTTGTGTGACTGGTGACGTCGCTGGCAAGTGCAGCGTTGGCTGCGGGTTAGTCGCGTGTTTTCCGCCGAGTCACGTGAACCTTGCATCAACACCTTAAAAGTTTTGTAGCAAAAGCCATGCGAATGAACCACTATATGTAACTGTACTGCGTTAGATTTTTAAGTAGGCATCTGATGGGTTTCAAAGCAGGAAAGTAACGTACTCATTCTTCATAATCTTGACTGAAGCTTCACGCAATGAAGACTACAAGAAAGGATTCCGCAGAACTTGTATCATACTTTTTTTCTACTCGCGGTTTTAAAATCGGAAATCAAACAAGTTTTTTTCCGAAAATTCCGTTCAGTATTTTCTTCTCCGCAACGAAAATTTGGTCGTTTTCTGCAGTATTGCAATTACAGCATTACGTGAAAAAAGAAAGAATTCTCTGATTATAATTTAGCATTGTCTTATGGGATTGAATATGGCTCGATTTTTGCGCTGGTACTGAAAACCACGAGAAGTACCCTGCAGTGAAATTGCAGTCGAAAGTCCAGGTTCTGTCCGAGCTTTAAAGAACCTACACAAAAGGTTTGCTAGGTGAGCACTGTGACACGCAACCCCGCAGTGACATTGATCACAGTGTCTACAATACGGCCCCTGCCGAACCTCTTCGGAAAAACTAGTACCCGCGTACCTGAAAAGAAGGTTTTTGCTTCGTTCATTATGCGACTATTTGCAGCCCAAGCCCCAATTTTGCCCTGGGGAAAACCCCTTTTGGGGATGTGATACCGTACGCATGGCCTATAGCTGGTCGACTTCGTCGCTTTTCTGTCCGCTCGTGGATTGCATGGTAAATTTAGTTCAACTCCATCACATTCACGAAAGTGACTTTCTGCCACTCGAAAACTACAACAGATCTAATGATAGGTTCGATGGAAAACAAGATCAGTCTTGAATCGCATCAGGATCTCCCTCCAAATATAGACCAGGGCTAAGTTTCATAAATGAATGTCATAAATTACTATAAATTGAATTTCGGAACTTGTTGACATTTTTGGGGATACGAATTACATTACAGTATTCGTTTGTAAAGTTTGAAAGGCTCAGACATCTGCAAATCAATTGAGAAGGAATAAGCCTCAGGAGATTTATTTACAGTGATTAAGTGAAAGTCGTAGTTTTAGAGTCATATTCGAGAGTAGATTGTCGGAAAATACTGCCGGGGCTAATTTATTTACGATGTCCTGTTTTCAGAGAAACGCTGGTATAATGTTTCCTCCTATAGCCAAAGAAATTTTTTGGGTCTTATTTTAGGGATTTTTATTGCCACAAAGTGAACACAAAATGGTGTACAGTATCAATTTTCAAACGGTGAAATGCAGAAAATGGGATTCTAAATTTGAGATACCGGAAAATATAATTATTTATGCCTCCATTTCATGCATTACTAATATCCTCAGTCTTACGTGTGCAAGTTAAATTTAGAAGGCCGACCATTTAAAATGTTTATTGACGTAAACAAGTGCTTATTCATAGAAATTGGTCGTCTTCAGAGTGTGCTGCTCGGAAGAGCGTTTAGCTGAAATGAAGAAGCTTATTTGAGCTAATTTCAAGAATTTCTGAATAGTTTTTCCTTTCACGAGTATAAATATAAACAAAAACCATATAGAAATGTTTACAATGTATCTCTGCTTTTCAATCTCGAACAGGATTCGTGCTCAAGGAGTAAACATTTTAAACCTTTGCGAGTGTCCGTTATGTAATTTTGGGTAACTGGCCAATCTGAATCTCGACACGGGTGTATTTTGAGAAGAAACTGAACATTGTGCCGTAAGATATTATTTTCGGAGGAATACAGGAGTCTTCTTTCCCTATAATGTCCATTTGAATAAATGAGCCAGGATTTTCCAGTTGAAATATCGCCTGCATGTTCAAGCATGACCCAATCTCGAATTTTTTTTTTTACACCCACGAAAAATCGGTGCTCGCAGCTTCGGCGGATTCCGGCAGAAGAACCATGTCCGAGTTGACCTCCGTGACGGCAACTTTTCAGCCGGACATGAATGAGACCCAACGTGGGTCACGAAGCCATTAATTCGCACCAAAGGCGGTCACCTCCGGAGCAAATCACTTGCCTCGGACGTTCGTCGACCTTGGGTCGAAGCGTTACAAAAGATGGCATTCTTTATTGTCCGAAAGCAGGCGGATTTTCCTTTGTCCTCGCGAATTTATGACGGAGGAACGCGCGTCAGTCCGGGTGGCTTGACGCCAAGCAGCTTGACCCGTGGACGCGAGTCCTTCCTTTCGAAAAAAACAAACAAACAAGGAAAGCGTGCTGCATATCTGCAAAGACTTCCTTTTGATCAGAATGAAAGACCTAATCTCCAGAAGAATCTGTCACAACTTCGGCGATGTTACTTACGATGAATGAGGTTAATTGAGTAGAGAAAACTGGTTATTTCCGCGCGCGAACGAGGCTCGCACGCATCGATTTTTTCTTGCTGGTGCCGCCGCCTTGTCGGAAAGTTCCCTTCGCTACGTTTCCATGGATTCTTTGTTGACGCGATATTCCGGTGCAATCCGTCGACTCACGTCGAGCCTTCACGGTACCTCTGTTATCCATACAGACCTGATTTTTTTGTTGTTTCTTCATCCCCAATGGGTAAACAACAGGAACAATTTTTACGACGAGATCCCAACCTTTCACATCACATTGAAATATATTTCCAACAGCGCGAGTACCTTTCGCGATGGGACGGATATTAATGTCGCATTGATCGAAACTCCAAAAGCGAAACGCTTACGATTGCCAAATGACGATTGGAAGTTGCATAATCACTCGAATAAAAGAGACGCCATCGATGGTAAGACGACATGTTATTTTTGGTTCGGTTTCTCAGGATCAGAAACCAATCAGCTTGCGATTTCCAGAATTCCTGACCCACACGCTCGCATCTAAATTCATCTGAATTCGAGGAGGGCGTTTTTAGCACATCTGCGTAGAAAATACTATCAATCTCTATCTTTTTCTCCTTCTGTGATCCTCCCGAAATTCAGAACAAGCCTGTTTTATTCTTTGAAAACAGATTACGTAATTTGTGCTCAAATTGTGTTTGATACATTCCCGGTGGAATTGGTGTCACGCGATATTTAGAATATTTTCCTATTCTCATAAACGAATATGTTTTTAAGAGGATCACAGTAGACGCCCATATGATTCAAAAGCTTGAATTGGTTTGAAGGAATCTCCGAAAAACTGAATTTTGGACGCCATCGAATGTAGACTTGGCCTAATTGTTTTCAAAGCCGCATTTGAGGAGGAAAAAATTGCGTCGTACATTCGAGTAAATGCGGTACTACGCAGAGAAATCCCGAGGGCGTGTAGAGAAACACACATTGCAAGTAAGTTAGTCTTAACGGGGGTCACCTCATCGACCTGAAAACCCCCAAATGAAGTCGAAGAACGATAGACCGCGCGTTTCTCTCCCTCTCTAGCTCCGACCCAGGAAACTCTGACATCGGCTCAGTCCAAACGCGTTACTCGCTCATTCCGCATCAAATTGTCGCAGCTTAGACTTTGGCCCGATCCGCACGTCGGGCAAATAGATATTCATACGCAAATTGTGTGCAAAAAAAGGTAGCAAGAGGGTCGTGATGTGATGAAAAATTAAATTTGAAGCGAAAAGTGCGAGCAGCCGGGAAGGGATCGATGTGAGCGTGCGAATACGAACGTGGATTCTTGTGAATGATTCAACTGCGTGGTATCACAGCAATTGCGACCTGATGTTTCGACTCGCATCGCATATGTTCGCGTCAATATTCATGAAATCCGTGTTTTGAACGAATCGTTCAGAAGCAAATTGGAGCCTCGTTCGGGTCGGGTTTATTTACATTTTAACGATTCGGATGCGAGCGACTTTAAGTCCAGGTCAACCGGGGGTCGACAGACATGGGGCAGAAGGAATCTAGGGAACTGACTCCTGTGATCGCCTTGAGAAGGTAAGCGATAACCCCCGTGGGGTTTTTGAAAAAAAAAAAACTTCCCTTGGGTTTAATTATGACTTGATCAAGGACATTCTTACAATTTATTACCGGGAGATCTGTTTGGAGGGTGCCGATAGAAGAAACGCAACGGTTTTGAAAATATATGCCACAGATAGAAAACCACGCGGTGAGGAACGTTGAACAAGATAGAGTACTATTTTCCACCTCTTGGCGTTGCTTTAGAATTTAAGCAAATGTATATTTGTAACAGCTTTCGTCTAATGCTGTTTTTTTTTATAAGTTACTTGTTGTTGCGTGGCACATTTTCTTCCACGCGATTCGTTGTTCCGGTAAATTTTTAGCACGACGCATCCCCCAGCTTATTTTTTTCTTGGTATCAATTTTTCCCTTGAGCCATTTTCAATGAGGTGGCTGTTGTATTCTTTCCCCGAGACTCTTATTTTTCGCGACATTCTCTAACTGCCGTCGTTTTTCTTCTCTGAATCGTCTTCTTCGGCGTTTCCTTCACCAGGTGTTTTCTCCATGACACTGTCATTTCTCCCAACCCGACATTTTCTCATTATCCATTTGGAAAATATTATTTAATGAGAAGTGGGAGGCGTCCGTCCTCTTCAAGATCCGAGTCGCCCATACTTTCGTACTAAACTAGTTGAAAAATAAGTTCGCTTGAATTCGGCTTGAAAAAAATCGCTCGGCGATCAGATAAATAATTTTTTAACGATCAACTATTTTTCATCGGTCAAAGTACTTCTTCTTTGAGGCTACGTACGTCATATATCCTCTGGTTTAACTGACATAAACAGAAAATGAATAATCCGCAACCGATGTGGTAGCCCCCTAGTGATTGATGAAGAGTGCTTTCGTCGAAGTGACTTTTAATGAGTTTTTGGTAAAAAAAAAAACATAAAATAAATGCTTAAAAGGGGTGAACAGAGCAAAAAGGGCTTTCATCAAGCTTTTTGAGTGCTTTTATTGTTCAAAGCATTCTGTGTTATATGATCCGAGAAGGTAATTTGTTTTCCACTTCATGTAAAACTTGGATGTTTTATGACTTCTTGCAATCATAGCAGTTATAAGCTTTCGGTCTTTCAGTTATTGGCGGAATCATTCGTCGTAACCGACAAATGTTACACTGAAATGATATCGAGTACGTACCCAAAGCATCTCTCAAACCGTCCATTTTCTGCTTTCATAAAAATTGCATACGTTATTCCAGACAGATTGCATTTCTGTCTACTTTTTCTACAGAAACCAATAAAATTCTTACTTCCTTTCATCAGGTAGCCGTGATGAAGGATGTAAAGTATTGCACTCTGTTTTCGTTACCTTTCACTGCGTAAACCGAGCCCATGAATTCAGGATACTGCAAAGAAAAAAATTAAATGAGAAAAGCTACTACAAATCAATCATGCCATAATCCATTCTTCAGGAGTTTCGAAGTTGATTCCGGATGAGTGCGTCAGAATTCCCTCATTTAAATTGAAGGCACACTCAGGAATGTTGACCGTGAATAAACAACAAACGGCAACCCATCGATCAGTGCTTGTGACACTGACATGTGGGATCTGTCGATAATCACGAATAAGTTGAGGCTTCGTTTGAAAAATGTCTTAAATTTTTATTTCAGTGACGTCTTGAAATTTAAAATCGTGCCAGCTCCGATGCAAATTATTCCTTCGAATGCTTTTTATTCTTGACATAGATAGGTCATGGAAAACGAATAAAAAGATGTGGAAGGAAATTTTTACCTCTCTTTGGTTGAAATCTGGTGAATTAAGAATAAGGCTGTACTGTACTTTACGATCACCGCATGTGAATATATCTTGAGAGAAATTTATGCAAATTAATTCGATTATTTTTTTCATTTTTCATCAGAAGATTCAGTGCCCATCGATGTAAATTGCTGCAACGTGTTTTACTCAAAATTTTATTTACTTAATATGCTTTCGAAATCTAGAGCCCATCATGTCATGGAATTTCAAAATGGACAGCGATGCAGATTCTAGAATCCACGTATAACTCTAAAATCCGCAGAATCCCACATGAAATTCCGAACATTTTCACAAATTATAATTTCGATTCTTTTAATTTTGATAAGAACAAAGTGAACCAACTCATGAAGTACAACTGCTGCAGGGACTCTTGCATTTGAAAGAATGACAAGCGAAGCTTTACTGGACCATGTCTACAAAATTTATATCCCAAACTGTAACATGAATGTGTTTCTTTCGATTGAATATCTTCCTGTTTTCTGGATGTAACTTTTCTAATACTTTACTGTAGTCTCAGGGCCGAAGTAAAAGCATCGGATTAAGCTTGTCATGAGAGAATGACGAACTAAAAGCGTGATTCCAATGAGAAAGGGCAGCAGATTCAAATGTCATCTGGCTCTCAATCAAAGCTTTCCAGATTTCGTATTAGATCCGGTATGACTATCTTTAAGCCGAATGACAATTCACTCAGTTTGCAGGGAAAAATAAAAACACTCAGCTATAATTAATTTCCCATCGGGAGGGTAATTTTCAAAATTAGAGAGAAAGAACAAAACGGCTTTGCGGCGCACTTCGCGGTTCCGTGCGATAAAATCATATCTCGTCATCGTTGTTTGTTCAAGTGTCCTGTCGCCGTCAAGCTAGTTTCCCTTCAATAAAAGCCGCCTTCTGGGCATGTGCAGCCAAAGGATGTGCGCCTGATGTCTTCAATAAACAACTGGGCTCGTCTTCTGGGTCCGATTTTCCGAGCTTCGCATTCAGTCCCACCCTTGATGCGACGCGAATACGTCAATATTTTCTTCCCAGAGGTCTCTGGTTGGGTCAGTCGTCAGGATTCCGATCAGTTATCTCACAAAATCCCATGTAAAGTAAATCATGAAATCGCACCGGGAAAAATAAGCGCTAACCCCTTCCGTGAAACCACTGTTGGTAAAAGAGGTCGATTTTCTCCAGCTGGAAGAAGAACATAGTCGCCTGATTAAAAATTCGATTTTTCTTACGCTTTCAATTAAAATTATTTTTCCCTGATCTGCCTCGAAGTGGTAGGGATGGGGGGAACATGGGGACATCCAGTTTAAATGCTTCACTTCTTCCGACGACAAGTAGTCCTTCAACAAATCAGGAAGGACGCCGAAGACGATGGTTCTGGCACAGTTAGAATACCACATAGATTCGAGACACTTGACATTCCTTTCTCCGAAGATGGATCTTCAAATGATACTGGGTACGAAATCCAAAAAATAAAAAAACCGCGACCATTACCCCATCAACATGAAATTATATACAATACTGTGTAACATCTTTGAACCTCAGAAATGAAATTAAATACCGGTACGTCCCATTTTATTCTCAGATGGTCCACGGATGGATTGTACAACCATAGACGACGTCGTTCAGCCTCCTTAGGACTCATAAAATTCAACAATGGTCGAACTCAATATGAAACAGGTATTCAAAATGAGACTTCGGTCAAATAAATTTCCTCATAATTTCATTTTTTTATTTGGCAGAAAATGAGGCGGGATCAGTTCATGGGCGGATACGACGTCCACCGCAGATCCACCAAGAATCTAGTCTCAACAGAACTCCTTCTTACCAATCGAGACCTCGACGACAGTATGTTGATGAATACGACTCCGACCTGGAATTCGACCAGATTCCAGTAAGTATGGCAGCCAAAACTCTTCCACAAACCGGCAACACTTATAGTTTTTTTTTCAAACGGTTATGATACAGGGTAACACCTAATGCTTCATTTTTTCATCCAAGGATTTTCCTTGATAATTGAGGCATTCGCCCATATTTAGGCGATTATAGGCCAAGGTCACCCCCAGAATGTGTGACGATTACGAAATTTATACTATTACAGCACAATATTTGACTAGAAAGTTCAACTTACGTATACACAATCATGTTGAAATTGAGATCCCGTTTATGGAAAACATATAAATACGATAAGTATTCGAACTAAGAATATTGCCACAGAAAGAAGAAGAACCGAGAAGATCCGCCTCCCCGTCTGTTTTCATGACTTCTTCATGGGTCATTCCAGTATTACGTGGGGGGTTTTTTTTAATTGCCAATGTAATCTTCATACCGTTCACCTTTTCACAACATTTCATAGACTCAATAAAATGTACGTTATTTAATGAGTGCGTGCCAACTTTTTCCGCTGAAAAGTCCAATTATGGGCTGTACATTGTATGCATGAGGGTTATTTTTTTCTGATGGCTACTGGAAATGAGGGTTTGACCAATACCTATGTAAATGCGATAACCTAAAAACATATTACAGTATTGCATCCGTACTGTGTTGATTAGGACCAATTATTTTAAATTAATAAATGAACCCAAGAAACTTATAAAAACCAAGTATATCCGCTTCACAAACTTTCTTTAAGACATTCCCGATTGGTTTTGGATTTGAATTTTCTTTTCGACGTTGCAGGCGGAAAATCCAAATGACATTACGCTTTCGAGCACGATGCTTTCCAAAATCGAGCTCCTCCAGAAGAAAAGAGACAACATGCAGAAAATCGAGCAACGGAAACTGCAGGCGTCCGAAGAACGCGCCAGGAAATTCAAAGCACTTCAGTCCCAAGCAGAAGCCCTGTCTCCTCCTCCAGTCCCAGTTCATAGTGAGTATTTCAAATAATTTTTAAAAAATTTTAAACTTTGAAAAAGAAACGTGTCGCATGAAATCCCTCAGTAGCTTCACCGCAACCGAAATCGAGACGAAACTCGATTAGAAGTCGAAAATCTGTCTCAGACAAAAGTCCTAATCCACCGGTGATAGAAGTAGCTTCGCCGAAGCCGCCTCCAGCAGCAGCTGCTGTTCAGCAACGAAAAACGCCGCCGAAAACTCCGGGCGGTCGAAGACCGCTTACAAGAGGTTCCGGAGTCGTCGCCAAAAAATCGTGAGCCTAATTACCCGTGTTTAATAAAATACCCACTTCCCCCCCCCCCCCCACCTCCCCCTTCATATAAAGACATCTCAATTATTTATCAAGTCCAACCCCTATTTATCAGGCTCCACCCTGAATAAGCCCTATGCACTGGAAAATAAGCGCTGACCCCTTCCGTGAAACCTCTGTTGGTTAAAGAGATCGATTTTCTCCAGCTGGAAGAAGAACATAGTTGCTTGATTGAAAATTCGATTTTTCGAACGCTTTCAATTAAATTTATTTTTCCCTGATCTGCCTCGAAGTCCACGAAGCAATACAGAACTGAACCGTTTTTTATAGATACCACGATACCATGCTGGAATTATTAAAATCCAGGGCTTGAAAATTATTTTTGTATTTCTTGGTATCTGGTATTTTTTTTTGTCAATATCTGAAGATATTCTACTCTCATTACAAGTTAAATCCCATTTCCTTCTGAGTGAATAATTTTAATGAAATGTATACCAATGGTGCCCAACTCAGAAGTGGCCTTGGGCCACATTGAAAAAAAAATGCATTATGTGGGCCAATGCGATGGAGAAAACCCCACTTTTTAATTTCAAGGTACTGAATCTTTTGAATTTAGAATGATGCATTCCATGATGCTTTTAAAACATTTGCCTTTCAAATTGGAATGAGATAGACGCACAGTAAATCAAAATCTTCTTTGAATGTTTTTTTATGAAGTTCTTGTCACTTGCACAGCCAATCGAACACACATTTGCATTTTAAATTTACGGTATGCTTTTGTTCAAGCAATTGAAAATATTAAGCTACTGTTCACCTTTCCTCTACCAAGGGATATAATTAAATTAAAAACACAATGGGCAATGTGCTGTTGGAAGATTTAAATTCCAAGATAAAAAAGTCTGCCCTTGAATTTGAAAAGCAGAACCACTGGCATCCCCTAGAATGCCTAGATAGAAGTGCCAACTGTTCTATTGGTCCTTTTTGTCAGAAGCAAGCATGACAAAGTTTCCCACTGAAGCCTGAATAAAATTTGCCATACAAATTGCTTACTAAAGAGAGTGAAGAAAAGTTTCAGATCTGGCAATTTATGTGTTTGGGTACGGTATTTTCACTTTTGGGTGGCGACTTTCCATGCTGGCTCTCTGGGGCGGATGTAAAGCCTCCATGAGCTGGATCTGTCCCGATGGTCGTATCTGTGGTACCCCTGGTGTATACAGTACTACAATATAATTTATATGGTTTTTTTAAAAATTAAAATCGCGGTGTAAAATGAAGTTCGTTTGGTTCCATGTTCGTTAGAAGAAGCCTTCACGATGTTTCGAACACGTGGGGCAGCAATAATAGCACGATGGGTGTATCAAGCTCGCTGGGATCAATGCGGAATCTTTCATCAAAGTCGCCGTCTGTGAGAACGTCTTGCTTTCCAGACAATCTACCGCCTTTCAAAGACCCTAATATAGGGTGGCAAGAGGCTTCGAAAAAACTGGATTCCGACGACTGGTACGTCCATTTACTATTACCAAACTTTTGACGTGCGAATTCCACATTTACGCGATTTATGGCCGCTTTTTATCGCCCCGAAAGTTGTGCCCGAAAACTCGGGTACGACCTATATATACATCCGACATTGCTTGACATCTGTATGATTAAACGAAATTAGCACACACGCACAATACGTTCAAAATAAATAAAACTGGAATCTTACCGTCTTCTAAAATCGAACCTGAACCACGAATAGAATACATTTCTTCAATAAGTTAAAGAGTGCGAGTTTTCTTCCAGAAAAATCTGCGTCCAGGGCGCATTCTTGCTGCCAAAAGGCGAGGGAGGCACTTAGTTTTACCTGGCCATAATTAAGTTGATTATGATAGAGCATAACATATATTTATGCATCACAAACTTGAGTAACATGCAGATGTGTTACATCATACGCCGGTATATGACGTTGTATGCCTGCAGAGTGCTTGGATTGATTTTCTAGCAGCAACAATTTGAATGGGAATTTTTTTGTAAATCACGTTACTCCCTCGTTTCCATTTGATCCCAACATTAGCTTTTTAGTTTTCCCAGCTCTTTCAACTTTGAAATTGAACCAAAAATGTTTCTTCTGTGTCCGACTCCAATTTAGCACACATGCAATAAGACGCGCATCTACAATTTTAGCAGTAAAAATTATGGTGCATGTCTTACATAAAGATAAATTTCCGTCAAGATTTTCTTTTAATGTCTGGATGCGAGTTGGACTTCATAAAATGCGTTATGAACGTTTGAATATGATTTTCAGCCATTGTATCTCGCATTTGATTTTTTCAGGGAGAAAAACGTGGATGGCGTCCAGGAAGTGGTTCGGCTCTGTCAGCATCACAGCCCTGTCGTCACACAGCATCTGAAAGACGTCAATCACTTGATAATGAAGCAAGTTAAAAACTTGCGTTCGCAAGTTTGCCGAGCAGCAATCCAATCCTACGTCGAGATTTTTACGTCACAAAGACGGCATATGGAACCGGTTCGTTCATGCCGTTTTTTACCACTGTTTTCCCTGAAAAAATGTGTAGTCCTAGAATCAGCCCTATATGCAGTAGCACTATTATAACAGACACCAAGACAAGAACTGTATAATTTTCACCCTCGAAATCAGCCCTGTCCAATTTCCTCCGTTTCCACTTGGAGCAAGAACAACTGCCAAATCAAATTCATCTTTCTCCTCATTCTTTCGCCGTCCGCATTATTTTATTATTGCTCTGTCTGGAAGTTTATGCAAATTAACACAATATTCGAAGCACTCATCAGCACTTACTTGGAAACAATTCACGAATCTCCTGTTCTTACAATCTGAATTTTATTTCGGAAAATTATAATGCAAGATCTATTACACAATTGGCCCTTGTATAAGAAGCACATCTTGATTTTTTCGATTTAAAGTCAAGTGTACAACTTATCCCCCTCCCCCTCCCCCAAAAAAAAAACGCACCCAGATTTTAGGTGAAATGTTTTTACATCTAATGAATCACAGTGGCAAAAAATTTCTAATTTGTAATTGCATATAAAGATCAATTAATTCTCTTTGCAGTAATTTGTTTTGTTTTATTTGCTATTTCTAGTACTAGTGGTGCCCCGCAATTTGACCCTAATCCGTTGCTGAACTAAGGTCGAATTGCAAGGCAGTTGAATTGCGAAGCAGCGTCAAATGTGATGTTTTCTACATCATATTTGATGTTTTTGCCCATCTTTGTGGGTAAAATTGTGGGTCCTAGGTCAAATTGCTCCCAGCAAATTCAACCGTCGAATTGCGGGAGGTCGAATTGCGAGGTACCACCTGTATAATCCAAAAATGAGCCTCGCTTGTATTTTGAAAATTTTGTAGTTGAGTGTGAAGCGCGTCATACTTTTTTGTTTACATTTCTGGGTGGAGAAAACTGGGCGTGTTACTCGAGAAAATATGGATGTCTCATTTTTGGGGATGCCCTACATTTTCAGATATACTGTATGACTTATTTTCTAACTAATTGTGTTGCTCAATCACAGTATCTCGACAAAGTTGGCCCATTGCTGCTCCAGAAGACGGGAGAAACCAACAGATTCATCAAAGAAGATTGCAACATTGCTCTGGATTCAATGGTGGATTCCGTCAGTCCGGTGAAAGCAGCGTCTATTCTAGTCTCGGACGGTTTGACGTGAGTAAAGCTAACTTTGCGGAGTAAACACGAATAAAACCATGGAGTGGACAGAATAAGCCAGATAAACATGGCGAACTGCTTATGACCCGTGGATAAGTTGATCGACTAAGGTCAAGGGACGATGACCGATCACGTAACATTCGGGGGTTCTTCACCCGAGCCCGACTGTGACCGAAACCTATGAAGGGTCAAGTATGGTCTCGTATCCACGGCACTGGTCAAGGCCAGCTATACTTTGTTTGCAGATCTCAATCAGGTCGAGGTTAAAGCGATGCCGTGAACGATAACAGACTAAGGAGTACTTGAAAAGCACTCAATATTCACTCATTTTGACAATGATTCAATCGCAGGCACAAAAACAACGCCGTTCGAGGATCCACGTCGCGACTTTTTGCCAGGCTCGTTGACCGCATGGGACCTAGCAAGTTTTTCGCGGGGTCGAATCGGGACATGGTGGAAAAAATACTTCCTGCCATGATCAAGTTGGTTGCTGACGGGAATCCTGAAGCCAGGTAAGAATCCTAGGACACCAGCAGCTGATCGATTTTAGAGATCGTGTTCGTCCAGCATTATAAGGCCCATTCATTAATTAGTCCTGGTATTGATAGGAGTCACTGCTCATATTACTCTATCTATACTAGGGTTGTCCTAGTTCAAATTCAGGAATATTTTCGACCCATCCAGCTTCAACCCGAAATATGAAGATGTCTGATGATTTTCCTTGATGTTTTAGGTGTTTGGAAATTGTTTCATATTTTTAATATCTGATCCCGTGGAGGACTGTCGAAACCTATTGAGGCAATGGTTATACTGCTGGCCCTTGATTGTTTCAGCGTTAACAGCTTTCCAAAACCATATCCATCATATCTCGAACACGTTCAGCACACATTGGAATTTTATTATTACATTTTTTGCATTTTCCTCTGAAAATGTGACCTACCCCTAAGATAAGTCCCGGACAATTTTTGGATGAACGAGATATGGCAGTGCATATGCGACAGAATTTCATTTTGGTAAAACAATGCAGTAATTCCTAAACTAAATTTAATATTTCGATTAAAAAGTATTCCGCGAAAAGATTTCTTCCGAAAACTTCCGCCGGGCAGATTTACGTCAGACATTTCAAGTCATGCGGTGTCTCTTCAGAAATTTGAAGAGTGAAAGACGCATTATAATACTGCAGTCAGGTTGCCAAAATTTCTGAGTAGCCTTGGTCGTTCTTGACGGCCGAGATTCGTGAATGTCCGATATGTCGCTGTCTTCGAAGATCCAGATGTACTGTACTTTATTAAATATGTCATATTAGCTGGTCGTTGGGAAGACTACTTTTGAAAAAATCTTCATAGGCACCATGCGAAGCGAGTGTTCAACTCGATCATGGACCTACCCGAATTCGACTCGACACTGAAGAAGTACGTACCCGCTGCGCAACTCCGCAGTATTGAGAAGACTCTGGAGCAGATCCGGAATCAGGCGAAACATGGCCAAGTTTGTCTCCTTTCTATTTCATGAATTCAATTATTAACGGATTCAATCGAGAACTGTTTCGATCCATTCGAATTGGCTCCAAACTTGGCGAGCTCTTCGGTACTTTATACTCGGGAAGAAAAAGGTTGACTAATTCCTGTGTGAAGTTCAGAAAAAAAATACAGCACACCAGCATTAAAAAAAATATTTTCTCTAATTGACACACATTGTTTCCTATTCTTTTCATGTTCTCGTGCAATGCAAGGGTACTTCTCTGCTCTTTTTTTATCCAAGAATTAAACATTCCAGAGTGATGATTCTGCCTTTTTTGAACCTATGTAATATTCACACTTCTTAACCTTCCAGCATGCCACTTTCAAACCAGCACTTCCATAATTATCCCGGCCTACAGGGCCTTTAATGAGGAAGGGTTGGATTATTATTTTTTAGTTATTCGGTTTTTCCACTGAGATTTCACAGAAAATTGGAAGAGACCATCACTAAATAAACCGCAATGGATTGAAATAAATAACGAGTTATATCGATGGTAGCCTAGCTGGATATATACTAGAAATGACGCATGCTAGTTCTAAAAATAATTTTACCTTTGAGACTGTCCTATTTTTAGTTCGGAATAATGTGGCAAAAAGTGATAAAAGTCGTACTACGCACTTCGGATGCGGTGGATCCCTCAGAAGAGAGTTTTTTTGATACAGTGTTACGATTTAATCTGATAGAATGTTTGTTGGATGTTTAAAATGCGATGGTATAGCTGATGAACATATTGCATCCATTTTATACAGTTGAACGATGCGACTGGACACCTAAGTTACAGCCGCACAGCGCCGAAATTAAGTCGATCGATGTGAGCAGGCTGAAGTTTGCAGAGCATGCGGAATTGTGCTCTCGCCGTTCCTCTGGCTGTGACCACTATGAACAATACCGTCCATTACTGCCTTCAATATGTTCAGGGCAACATCATTCTTCTGTGAGGCGATTCTGCTCTACGAATACCAGAAACAGGATTTCTAACTACATAGTGGTCACCGTGAATGTGCCGCCATCGTTCGAGTCCGGCGAATCGCATGACGATTTCTCCGGCCCAAATTTGCTTGGATTTTCGTTTCAATCATTGCCAGTTGCTAATTATTTTACATATGGAGCCGGAGTGCTAGGAGATTTTTTTTAGCCGCATGGGTTGCATTATTTTTTGCCTCTTGAATTGCATGAAATTGTATTTTCGGTGAATATGGAAGCCGTCCTGAATACCGGAATTGCAAAAGAGTTTCATTTATTCCTGAAAATTTCGAACGACAGCGCGTTCGTAGCGAAGCAACTTTTACTGCAGGGTTTGGAGAGCACTGCACAGGAAGAATATCTGTTCATCAGTAATTGGAATGATCGAGATTCACCGTCACGGCCTTCGCTACATTAGCCTTCAAAAATATATTCGTCCTTCTTTCAAGTGAAGAAACAAAAGTCTAGAATGGCTCTCTCGAATATTCTATCCGTAATTTCGAGCTGCAGCATATCAGCTGAGCGTCGATCTCCGATCCTGAAGTGCAAAGGGATTGTGCGAATTCTGAGTTTGTTAGAGTGACATCTGTGATGATCAAATATAAATAGGATTTTTCATTGTATATTGCTTGGTTTAGAGTGCGTTCTATGCAAGGCACCCGCGTTCAATTTCCTGAGATTCATTGAAGTGAGGGGTTCATATATGCCTTTTTTCCAACGCTTCCCGAACGTCGCAATTAACCGGTTTGAAAACATCCATCGAACGGAAGATTTATATCTGCCGACGCTCGAGGCTCTTCAGAAATGGCTATATATGAACCCCTCACTGAATGAATCGCAGCAAATCGAACGTTTCGCAAAAAATGCGACAGTTCCGGGAAGAATCTATTCGACTGATATCATCTCCTTTCGCTCGAGGAAAATTATAAATACGGTAGGCGTAAAGTAAATAAACTCACTTCATGTTCACATTGCTCCTGGATGAAAATGCCTGCTTAGTTCGAAATATGTGAGCTAAACGGCAATATTTTACAGATTTCACGGATACACGAATAGGCACGTTTTTAGTAAGAAAAAAGGAATGATTCGGTTAATGTAATTTCTAGCTAAAAGACGTTCTGGTGGTGCCTCTTATGAGAACAGCTGTTTAAAAAAAATTACAAATTAGAAACTGTGCGTAATACTGTATATTGTACTGGTGAACCGAGAGATCAAATACGGATGCTTCGTCAATATTCTTATTCATCCCAACTTCGTACGTGCGACATTTCTGCAGGTCTGCAGCGGAGCTTTCAATCATCAAAAGAATCTTCTACAAAATTTGGAAAATTTTCGATTTGTTTTTTAACAACTTTTGAAAGTATTTACCCGTCCTCTGTGGCATTTTAACTTGACAATATCGTCCATCAAGTGACCGCTATTCGATAAGACTGATCACTGTGTGCAAGTCTTTCTTCTTCTTGCAAAAAGAAGAAATTTGCCAAATTTGATCGCAATGCGAGAAACGAGATGCATGATCATCTGATTGCTGCAGAGGATGGTCAAGCATTGGGAAATTTTCAATTTATGTCATTTTGAAATAAGAGGATTTTTCCCCAATGTGGCAATTTTATCCCGTCGTGCTGTGTGCAGCTTTTATGCATGACATTCGATATATTCTATCTTGTGCGTTTCAGTTTTGTCTCTTCGCTGAACTTCACAATATGGCCTCGCAGGAATTATAGTAATCGCAAGCAAGCACTAGTTTTGGAAATACTGTAATGTACTGTACTGTAGCTCTCATCAAAACTGCAGACTTCATTCAGAGATGGTGGATCAAAAGCGGAAGACGGGATATTTTGTCAATGTTTCAGGAATAATTAAAATATGGATGGCATGAATACGGCACTCATGCGTGCGTATGTACAGTACTGTATATGAGTAGAAGTGTCGATTGTTTGGTGGTCTTCCTTCAGCGGACATCCATAATGTCTCAGTCATGACTCATGATAGATGCGGCAATCGGAACTTGCTCGATGCGAAGTGGTGCTTGCTTTCTGATGAGAACGATTGATTGCGACTTCGGAAAAAAGAAATGAGGAGCGAATCGGCATTTTCTTCAAGAACCCATTCATTATATACTGTATCATAATATTGGTAATCTCAAACTTATTCAAAAATCGCGCAGGTGACAAACAGAAAGCAATATCAGGGATGACATCAGGGCATAAACGGGGGCCACATGGATCACACCTCCAAGCCCGCTCCGAACCAAGTCGTCACCTATAGCATCCACACCCAAAAAACTCCGCAATTCAAAGAAGAACTCGCGTGATACAGGCTGCTAAATGAACATCTGTACTTCACCAGGGATCAAATGATCAAAAGGTATCCACCGAAATAAATAATACTGAGGTAGCGACAGAAACTCACACGGCAAACGTTTCAACAGCTGAAGGGTACCGCTAATTGATCAACTTTCCGGTTCGGCTCCTGAATTCTCTCCCCCCACAGCATCTGTTCTTGCGTTTGTCAGAGGGATTGCACGCATTGCCAGGGACCAGGGCACAACAAGCGCAGACGATCGAGGAACATCAAACGATGTACTGTACTGTAATCACAGAATCCTTATTCAAAAGTTCTACGCAACATGTCCTGAATATTCCGAAGAGCCAAGGCTCTGAACCCCACTCGGTCTCCTATACCTCAGACCTCTCATTCCAATGGGGTCCGAGTCGTAATCACAGCCTTCAATCTAGCAAACAAAGAATTTTAGAAATTACGATAAACAAACAATTGCTTTTCGGCGATGGAGGATACGTGAGCTACAAGGTATACGTGAACCAATGCATAAAAACTCTGCCGGGATCCCAAAAAAACCTCGGCAGCTCGCATTTTGCTATGCTGGAGCAGTAGTATTTCCAGTTCGTTAACGCTCTTTTCCATGCGTATTTCAACGGCGACTTACTAAAATACTCCTTCCTTTACCTCCCTGTAGAAAATATTCTGACTTCCGGATATGAACTTTCCCTCGGGGAATGATGACCAAAACGAAAAGATTTCATCTCAAGGGTGGCGGGGAAACCTAGAACAGTCCGACCGAACCGAACGACTCTAAAGCTTGATCTTCAAATAATAGCCACAGAAGAGTTTGAAGTAATTTACACATTCAACTCAGGACTCGAAAACAACGTACCAAGGAGTTGGATCGAAGCCTCGTCAGCTCCATCTTAGAAACTAAAATCATGCTCATCAATCACAAATATCAGGCGTTGTCAGACTCAAGCTGTTTGTGAACTCAAACCGCTGCGAGGAACAACCAAAGTGCGTCGTCGGCAACAAATCAGAGAACACATCGAAGTATCAAAATTGAAAAAAAAAAACCGAAGATGTCGGGCAAAAGAAAACGTTTCACTGGGGAGAGGCTGAGGGAGAGCGGAAACGGATCTCTGGCCGAATTTCATCATTTTATTGCTGATGATAGCACGTCATTTACAGAGCTGTCGCAAACGGTATTTTCATATTCACGAGCTGCAGATAAGTCAGAGCCTATAAAATGGTTGCCACTCCAACGTCACATTGAAAACTGGGAGGAGATGGTGACGTGTCGTAAAAAAGCTCTAACAGACAAGCTCTCCGTCTAATACCCATTCAAGCATGGTCAACCATGGGGAGAGGAGTCAATCGGTAGAGTCAACACTCGACGGAGAGCGTCACTCTACGTATTCGTGCTTCACCAGCTCTGACTCTGGCTTGATGAACAGATGCTGGTGGGGGTGGGGAACGAGGTGCTGAGGGTAGGCGATGAGACCCGGGCCCGGGCCTGGGGTTTGCGGCGGCGACAAGTGAGCTGGGCTACTGCGACCGACGCCGCGAGTGCTGCCGTTACTGCTGTTGCTGTTGGAGCCGTGGTTGTTGCCGTTGGCGAACGGCGACGGGGAAGAGTTTTGCGACGTGACCAGGGACAAGGGCGACGGCAGTGGGGACGTGAACTGCGGCTGTCCGCCGTGGGAGGCGGCCAGGGACGCCAGTGATGCCGCCAACACGCTCTGAGACGCGGGGCTTTGCGACCCGAACTGCGGCACGGTCTGGTGGTTCCCTGGCGGAGGGTTAATGCGCTTCTCTTTCTGCCGCCTGAAAAAGAAAGAAAGAAGAAACATGCAAAAATCACCGCGTTTCAGACAACGATTCACATCGTTCAACTCTCGACAAACTCGTTCCATTTGTTTCAAAAGATTTTTCTCAAAGGTGTCAGAAATTTTTCACGGACCAACTGAGCGTCACACAATTTTTCGTAAAAAAAAAAAGAAGAAGAGCCTTGGCCAACTGACCATCAAACTGCTTCCTGTTCAAGAGGTTGATTGAATTGTCAGTATCTCATCTTCTTTTTTTTTAATCAAACCTATAGAATAGACAGTTCTGAAGCTCAGTTGTTCTCGGCGCTCACTTGACCGCACACATTTAAAGATAAATGCTCCTCTATTAATCGTTTCCCAAGAACTTTCATCAAAATAAGTTGAAATTTATTCAAGGGATTGTTCAACGACGCTGTTCAATGTTACGTTAGATGCTGCTACGAATACAAATACAGGTAAACTCTCTCCACAAAAATGTCCTTCAAAGCCATATTCTCCACACAACGATTTTGATCTATTCATGGCAGACACGGTATCGATGTACACCCAGTTTTTCTACAACGAATTTCTCTCTTAAAAATTGCGTTTTGGTCCCCTGAGTATCGCTGCAGAGAGAGTCCATCTGTATATGTTCCGGGATGTTTGGTTAATTCAGAAGTTTTCAACCTTTGCGTCCACTTTCCAGGGGCTCCGTGGCTGCTCCAGGGAAACGAAAGAAAGAAAGTTGAATGCAATTTAATATCAAGAAGTGAGGCCCGTATATAATTAGTACGAACGACTACGTTCTTGGTAGTAGACGATGACCTTGAAAACAGGGAGTTTACACTTGATGATGATGAAATCAGCCGCATGACATACGATAGGCCTAGGGAACTTCCATCACAGAAATGTACCCAAAAAGATGGGCTCCTTGAGTTTAACCATATTTTTCGAGGAAACTCGGGTTAATCAATCAGAAATGACTCATCGATCCGAAGAGTTGGCCGCAGTGAAAGGTTGGGGGGGGGGGGAGTGGAATTGGGATATTTCAGAAATTATAATGAGGTATTTAAAAAAGTTCGATTTACAGAGAGAAGGATCTGGAAATGCAGTAGAAAACCGTAACTGGTGACTCACCTATTACAGAACCACACTCGCACAACTTCCTTCTCCATCGCCATCTTCTCCGCCAACATTGAGATCTCCTCTGAGGTAGGTTTCGGGTTGTTCAAGAACGCCTTCTCGAGCGCCACCCTGACGGTCGTTTCGATGGACGTGCGCTTCTTGCGTCGCCGCCCAATGGCCTCTGGCGTCGTGTGCGGGTTGTTCAGACACGACGGATTGTTGATGGAGTTGTCCGCGTCTTGCAGCCACTTCTCCAGCAACGGCTTCAACTTGCACATGTTTTTAAACGACAGATTCAAGGCTTCGAAGCGTGATATGGTCGTCTGGGAAAAGTCGTTCCCGTACAATTTTCCCATGGCTAATCCGACATCTCCCTGAGTAAACCCTATAAAAAAGGAAACAAACAAACTCACGTCAATGCAAATTCATGATATCACCTAAAAGTTTTACTTTTCTGCTCCAAATTTCTGATTCACGTGCGTTTTTCCATAAATTTCAAACGAATTCAGAAATGATAATAAAAAGTCACAGGAAATCAATAGAGTCAAAGTTAACGAGGAAAATCAAGAGAACTTTCAAGAATTCCTAAAAGAGAAGCAGAAGATTCAGAAAAAAGAGGACACGCGCATTTATTACAGAAGAATCGCCAAAGGGGAATTAAAAACAAATGTCATGGCAAGTCTTTCGAATAAATTCTTCAAACAAAAAAGAGCCGGTTCGTGGAAAATCTTTTGACTACGGAGTGAGGTTAAATTATTTACCGAGCTTTATCCTGCGCTGCTTGAACATCTTGGCGAACTGTTCTAGTTCGTCTAGGTTCGGAGTTTCTTCTGGCGGGGGATCGAATATCCTCTTGGGTGAGTGAAGAGCTCCGGTTTGCGTCGTGGGCGGGGAATGGAGATGAGTGATGGCCGCCTTGTTGAAGTTTTGGTGGCCGTGATGCGAAGTCGGGGAAGGAATGTTGCCACTGACGGCGCCGCTGTTCCTGTTGTGGATCTGCGTCAGACTCAGGGGTGCATTTTGAACGGGCCTGAGGCTTTGGTTCTGTTGATGTTGCTGCTGTTGTTGTTGTTGCTGCTGCTGCTGCTGTTGCTGCAAGTGGATTTGCTGCTGGAGCTGCTTTTGTTGGTTTTGCAATTGCTGCAACTGCTGAGTGGCCTGCGCCACTGCTTGTTGTACCTACACAAAAACCGGCTCATCAGTAACAAACCAGTTCGACGGAAATAACCATCAGCGGAATTTTAATTAGTCTATAAGTGAAAAAAACCTTGTACTGTCAACAAGTCATTTCAAGAAGCAATACCTTTTACAACTATAGCTTCGAATAAATGAGCTAGTTGTCAATTAACATAAATGGAAAATAGTTTACGGGGAAGTCGTATTTTTGTGACGTAGGCCACGAGCAGCAATTTGAAAAAATTCATATACTGTACATCGCAAGAAAAGTGAACGTTTTCACTCGGAAATAATTTTGAAGAAGTACAGGGTAAAATTCACTTGAAATGTGCCGTAGAATTTTGATACAGACCTGGTTCTGCAGGAAAAATTGGGTTTGTGCACCGGGTTGGAAAAGCATGAATTGCTGCAATTGCTGTTGCAGCGTTTGCTGGTGTTGCTGTATGGTTTGCTGGAGGGCCTGCAGCATAGCAAGCTGAAAATAAAAACGATGAACACGAAAATTAACTCATGCCCTCTGGGGAAGCGTATCATGCTTAATTTCTTTTGTTTCTTTTTCGCCGTGAACTGACCTGCATTTCAGGGGAGCCGAGTTGCGGCAACGGGGACAATGGGTCGCCGGGGTTGCCGGCCAAACTCGGCGGGGTAGGGGTCGGGGTTCTCGACGGAGACACTGGCACGGATTGGCCTCCGGTTCCTCCGGAACTGAGTTGTTGCTGCTGCTGTTGTTGGTGCTGTTGCTGCTGCTGTTGCAAATGATGAGCAGCAGCGGCTGCAGCAACCAAGGGATTTTGCATGAGGAATTGTCCGGCTGCAGCTCCCTGCGCCGTCAAGCTCATCAACTGCGGGAATAAATAGCAAAACGTGTTTTCAGCTTTCGCAGTCATTCCTCGCCACATTCACGAGGCCAAAACAAAAGCAAAACACAGACGGGCATTTGAATGTTATGCCCATCGAATTATTTTTCATCATTGTACAGTATTTACGGTGCAGTGTCCCACGCGTAGTTTGAACGACATTTTCAATCATGGACGGGTGAGTAAAGACTTAAGAGTAACGATCTTTAATTTCTCAATTATGTTACATTCACGTGAACATGTTAGCGCGAAGTCAAGAAAATTCCAAGTACTGATTTTCTCAGTTGATCGGAATTTAGCACTGTAATGCGCAGTGGTAGAGAAAACTAAGAATGCAGGAAATGCAGAAATTTAAAAAAACAATGCGAAACAGACCAAATTTCCATGCAGACATTTCTCAGATATACCTCGAATTCCAAACAAAAATGCAAGTTTTATCGAAAATAATTCAGTAAATCGTGTTATCCAGTGGCTATTCATGAGGATCATAGCGGATAAAACTCCGTTGATCAACCTCGATAATTACGTTATTTTATAATTTATCTCATTAATACGATCAACTTAGCAATCGTATTACCTGTCAATTCAACATTACTCAAATACAAAATGTAGACAGTGAAATACTAATAAATTCATATTTATTTCCCGGGGAACAGTCCAAATCTGAGAAGGTACATTATAATTTATTTACGAGACTCGATTCAACGTTTATATCATAATAAATCAAGAAGCTAATGCTCAATGAAAAGGGAGAACTGAAGTTTACCTTTTCTTCAAAACATTCAGAAATTCTTTGGGGGATGCATTTTATTTCTCAAGCAGCGGAAACAGTTTTAAAATTACTGTGTAATACTGTTTTTATCAGCACAATTCTAGATAATGTGATCAAAATTTTGGAATTTCAAATATGTTTTTAATTCAACAGGAAAATATTTGATTTCGCCTCTGTTGGCCTTCAGGCGAGAAATGTACGTTTTAAACTTGATTGAATATTCAATCTTATAACCACATGAAATCGAAAAAACGCAGGAAAGAAAACATCTTCATGTCTCGTCAACTTCGTAGCGCCTTTTAAAGCCATCTCGGAAGGAATTCTTCGATCTCAACTTCCCGCGCATGCAGGCACGTAGTCTTGTTGCAAGTCTTCGTTGTCTCTGCTCACATTCAATGCCTTCTTTGAATTTTATGAATAGAACGCGTCGAATAATAATGCACATAGCTAAATCCCTCCGGAGGAAATAAAAATTCGTTCTCCGTATTCACTCGAATATAATTCCATTCAGATCCCACATGCGTGCGTGCAAATGATGGTGATACACTTGTACTAACTTCGATTTCCCTATTGGAAATTACTCTTCAATCAGAAAATCGAATAGAACAAATCAGACTTTTCTCAGCTTGAAAGCTACATGCTGACTCCAAAGCAAGGTACCCGATCTATGTGTGATATTTAAATCTGAATACTGTACTTCAAAGATTGACGACTTTTCTTCGTGTAAGGTCGCATTTTTAGATCGAAAAATCTCAAAATAAGCTAGCCTACACAGTTTTTCAAATCTTTGATGCAGATAGATGTAAAAAAAAACAAGGTGGTGCCTGACGTACTGTACTTGCGAAAATCTGATAAATCATGCCAAAATGAACACAGATCCGCGCTGCATCGCAGCGATCTCGAAATGTCGGGTAGACGAGAAAGCCACTGACCTGGTTGATGGAAATTGGACCGGCTTGGAGAGCCGCCATCGCAGCTTGGACAGTGGCCGCGGCGGCGGACGTGGAGTCGAGCGACACGCCGGACGTCGGCGGTAGCCCGTGTCCCAGCCCGAGTGGGACCTGGGACAGCGGCGGGCTCGGCGAGCAGGCCGAGCCGGCAGGGGACTGCGGCTGCTGGCCCAGCGGGGAACTCGGCGGCGAGGGTCTGCCGTGGAAGCCGTGGAACCCGAGTCCGAGTCCGGGGAACACGTGTTGGCCGCCACCAACGCCGCCACGTGACGCTGGTGAACCGCTCGGCCGCGAAGGCGGCGCGTGCACGGAGAAGTCTTCGCCTGCGTGCAGGCCTCCCAACTCTCCGCTGCTCTTGGATAAATCCGTTACCTGCACGGAGAAAGGGGAAACAGAAATAGAAAATGTCCGCCTTTTGATGACCGCCGCGATGAGTCCAAGTCTTCATCTTGATCTTAGAGTCACTTTCAATCGAGTTCCCAAGGACCTGCTGTAGACACGGGCTTTTCAATCTTCCTTTGGATTGTACCACTTTCGCGGCATGACAGTGCTTTGGAATTACTTCTATAATTATATAACAAAGTATTGCATGACTGAAAAACCAGCAACTCAACTAGGTTCATTTTACATTGCACACTCCAAGTCACTAATATACATTTCTAAAAGATAATATATTCCGCATCAGAATTTTTTCTAAGCTCCAAACGCACAAAGAACATAATGTGCAAGATCAGCCTTGATTTAAGAAAAACCGTAGTTAGATACTCGTCAGATGCTTACCGTAATACTGGTTGAAAATGCCTGCTCCAGAGTAGACTAACGTTACGATTCATTACTCTTTTCGTAATGCGGTAATGTCGTCATCGCTACGAAGTAGATAATTTTTTGCCTTCTGCTTTGAATAATTTAAAACTAACGACAAAAAAGTGTTACCTGAGGGTATTTTTTAGTTGACATAAAAACATCCAGATTTCATAGGAAAATATGCACGTATTCGAAATATATATAGAAGATCTCAGTTTTGAAAGTGGAAATGTGACGAAAATGTGGTAGAAGAAGTGTTAGCTTATAAATTATATGTTCTCTATGATCCGAAAATGTATTGTAACTGCCATAATCCCTGTTTAGGAATGTAGAGGAAAAGTTACAATTCAAGAATAGCTGATTAGAATAAATTTTATCTGTTTTTTTCATAATCATGGACAGTATATGCAGATTTATGCAGTACAGTATTTAGATTCGCATACCTAGACAACAAAAAAATGCTCAGGGTAAATATGACAAGCGATCCTTTTAAACGAGAGCGGAATAAATTAGGAATGGTTTGAGATTGAATTTAAACGGTTGGCTTGGGAAGGAGAATCACTGCATTCCATTAACGAAGAACTCGGGCAATGAAAAAGCCAATTCGAGAAAGACTGCGAATAGAGCAATACATTTTTCGATAAATGCCAAGCCACGCTCGAAAGTCAAAATCGTGAAATTATCATTTAATGACATGTTGAATCGCACGAGCATTACTCACAACTCATTTTATGGTTGATAAAATACGTTCGGGATTTTCATACTGACGCATGGCAACGACTTCATTGTGCATAAAGCCCAAGCTCGTGGAGCCCTACAATATTTTTTATTACATCACAGATGCAACGATTCGAGTGACTTGTAGAGCGTTTATGCAGCATTTCAATTTTTTTAACGCACGAAAATATCAAGCGAAATGCAGACGATTTTTCCGTAATTTAAGATAGATGCCGCTGGAACGCGATGTTACCACGAAGAGTCCAAAAAAAAACAAGCAAATTTCCGCATCCGAGTCCTTGAAAAAACTGTGTTGCACTCATAATACAATCGGCAATGCTAAAAAATCTGCGGTTGGTAAACCATTTTATGAATGCTGGCGATAAAGAAATATAAAACCTATAGATGAGGTGATAAAAAGAAACGCAAAAGGTACATTTCTTAAATCCTCGTACGATTTCGTCATTGCGTTACTTACAAATAAATTATATGATTATCACGCCAAAAGAAAGATTAAAACTAAAATTTCTCGCATTTTGGTCAGCCATTTCAAGAGATGATGTGAACTGTTTAAAAATGAGAAAAAAATGGTTTCACTACATTGCAGTTCAATTTCGATAAAATAAAAAGTAAACATGGATATACTGTACTTGGAAGAAAACCTTTCAAATTTTCAGCTCTCTTCCCCAGCACTTTGTTTACATGGCGATATAAAAACAGCTATAAATTGCAAGCGAAGCAATTTTCCTCATAAGAGACTCCCACTAAATTATATGCTCATTGAAATAGTAAGGGAATCCAGGGAATGAAGGCATTTACTTTCTCTGAAAAATAAATGCTTTTATCTTTCATATTTTAAAAATCACACTCCGTCCGCGGGAATTTAGCTCCTGATGTAGTTAAACACATACGGTAAGTCAAATGAATTCGCTTGAAACCGACTCAATTCTGTGAAAAATTCTACTCGTATGTTTATAAAAATGATTCCTTAGTCCTTGCTTCGCAGCGAAATTTTCAGAGGCGAAATTCAAACGTTTTATTGTGAAGCAGACGGCACAGAACACGGTAAAAAATTTAAACTTACTGCTAATTTTATTTTCAAGCATCCATAAAATTGCGTGTTGTATGGTTGACCAACTCGAATCCAAATCGGCTGTTGGTGAAAAACTTCAAGATTTAGTTTTCCTGGTATAACCTGGTTATTGATGGTCATGTGAATGACGAATGCGCAGTACTGTACTGTATCTTAAAATGTACATTTTGTAACACCGAGTAATGTGAGAAAAGAAGCTTCTATCTTCAGAACTACTGTACTGTAAATCGAATGCATCACTATCAACCAAGTAAGATCAACCAAATAATCTTTTTGAAGACTCGTGTCTTACTATCAGTCCGTATTAGCCCGCTTACCGCAAGAAGATTATGCTTTCTTTTTGTCCAAAAAATGTTCCAATTTTACATCTGCCCATTTTTATCAGTTTCATCTCCGTCTGCAGCAACAGTAATAGTGCGGATCACTTGTTTAATTTCAGCGTCAAATTAGTGTCGATCAACACTCTTCGTTGCATTTTTTTCCTCTGTCGAGAAAAGCGGTCTGCTTTCGGTGCCATCGCAAATTTAATTCAATTTTGCACCTTTCAGAGTCAGGTAGGTTCGTTTTGCGAGAGAAGCTCTCATCGACATTGCGACCCAAGGCGTTGGCTTGGAAATGCATCGACTCCGCATCCTAGGTTACTTCCGCAGAGTAGTGAATAATAAGCAAGGAAGGCGGAGGGGATTCGGAGGTGTCGTGTCGACAGGGCCAGAGAAACAACCGACTCACCAAGTTCAAAGCGCCTCCGCCGGTGTGCAGGCGAGGCTTATTGTGTCCCACCGACCGATACTTGGGAACCGGCTTGGGCTCGCAGCCAGTGTCCATGACATTGTCGCTGTTGTCCGAGTCCCGACTGTGGTCCGTGTGGCCGTCGCTGGTGATGCCGTCTTCGCTGCTGGCGCAGGACAGACTCGTGTGATTCACTCGCACTCCAGCCGGGTTCATCAGCGCACCATTGTCAGCCAAGTCCGTGTCACCACCTGCCAGTCCGCCATCTAAACCCGCAGCATCAATCAGCAATCCAACGTCAGTACACTGCATGTGCGTCTTCACGCCGAGCCTCATGGCCAAGTATTCGCTCAAGTCGGGGATCGCTCGCTTCGGCATTTCTTTGCCGAGAGGTTTCTTAATCCGCGGCATCCGCGAACGCGAATCGTCCCACAGAAACCGCGACATCCCCAAGGAAGTGTCTCTCGACATCACTGACGAGGGCCACAAATTATCGAGATCAGTCGCCGGCACCACACCCGCCATCGCAGTGGCATTCGCGCAACAGTACCTGGTTACAAAACCCGTCAACGACCACTTCCGAAACCGCCGTTACCGCGTATGCCCACACGCGTTCACTGTCCTCGCTTGTTAGGCAAGTCCTGACACCCCGAAACGACAGGCCAATTATGCATTTAAAAATGTACTTGGGACAAAAAAAACGAGGAAGTTCAGGGTTTAAACCTTTTTTTTCTGGAGTGTACCACGCTCAGAACCCGGCAGCGCTTGCGTACCACCTCTTGGGAACCGGGACAGCTACTTAACACCTTTGGCTTGAACTTGGATAAAGGGCAACGATCCAGTTCATACAATGCACATATGACGCTTTTTTTTACATTGAACTTCCTGCACAAGATATTTCACATGCTCATAAAATTCTGTCCGAAATTTGGAACTAATTTTTCCAAATTCTTGTGAAAGTACACGAAGTATGCGTAAGCATACCACTGACTTCGACAAGAAAAAGAATGCGGAACGCAAAATTTTTATCGAGCCCGCGAGAAACTTTTTTCGTCACGTTAAAATCCGGACCCTCAGTAATCGACACCATTGCTTCTGCGCGTGCGGCTTGAATTTTAGACACGTAATGCCAGCCTGCACGTGCGCAGGAGTTGTACAGAACGAACCCTTCTTTTTGTTCGAAAGGGGGGACTTTTAGAAAACTTAATCGTACGCGAATGGAGGCTGAGTCACTGAATAGGAAGGTGGAAGCGCGTCCGACCCGGGCCGTGCGTGCGCGGCGGAAGTTGCCACAGAAATGACGATCACCCGCGGCCCGATTATCCCTAATCCCGTCCCGGGACGAGCAAGGAACCCGGCGGGCAGCGGTCGAAAATTACCAGCGCCATCTGCGAACTTTTTGTTCAAGGTCCAAATATATAAGCTACCCACAAACATTTACACCCTTCGGATACGAATATTTTCAACATTTCGTGGTTGTCCTTCTTTGAGGATTCGATAACACGCACTTCTCGAATGGGGATAAGAACTTTATTCCCACCATTCCAGGTCTTTCACAATTGGTAACCAGCACATATCTCAAGATCTGAATCAGCTCAGGTTCATCTGAATACGTTCAGGCGTTCTTATCGATACGCAACCGTAGATTTGTAAAATTTGTGAAATACCATGGTACAGTATGTTCGAACAATCATACTCTTTAATAAACATTTTCATTTATCTGCTCACATATTGTAACTGACAATAAAGCCATCGGATTCCACTTCTGCTCAACAGAAAAAACATCGGTGCGAACGTTAGAACCCTGAATTTTGCACGTTGTTTCGTTGCGTTGCTTCTCTCTTTTAGATAAGGTTTGAATTATCTGCTCACTGATGAATGCTCCTGCGCAGACTATCGTATATTTAAAAAGGAAGTACTGTACAGTAGTATATTTGAAATTGTCGAATAAAAGGTTATACATCGATGACTAACTGATGAGCGCTCAAATCCCTTCAAGAATAAATCGTATATACATGAATCATCTTCTAAAAATACTGTATTAAGATTTAGCAAAAAGCCATTCGGTAATGCTATTTTCCGAAAGTGCCGAAATGCACAGAATAAACAGAGGGATGAGATTGTGAAATGAAAACCCAGCCACGATTTAGTATAATTTTTTAAAATATGTATTCGATCTTATCGTCGTCATTCGAAGATGAAATACTTCGGGTTTGCAATTACTGCAGTTGATATCATTCACGTGTCTTCGGGCTGAGAGCTTTATTTTACTTCCACCTTACCGATATACAGTACAGCATTTTCAAACCAGCTCGTGAAGATTTTTACAAACGTAGACAGGATTTTTCAGGATATTTTAGTACCATGTTTGAATGAAAACGATTCGCAGAGATGATAACTATTTTAAAATGTATCTAAAAACCCTGCATGACTACTCATCAGCTTGAATGAAATTAAAGTTCATTGACACTCCTTCGATTTATTCTAAGCCAGCAACCAGTACAATGCCTCGTTTGAAAGCAGCACAGGAAAGTAATCAAATAGTTGTTTGATTACTAAAAAGTCAGCCGAAGTAAAAAGGTATGCACGATCGTCAAAACGAGGTTTGATTGCCGGATCAGCCTAATTTTATTTGAATATTCCAATTATAACGCTCGTTCAGCCTGCTATTAAATACGACCGCTTGAATTTTTCCGTTAATGTCCGAACTCCACCATGCAAGTGTTTGCATCTTCAATTATGTCCAGACACTCCGCATAAAACTGCTTTCTTATAAATTCAGAAACTAATGCTGTAACAGTGTAACTCATCATCCTCGACGTTTTCTATAATAATGACGTGATATTATTCATATTTTCGAACTTCTGACCCGCATTCTCAGTCTTCGAACGATAAAAAAAATAATGTACAGTATCATAGTAGAGTCATTTTATGAATTTGAACGAGATTTCGTGGATTATCAAGCATGTGTTTCAGAGACGAAATATTGCCGTAATGTCGTTGCATTTTCCTTAGTTATATTTAATGTATGGAAGCGTTCTTTTTTTTTCATGATCGTCTCCGAATGAATCTGAGGAATGATTTGTACTTATACGGAAATTTTCGACAGCATTTGTTTAAATAAATACAGGGCACCTGAAACGATTCTGTGAACTGTCTTTCGACAGCCGTATCTTGGATCCAATGCATACTGAGTCACCCAAAAGCTTGGAAAAGACGCGAAGATCATTTTCGCACGAAAAATAATCAGTATACTCCACAACTTTACAACCAAGCGTCTCGATCGAGAGAAAATGGATTTCTATGGTTTGCTGAAGAGCTCAACTTCGATTAAAGGCGCTCGACGACTTTTTTCGCCAGAGGAGGGTGAGGAGCTTTCATGGTGATCGTTCACTGCTTTAGCGTAATGACAGAGATGGCCGTAGACTTCGCGCAGAAAAAATCGAAATCTGCCCTGTTTTGAACCCGGAAAGTAGGAAGGATGGTTTGTAAGCATTGAGACTAATAAAAAAAAAACTACTTGGAGAATCGTCAATTCTGAGAAAAGCTTCCAGTCACAGAACCATCTTCATTCAGGGGCGCGTCAGTGCTTCGAAATACAGAATTAATTGTTGCAATTTGCATGAGCTTATTCACATACTCTAATTTGTTCACAATTATACCTGAAAATCTTCAGTATTGGACATGAGGAGACACTCGTCAGGTTCTTCTCTTCAGTCTGGGTGAAAGGAAATTTTGCTTCCCGTTGAGCATAAGGTAGACAAACAAACATGTGCTGTCTCCCTGGGCAGACAAAAGAAACAGAAAGCGCAATGGAATGCATCCCTGCGATGCTGAGACAAAATTAGACCAGGAATAATATGTTTTTCAATTCACAGAAAGTTAAAATCTACTTCAATATGTCCACAACTTCCCAAGGCTTTTTTTAGGCCTAAGCCCTAAGGGGTTCCGCGATTCAAATTGATATCAAGAAGGGCCCCGCCGTTAGAAATATCCTTTCGAAAAGGTTTTGAAAGTCAAAACGGTTGAGAAACGCAGGATTGGTTAATGCATGCACTAATATTGGAAAAATGTGACCAGCTCCGGCTACGGAAAATGAAGTCGATAGACTTAGTTTCAAAACGTAGGTACCATCATCCCTCGTCCACTTCGGGCCTCGGAAGAATACTTGTGTTTCGTCAGAGGAAGAAGTACAGATTTATAACGGCATCACTCTGCTCATGAAACATGGAGACGCCCCTATTCAAAATTTAAAAAAAAAAGACCCCGGTGGCTGTTGGAGAGCATTGAAACCGCGGTTGCGCCTCGGCGCAGCCGGTCATTGGGCGCACCGGGCCGTTGCGCTCTTTTTTCACGCGGCGGAAGGCTTGAATTTGCATGAGCCGTGCCTCGATTTCAACCCTTTCGGAAAGGGGGAACGGCCCGTAGCCATGGAAATCGCCGGATTTGAATAGCCTCTCGTCATGCAACGCTTCCTTGTCATGCACGCGAAGCTCGCTCCTCATTGGTCGCCTTCCGTATTCACGATCACGATGCAAATGACACTCTGAATATTCATCATGGGGAAAGAGTTAATGAAGGACCAATCGCGCCGTGCGAACCTTCACCGTCCATGTTGAATTCCAACAGCCTCCGCACTTCCAGATTGGGCCCCCAAGTCCGGCGCCTCGAAAAACGCCGACTCATCGCCTTTAGTTGAAATTAATCACGCCTGGAACCATCAGGTACAGTACCAAGGTCCTCGTTTCCGACCATTTCCTCAATTCAACTATTCATCCATACGAGCCCTAATTTCACGATTCAGCTCATTTCAATTTGCTGTATTCACGTGACTATCGGCCGCGTATGAGCATAGGCCACATGTCCACGACCCAATTTGGCCCTATATACGAAGTATACAAGTGTGAAATCTGCTATTTCTCGAAAAATGTAATTCCCAAAGTTTCCAACTGGTCTATGAACGAACTGGAAGGCAATCCCCTACAAATAATTTACATTATGTATAACTCACGCGTTGTTCTATTTTTTTAAATCTTGAGCTTAGGCCAAAAACAAGAGTCTGAAGTGTGATGACGACTGCTAGAATGTATACATTAGTTACGAGTATACATAGCGGTAAGTTAGTTGAAACCGAGAAATGGAGAAAATATCAAGACAAATCTGGGAGAATAGCTCTTGAAATCACAGAATTTCTCAATCTTACGCCGCTGCTTGGTTTACTAGAATTTCTCTTACAGGAGTATTTCACCAGGATTTCTTCATCAATAATGGAACCGTGAGTAAACCATTACTTGCGGCTTGTGGTGTTGCATACGGAAAAGACGTATCAGTTGATCACAGATTCCCACGAATAAAAAAAGTGTGAGGCTGATGAACGTGTGAAATTCCCCGGAAAGGTATTTTAAAAAATCCCTCATTAGCAATTCTTTGCGTGAACCAAGGCTGCAAAAATTGTGCTGTATATTCGGAAACTTTCCTCGTTCCATAATGTCGGGCTTTGGGTAATTGATGAATAACCAGTGACGGGGAAAGGATAGAGAGGGGAAACCCCCAAAATTCCCAAGCTTGAAAAATCCTTCATCAGAATACATTATCAAAAGGATGAATCGCTATGTTCCCACGGGGTTACGGCAGGAAAGAGGAAAATCAGTGTACGGAAACGGGGGAATCATGACAAAAAAATAATAATAAATCGAAATTTTGCACCGCCTGGCCCTGTAACCCAATTTCACCCCTCGCATTTTTTTATACGTACACCTGAACTACCGTTAAAAAATCCCGAAAAGGGGAAAAAAGTTCTCATGGTATGCGAACCCTGTTTTCTTTTTTCAGTGAGCTTCCCCATTCATGGGACAAAAAATATGTGGGACCAGGTTAGGATTCTCTCGATTCCCGGACAACTCGCACAGTTTTTATTTATTTATTTCATTATTTTTTAACTGAAGCTCAAGAAAATGTAAATAATTTTTGCGCGTTAACTCTCTCTTGTCCAAAATCAATGGTCATTTTTTACTTTCTAAATTCAAAAATGGCACTTTAAAAATTACAAGTGAGAACAGAAATGTGTCCGTGAAATTCTCTCAGGTTTGTACTTCGTGTTTCAGCATAGAGGAACACAATTCCTTCATTATCATGAGACCTTATCCGCATATGAAAGATTATTGGGTTTGAGTGATAGCAAAACTTATTTTATCCATATTACAGATGAATTGGTCTTCATGTGAAGAAAATTACGAAATTAATTTTTTCATTAATGTCCTTTTGTATGGTACTCCTGAAATAAGTTATAATGTAGCACAATTTGATTAAATGTTCGCCAAATCAGAAGTCAAACTGGAATCTCATCAGTGATTAAGGATCAAAGATTTTATTTGCTCTTACAGTTTAAAGAAAACAATTTATTATCTTTTTTGTTGGTATACTAATTATGTTCCTACTGTTTCATTTTTTTCATCATCCATAATTTTCAATCCTCAATTGTTTGGCCCACAGTTTTCGACCATTCTTACAGTTTAAAGAAAACAATTTATTATCTTTTTTGTTGGTATACTAATTATGTTCCTACTGTTTCATTTTTTTCATCATCCATAATTTTCAATCCTCAATTGTTTGGCCCACAGTTTTCGACCACTCCTATTGATGAAGGCAATATTTTCTAATCTTTCATTTGCAACATAAGGCTTAAACTTGGGAAATGCGTACCTTTTACTTTTCTCGCTGCTCTAGGATTTTCTGCATTGAAAGAATTAATAAATGCTTCTGTAATGAATTACCAAACCTATATTTTATAGAAGTATTCATGCAGTCAGAACACGCGGAATGTGCAACCCCTACGGAGGTAAATTAACTGGTAAAATATTAAAAGTTTGAATTCCCAACCTTCTCAAAGGATAAAAGGAACGCTACCTCGGAACACGTCGAGAACAAAGGCTCATCACAAATTGCCAGTTCCTCTTCCCGAGGAAAGATTAAGGAAAGCTTATCACCATAGTTCCATAAGTATCCAGTTTGACTTCTGATTTGGCGAACATTTAATCAAATTGTGCTACATTATAACTTATTTCAGGAGTACCATACAAAAGGACATTAATGAAAAAATTAATTTCGTAATTTTCTTCACATGAAGATTGGTCGAAAACTGTGGGCCAAACAATTGAGGATTGAAAATTATGGATGATGAAAAAAATGAAACAGTAGGAACATAATTAGTATACCAACAAAAAAGATAATAAATTGTTTTCTTTAAACTGTAAGAACAAATAAAATCTTTGATCCTTAATCACTGATGAGATGGTAACCAATGCTCTCATGCTTGCATACATAATTTTGGTGATTATAGTCCTCACAATCAAGGCACCTGCACTACATCACATGGTCCCTGGATTTCCCACCACGCCAAAGGGCATGATTTAACCCAAAAAACGGAGGGGGTATCTTCCGGGTTCCTGGGCTGAGAAAAAAATGTAAAGCAAAAACGCTGCTGGGTAAAAATATGCCCCATCATTCATCCGCACAAAGGTGTTGTCAACAAAAATGATGAGGGATTTTTGAGTGCAGAAATATGCCCGGAAAAATTTGAAGGATGATAGTTATTCGAAAATTGCACACGATTCAGTGATTGAGGACTACGGTGTTCATTTTCCTGCGCTGCGTCCAACTAGAAAACCAAGGTAAAAATGGTCGTTTTACCCACGGACAAGCGATTTCCAACAACGCGTCGGAGTGACTGGGGAATTTGCGTCCCTCTTTGGAATTTTTCTAAATAAAGCCCAGGCGAAAATATGTGATGAGTATCCTTATTTTCCCCTCAAACAAAACCCCTGGTTTCTCCTGGGGACCTCGCAGGTATTTTTTCATTAAAAAAAAAACGTTCAGGACGCATTCATCGATCAATGGGCTCAGGGTTGCGGCATCAACAAGCGTAACCAGGTTGAAAGGGCTGAAAGCTCTTTTTCCCGAACCAGGAAAAACCTTTCTGCATACATGCCCACAGGTGGGCAACTCCTCTGTGTGGACATATCAGCAGATTCACCTCAGCGCCGGCGCAAAGCAGGGAAATCATCTTTCCGAAATTGGTGAAAAGAGGAGAAAGAAAAAGCACAGGCAGGGATGGAAAAAAAAAGCCTCAGAACATTGACCGCGAGCAGGCGATCGGAAGGCAGTTTTCCCGCTTCCTGGCGGGATTGAAATTCCGAAATCCATAAATCACGCGACAGATTACTCAGGCTTGCTGGCTCACTCGGTATCGCGTTAAACATTGCTAATTTTTCTGTATGATTAATGACCAGTCAAAGAGATCCGCGCTTTTCTCAGCCACTCTTTCCGTGAACAAACATCGCTGCGTGAAATACGGATGGATTAGGAAGACAGGCATTCACCGTTACGCAGATGCGAGCAGAGAGATTCCTCTCGAATTTAGGCGCATTTTTTAATGGAACTCCCTCATTCATTCCCAACGCTTTTCACCTATGCAAGAGTTGAAGGAATGTACCTCCACGGGGCCGGGATCAAATACCAGCGCTCTTTTCCAAAGGGACCCGACCTTGCCTCTGGGTTCGGGGAAAAAATTCAGGCCAGGAATAGAATCACACCCGGGCTTCCTTCACGCTTGGTCAGAACATTACACTGAGGACACCGTCCCCACCTCTTGTGAAGAAGGAAAACGCTGGTGAATGCGTTTCGCTGCTGCCGGAATCGAGCCTGCCTCGAAACCATCACGCCGAACGGAACCGGCTGAATTTTGGGTCTTCTGTATGCAAGCATGATGACAAATGACATTTCCGCCGTTTGATCTTCCGAGCTGAGGCGACCATTCACAGCATTAGCATGAAAAACGAGCTGTTTGCCGTCAGAGAAGCCATGATTCGACTCTGCGCATATTCAACGCCCCGAAGTGACTCGCACAAAGAAAGGAAGTCTCAGAAACTGTGTCGAAACCAGCACGCGAATGTTCGCAATCGCAATTGGATAACAGGAAGTCATCCGAAACCCCTCGTTCTCAAAGATTTTGCGGCCACGAAGTGTACGACAAAGGAACTAATGGACTTCGAAAAGTTTCACAATCTCACCAAACCCCAACCAGCGCCGATTCTCCATCAGGCTTGCATCCTCCAATACAAATGAAAAGTGCATTCGTTCGATTTCCACGCGAGACATTGAACAAGTTCATAAAATGATTTTAGATTTTTTTTACGATCTTGCTTGGCAAGTTTCTTCATTCTCACGTACGGTTCCTGCTTTCGTACCAAGGAAAAGTTAAATCTGAAGCATAAGAGAAAACTGCAACCAAATGGAATATAGTCAAATAGTCAAATGGAATATAGTCAGCAGCCTAGTCAAATACTTTTGGAACGGATATGAACGCAGACTGCGGAGAATATTTCTAAAGAGCTTTTGAGTGAACAGAAATCTGGCAAGAGCGGGAAAAAGTCAAGAGCACCGAACAAGTAAAGGATTTTAGTATTTCTTGGCTTCGTTTCCGATGAATTAGCGACAGAAAGATATCGTTTCTTCCAAGGTTACTTTGAGTGTCAGCAAGCAGCTTGGTTGGAGGAGATATCGATGTCGGATACGAGTGGAGGAGCATCGGCAAGGGACTGATGAAATCGACGGCTTCTGCAAACCGCATCAAGCCTTTTGATATAATCATCACGGCAGACACCAGTTCGCGATCATGCTCGATGACTATTCGCAAAGTTTATTGGTGCGATGTTTTCGATCGAGCAAAAGAGCATCAAGTATCGCGAGAGCAAGTAAAAAAATTAAACGTCAAAAGAGCTGGGATACAAAAGGGCTAGTAGCATAATAACCTGACCAAACCTTAACCTACAGTATATAAATTCCCTATGGATGCCTGACGTGGCCCGAAGTCTAGCAAATTTTTATTTTGAGGCTGCTCTTCTGCACGTTTCTTTTTCGATCATGTGAAGAAATTCGAAGCAATACTATTTCGCTATTTCACGCAAATGCGCTGCCAAGCCAAAAACTTTCCTCACGTCTGTAGCTCGACTAGGGGGCCTGACGGAACAATTTCGCGCTTCTCATTCGTGGAAAATAAAACGCGGGAAAATTCCAGTGGTCTCTTCCCTCTAAAAAAAAAGTAAATGAGACACGTCAGGGGAAAAAAAGACATGGGAAACTTCACGTGAAGATTCGTGAAAGGAAATGATGGCAAAACCAACATCCGATATTTAAAGACGTGCCCCTATCTGAACGCCACCCGTCAAAAGTGACTCCTCGGCAAAAACCCAACATCATGGAAACTGAACATGATGCCATTTCTTAAGCAGCTCCAGCTTGTCAAGATCCAAGGACAAAAACTCTGATCAACTGGACCCGACCTGCCTGGCCCTCAATATGGAACTCCCTGGAATGGGACCGATCACCAATGAGGAGTGATTCACCAGCAGACAACTGCCCGGGCCTTTGGGTCCAACAACTACTGGCGCACCAAGCAAATCATCCGAAGTACTGCCAATGCTAACCCTTCCATTATCACCATTCCTGGTCCAAATGAACATTATTCCCACACAAAAAATTGAATTTCATTCCTTCGGCTTGAATTTCATAATTTGTTTTCACATAAATCCTAACGCACTTACTTTTATACTTTTGTCACCATCATGCAGTTTTCTCAGCATACAAGATTCCGGAAACCAATTATACTTCCCCCTCTAAATTCTAAAACATTCAATCCATAAATTTCAATCTCCATTGAATCATAGATTTGCTCCTTTATTGTGAAGTTCTAATGCTGTAAACATAACAACGGGCCCTGGTGAAGAAATTTGAGTACTTTTCATAATGGGAGGGATAATGATAAAAACAGATTTTTCTTAATTTCCGGGAAACTAACAAAAGTAAACTAACTACGCCTGGTGCTTACGGGAGAACTTGGGAAATGGCCACATTATGGGGTGAAAATAGAAACAGAAACCCGGCCAGTGGTCGCAATATGGCGCTTGAAATCCGAGCGCCTGATGACAATACACGCATCCGCAGTCGGGAAAACACTCATGGGTGCCTGCTGGCACACCGCTTGCCGGGTCGCGAGTTTATGCAAAGGCTGCATACATGTTGCATTTATAATTGCATGGTGGACGCGAGCCGGAAAAAAAAGGGTATAAATTGGTATAATTCGCGACCCTCGGCCCAAGGGGTGCAAAATAGAACCAGTGTGGCAGTCAGGAGCGCCCCCCGTCAGGAGCGTTCCCACAAAATTTCCCCGACTAGACGGAANAAAAATTCAGGCCAGGAATAGAATCACACCCGGGCTTCCTTCACGCTTGGTCAGAACATTACACTGAGGACACCGTCCCCACCTCTTGTGAAGAAGGAAAACGCTGGTGAATGCGTTTCGCTGCTGCCGGAATCGAGCCTGCCTCGAAACCATCACGCCGAACGGAACCGGCTGAATTTTGGGTCTTCTGTATGCAAGCATGATGACAAATGACATTTCCGCCGTTTGATCTTCCGAGCTGAGGCGACCATTCACAGCATTAGCATGAAAAACGAGCTGTTTGCCGTCAGAGAAGCCATGATTCGACTCTGCGCATATTCAACGCCCCGAAGTGACTCGCACAAAGAAAGGAAGTCTCAGAAACTGTGTCGAAACCAGCACGCGAATGTTCGCAATCGCAATTGGATAACAGGAAGTCATCCGAAACCCCTCGTTCTCAAAGATTTTGCGACCACGAAGTGTACGACAAAGGAATTAATGGACTTCGAAAAGTTTCACAATCGCACCAAACCCCAACCAGCGCCGATTCTCCATCAGCAGGCTTGCATCCTCCAATACAAATGAAAAGTGCATTCGTCCGATTTCCACGCGAGACATTGAACAAGTTCATAAAATGATTTTAGATTTTTTTTACGATCTTGCTTGGCAAGTTTCTTCATTCTCACGTACGGTTCCTGTTTTCGTACCCAGGAAAAGTTAAATCTGAAGCATAAGAGAAAACTCCAACCAAATGGAATATAATAGCCTAGTGAAATACTTTTGGAACGGTTATGAACGCAGACTGCGGAGAATATTTCTAAACAGCTTTTGAGTGAACAGAAATCTGGCAAGAGCGGGAAAAAGTCAAGAACACCGAACAAGTAAAGGATTTTAGTATTTCTTGGCTTCGTTTCCGATGAATTAGCGACAGAAAGATCTCGTTTGTTCCAAGGTTACTTTGAGTGTCAGCAAGCAGCTTGGTTGGAGGAGATATCGATGTCGGATACGAGTGGAGGAGCATCGACAAGGGACTGATGAAATCGACGGCTTCTGCAAACCGCATCAAGCCTTTTGATATAATCATCACGGCAGACACCAGTTTGCGATCATGCTCGATGACTATTCGCAAAGTTTATTGGTGCGATGTTTTCGATCGAGCAAAAGAGCATCAAGTATCGCGAGAGCAAGTAAAAAAATTAAACGTCAAAAGAGCTGGGATACAAAAGGGCTAGTAGCATAATAACCTGACCAAACCTTAACCTACAGTATACAAATTCCCTATGGATGCCTGACGTGGCCCGAAGTCTAGCAAATTTTTATTTTGAGCTGCTCTTCTGCACGTTTCTTTTTCGATCATGTGAAGAAATTCGAAGCAATACTATTTCGCTATTTCACGCAAATGCGTTGCCAAGCCAAAAACTTTCCTCACGTCTGTAGCTCAACTAGGGGGCCTGACGGAACAATTTCGCGCTTCTCATTCGTGGAAAATAAAACGCGGGAAAATTCCAGTGGTCTCTTTCCTCTGAAAAAAAAAGTAAATGAGACACGTCAGGGGAAAAAAGACATGGGAAACTTCACGTGAAGATTCGTGAAAGGAAATGATAGCAAAACCAACATACGATATTTAAAGACGTGCCCCTATCTGAACGCCACCCGTCAAAAAAGACTCCTCGGCAAAAACCCAACATCATGGAAACTGAACATGATGCCATTTCTTAAGCAGCTCCAGCTTGTCAAGATCCAAGGACAAAAACTCTGATCAACTGGACCCGACCTGCCTGGCCCTCAATATGGAACTCCCTGGAATGGGACCGATCACCAATGAGGAGTGATTCACCAGCAGACAACTGCCCGGGCCTTTGGGTCCAACAACTACTGGCGCACCAAGCAAACCATCCGAAGTACTGCCAATGCTAACCCTTCCATTATCACCATTCTTGGTCCAAACCAAAATTATTCCTACCCAAAAAATTGAATTTCATTGCTTTGGCTTGAATTTCATAATTTGTTTTCACATAAATCCTAAAGCACTTACTTTTATACTTTTGTCACCATCATGCAGTTTTCTCAGCATACAAGATTCCGGAAACCAATTAAACTTCCCCCTCTAAATTCTAAAACATTCAATCCATAAATTTCAATCTCCATTGAATCATAGATTTGCTCCTTTATTGTGAAGTTCTAATGATGTAAACATAATAACGGGCCCTGGTGAAGAAATTTGAGTAACTTTCATAATGGGAGGGATATACTGTAATGATAAAAACAGATTTTTCTTCATTTCCGGGAAACTAAGAAAAGTAAAATAACGACGCCTGGTGCTTCCGGGAGAACTTGGGAAATGGCCACATTATGGGGTGAAAATAGAAACAGAAACCCGGCCAGTGGTCGCAATATGGCGCTTGAAATCCGAGCGCCTGATGACAATACACGCATCCGCAGTCGGAAAAACACTCATGGGTGCCTGCTGGCACACCGCTTGCCGGGTCGCGAGTTTATGCAAAGGCTGCATACATGTTGCATTTATAATTGCATGGTGGACGCGAGCCGGAAAAAAAGGGTATAAATTGGTATAATTCGCGACCCTCGGCCCAAGGGGTGCAAAATAGAACCAGTGTGGCAGTCAGGAGCGCCCCCCGTCAGGAGCGTTCCCACAAAATTTCCCCGACTAGACGGAACTGTCCAGCCTCAGTCACCACAGTCCGCAGGCCAGTCAGGAGAGTCCGCAGTCTTCCTCATTGACAAAATTGCATTTTTCAATTACTCTGAAGATAGTTTATTCAAATAAAGTAACTTCATCATTTATAAAGCATGCTGTTGATAATATCCAGTTCAAAAAGCATGAAGAACACTGTCAACATTACTACGTTCCTCACAACTAATCCTAAGATTCCCGACGCAATTCAGTCAGAAAATGAAAAGGGACGAACAAATTAACCTTATATACTTCTCTTTCAAGGTTAAGATCCCTTATAAGCTGAAAGCCTCATTGAGCACTGTATGATAACACCTGAAAAGGACCCAACCACTATATGTTATAACGTTCGGTACAAAGTAGGGCAATGTTAATAAAGTTGCTAAAATGCATATTAAGCTCGAAAATAATAACGAGAGTACAGGGCCAAGGGTAGAGTTAACGTTTCGGCTAAGAAGATTGGTATGGGATAATCTTAACGCATCATGTCAAGACTTCGAACCATTACTTTATGAAGTACCTCGAATTAAAACTGATTTAATCATAATTAAAATTGCATCACCAGTCAACTTGTTTTCGGTTTTCCTAGAATTTATCTTAATTGAGAAAGTGAAACTTTTTCCGTAAATCATCAAGCTGATATCAATGCACTTAAGTTAATATAAAAAATTAATCTTCCGTACGAGTCGTTAAAAATAGCCACACGAAACAAGTAAACTCGATGTCACTTCCATGCTTTTTTGCGACACATTAAAAAAACAAAAAACAAAGAAAATCCTTGAAAAACATTGCATTCGAAAAATCATCGTTTCGTTTTTAATTGTTTCTCAACGCTGTTAGATTGGTTTCCTGCATGAGGATTTGGATGCTTACAATGATGGAGAAAACGTTCTTACATTTATTAAACTTATGCTCATCCATTGATTTTAAATTCGCGCCATAGTATTTTTCAGAGGCCGGACACATCTTAAATAGCTAAAGTCGTTAGTAGCTTTGAAAGGGATGCTCCTGACTCCTACACCGGAACGCACGCTTGAAAGGGTTAGGAGCGTGGCATCAATAACGCGCGCGCATACGCCAGCACGCAGCTGGCAAACCCCCAGACAATCGGATCCCTGGGCAAACGTCCCCAATAGAATAGTCAGGCAAAGTGGGTTGGTGATATACAATATTGCAAGCCATGTTTCATCCCGTTACAATTATTTCAACGATTTTACGTATAATTCGAGCTTTTATTATTGCTCTCATGTCCCGGTTCCCATCTCAATTGCAAAGCCGAGAGAAGATTGGTATGGAATAATCTTAACGCATCATGTCAAGACTTCGAACCATTACTTTATGACGTACCTCGAATTAAAACTGATTTAATCATAATTAAAATGGCATCACCAGTCAACTTGTTTTCGGTTTTCCTAGAATTTATCTTATTCAATTAATTGAGAAAGTGAAACTTTTTTCCGTAAATCATCAAGCTGATATCAATGCACTTAAGTTAAAATAAAAAGTTAATCTTCCGTACAAGTCGTTAAAAATAGCCACGCGAAACAAGTAAACTCGATATCACCTCCATGCTTTTTTTGCGACATATTCTAAAAAAAAAAAAACAAGGAAAATCCTTGAAAAACATTGCATTCGAAAAATCATCGTTTTGTTTTGAATTTTATCTCAACGGTGTTAGATTGGTTTCCTGCATGAGGATTTGGATGCTTACAATGATGGAGAAAACGTTCTTACATTTATTAAACTTATGCTCATCCATTGATTTTAAATTCGCCCCATAGTATTTTTCAGAGGCCGGACACCTCTTAAATAGCTAAAGTCGTTAGTAGCTTTGAAAGGGATGCTCCTGACTCCTACACCGAAACGCACGCTTGAAAGGGTTAGGAGCGTGGCATCAATAACGCGCGCGCATACGCCAGCACGCAGCTGGCAAACCCCCAGACAATCGGATCCCTGGGCAAACGTCCCCAATAGAATAGTCAGGCAAAGGGGTGCCTGGTGTGGTGGGGAGGGTTGTGCAAACCCAAATTCATATTGAATGCATGCAGATGAGCCTCTCATTGAAAGAGTTCCGCGCCGGCATGACAGACGTCCTTCCCTTCCCGTTGAATGTTTCACGTCCGCCTGACACGCAACGGTCCCCACTGGCATTCGACTAAAAAATTCGAGGCGCCCCTTCCACCACACGTTCTTTCACCACTACCTCTTTTCATCCCCAACGCCTGGTTAAGCAACAGCCTCGTGCTCTCATTTGCATTTTTGATATGGAGTCCCTCACGTCTAATTGGCTCCAATCCCGTATGCACGCACCTCTGGTACTCCACCAACCCATGCAAATGTATCTGTGCTTCACTCCTTTCCTTTCATTTAAATTGCCCCCTTCTCCGCCAATAAAAAAAACAGGCCAGTTAAAACAAGCCATCCTCCATGAAATTTGACTAAGAACCCCCTCCCTCCCGGAGACCAGGATGGTAACCCAGGCAGATTTGCAACCTAAAAATATCGTCAGGATCACAGCAGTAGAACTTCGATTTGAACTAACCTGGACGAAAAGTAGCTTGGTTGATCAAATGTTTGAATAACTGGGTGCTGCATACATTTTATTTTCTGAAATCGGACCATCTCATAAAATGAGCATGTGAAGTAACAACAATCTAAAAACTCTCAAAAAAACCAGCCTGTATTAAACCCTCATTTCCTTAAAACTGTCACCACTTGAAAAGCTTCTGTGCAAGGAAATTGTAGTAATACTTTTTTGCTGTAAATTATGCGCACCTTCTTGAGTTTCGTGGGGTGATTATTTTAAAGAATTTGGCAAGATAAAAAAAAAATTTGGCCTGATGATGCAGGGGAACATTGGCCTACATTTTCTTTGAATGAGGAAATGTGAATTTTTTCATGCAAAAAATAAATTATTTTTAGAGTACCAAAGAATGTAGCTCTAGAAAGTGAGGCAAGAATTTGATCAGACAAACAATTAACCGAGACCAATGTTCCCCAACTGGTGGTCTGCAGACTTGCAGTGGTCAACAGAAGTTTTTTGTTGGTCCACTAGAGAATTTTCTTCGGGACAATACGTTTATCAAATTTTTTAAAGCAATGAAGTCTGTCATCTATTAGCAACTTTGAAAACACAATGGCAGTAGAAATTATCTGATTCCCCATGGCCTACCTAAGCCAGTGCCCTCTTGAGCCTCTCCCATGGTCTTCTACCGGCGCAATCTTTGGGTAATAATTTCTCAGGGGCCTATTTTCCTGGTGGGCCTAATGCTGCAGTATCATCAGCAGCTGCCTTAATCGGGCACTTCAAACTGTTGGTATATCTAGATTTTTGATGCACAATTGATTGATGTTAATCAGATGTATCGCCCTTGCGCTACAGTGCAGTCTATATTTAGCACAGGAGGGGAAAGGATAACTTTTTGGTTGATTGAACTTCGGATAATCCAAGTTTCTGCTGTATTTTGAGACTCTTGCAAGGCTTCCCATTAAGCAATAGACGCGAGGAGAATGATGCGACATTTTTCCGGCAGGCCCCGTGTTCAACTGCTGACCACGACCTCAGAGAAACAAGTTGTCGCCTCGGGGATGAAATTTCACGGCCGAAGGCAGCCGGATAATTAAAAAAGTTTCCAGCTCGGCCAGCTTTTCCATGTGGAACCTTTCGCCAACCTGAAGATAATCTCGCGGGTCGCCATCAGGAAGAGACGGCCCGGCATACGATACACATTTCATCTGGACCCGGCCCCTGATTTCGCATCCCTTCGTCATCGCCCACCCCCCTCCTCCATACGGGCTTTTCTTCAGCGTCATCGGAAGAGCTCCCATACAGCCACGCGTGGAGAATGAGGACCACGAGGGTCGGAATCAAAGAGTGTCCTGGGCGCAGAAGTATACACACCTGCTTGGTGCTGGCTCCTTTTAGCCATAAAGAATTCCTTACTTGCTATTCCCAAGCAAATATTTTGGGGCCTTGCCCCATTTTGCCCGGTGAGCGAAGCCATTGAATCCCGCCTGGCGACCGTCTCCGCGCCGATTCGAATTCAAATGTAAATTTTTTTCTTGGGTAATCCTCCCTGGATTTCGTATCCAGGCGGATGCAAGCGTTAACAAAATCCATGAGCACTGGTCGAAAAGGAAGACGCAACAAGATGCTTGCAAAGGAACATGACGCAGGATGGCCGGCCCTACTGTATGTGCAGGTTGTTCACGGCAAAAAGGCGCCAATGCAGAGGGGCACCAAAACAAGACCTCAATCAAGCGAATTTCGCACCTTCTATCCCGTTGCTGGCGCCCATCTGGATGCAAATCCACATGGCCTGAGTATGGCACCTACTTGGGCGCCACCGAAGGTTTCAAGTTTCAAGACATGACATTTAAATTAATATAGTGCATGAAAAAAAATTTAGGTGGCGCCACCTAAGAATTGGGAGATACAAAATTTTCAACGCCTAACTCCAGTTTTGGCGCCCCATACCTAGGTGCCTTTGTACAATGATCAGGGTCCAGTCTGACATGTTCTCCTGTATCTGTGCACAGAGCAGAACATGACATTTCTCTTTCAAAATTTTCCGTTTCTAAAAATAGGGAAAGCAAGCAGAAAAAGGATTTTTTTTCTAAATAGAAGCATATTTAAATGCTTCAACTGTTGAACTAATGGAAAGAAATACAGTACAGTCAAACCCTGCTTAGATGCCACCATTTTTCATTGAGATTCTTCATGTTTTAAAGAAGTTGGCAAGCTTATTGAAAATTTCATGTTACACATTAAAAACCAGTGTTGGAAAAAACAGCCAAGTCTCGCTTACATGCAATAGAAACTACAATACTACAAATTTTTGGAAAGTACAATACCATACTAGCCTTTAAAAAATATATTCTGTCATATATGAAAACTGGCTAGAATGTTTCTTTATTTTATAAAATAAAACTAGAATAAGATAACATTTATCATACAAGTAAACAACCTACTACAGAAAGATGCGAAGCTAATTTTTTAAAAATAAAAAATACTTCTCTACTGTGTATATTTTTTATAATGCAGGAGTTTATATGAGTGTTTTTTAAACTCCTTTATTTTTCAATGTTAGGAAGGAGAGTATATTTATGATTATAAAATAAGTATTTAGTCAGTCATTTTGCATTAGGATAATTTTTTCGTTGCAATAAATGATCACAAGTGGGCGCTAAATTTGTTCTTGCACAAAGGCGCCACCCATACCAGGGCTGGCCCTGATGCGGTGCAGCGGGATAACGAGAGGAGACAAAACCCAATGGCTGGGAAGAATGGTCAAAAACGCGCGTCTGGTGGCACGTCCGTGGAACCCCTGGTGGACCAGTGTCACGACACGACCGCGTGACTGACACCAGGGCTCTGATTTTGCCCACGAAATGAATGCAAGGGGATCCACGAATAAGGTCACATAATACGCGTTTGACAAGTCATGTTCCTCAGCTAACGTTGATCGGCGGAGGAATAAAATTGCAATCACGCAGCTCGAAGCTGGATATAGGAGCTACTCAAGGCATTTGTGTTGCACCAAGAATACCTCCAACTATTCGGTGACCTGCTGCGACAGACCTTCGATCACCATTGCCTTGCACAAAAGTACCCTATGGGGAAGGAAAATTCTCATTCCAAAGAAGATTCTATGCGCACATGACGTCTTCATTGAGTCATACCCAATTGTAGCCTTATATGCCCAATCACAGTTATTTTTTTATCGCATGCGCAAGTGACACCTAAGAATTTTTGAATGAATAAGCGCTCTGAAAATATATACCAGGGTCTCACAATAACCTCAGTCAGAAATTTTCAATTTAGCAGCCCAATGCAATGGGCTACGATATCGTTGAGCGCCAAAGGCAAGAACAATTATAGGGAAATACACGATCGTGAGACCCTCTGAGGCGGATGAGAAGTGATTGCCGATGAGTAATTAGTAATTCGTCATTGGCTTATTCACGCGATCGACGTGCAGTATTATGTTTACCGAAATTGTCCAAATAAGTTCGTAAGAGGTCTTGAATCTAGATGTTCTTGAATAGGCCGCACCCAATCTAAATTACAGTATAAGGTGTACACTTGAGATTTACTTATCGAAATTTGTGTAGATACTAAGAAAAATTTTCTAAATATTCAAGTCACATCCAGTTTGAAGATGATGGTACAGTACATCCAACATCACATTCAATATATACTGTACACATTTTTTAAAGCGAAATCGGCTGTTTGTCTGCATAATGACCACGCACTTTCATTCAAAATTTCTACCTTTTCCACCTATGCATACTTTCAGTCACATTTAAATCGCGCTTTTATTGGGATCATGTAAGTGAGGTATAGTAAATTCTCAGACCCTGGGGACATTTTTGTGAACGAAATGAAGAGTTATTCAGAAAAGTGAGCCAAATTAAGAAATACAAGGAATAATCCAAAGTTTTGAGACTGCAGCAGAGGAACTTTGATTACTGGACTTTTTTTTCGGATTCTGAAAATAATTTACCATATTCCGTCTTCATTCAGGATCACGGTAGAACGGTTCCGTTTAAGCTTTTCCAATTTAAGGAATTTCCATGTATGCATATTCAAAGCAAAATTCCTCAGCAACGGAACGTGACGTCACAGGGAAACATTTTCCAAAATTTGTTTCATTCATTAATTCGTCAAGCTTGCTGGGAAACATTTTTTCTCTTTTTTTCAATCAAAGAGTGATTGGTGAACTTCCAGTCTTACAAAAAGTTTGGGTGTATTCCTCTGCTATCAGGAGTCTGAGAGAGTCTCGAAACTTACAGACCATACCTTGCTTGGCGAATTAGACGGGACTGATTGACACTCGGGGAATGGAATTGGAGGGGACAAAAAAGGCGGAAAAGACTCACAAGCGTTCAGGGTCATGAATTCGAGTGGAAAAAGGTCGGTTTCACGTCATTCGCCGCCTTGCTGCGCCCCGGCGTGGATCCCGCGCGTACATGCGAGTCACATCGTATTCAAATGACAGGCCGCGAGGGCTTGGATGCATCACATATTCGGAACGCTATCAGCGATATTTATTAGTAATCACGCCACAACATCATCTCGCGTTAGCGTCGCGGCCCCGCGACGAGCGCAACCAAACGACTTCTGGTCCGCATCTCGCCCTGATAAATATTCAACTTTCCATTGGACTGCGGGAGAAGCAACCGATTACTAAATACTCGTCGCTCCACTTTCCTCCCATCTTTATATTCTTAATCTCGCCACGATATAATTATCCTCCTCGTTATATCGCTCCCTCCGAATGAGCGCCGCGACGGATCCCACTTTGCCTCTCGGCTTTTCTTCACTTCCATCACTCGTTGCGAAGTTTAAATCCGACTTCCCCCTCATTCCCGAGTAACAGTCCACTAAGCAGTCCCTTACTCGGTCATCCGAGGGGCGTCGCGAGTAATTTTTATAGTCTCGTCGTGCTGCTGGCTTAGATCAAGTTTCCGAAGTCCATGATTGCAGAGTCCGTTCGTTTATCGAGCCTTAATTCTGGGTTAAAATAACCGGACGCCACCGATTTAACATCTCCTCTTCGGTCCTCAATAGATCCCTGGATGGCCAATAATTCCACACCATCTTGGTTAATCCGCTCACTGAGGAGAAATTGGACACTGAAGTGCAGAGAATCCTGGTATGAAGAAACTAATGCGCTCCAAAATTATTTTTTGTGCAAAAATATTACTCTGGGAAACATACTTTACTTCAAGTTATTACTTACACATTGTTATCACGTCAAAACTTTCACAAAAACATCAACAAACATATGCATGCTAGCAAAATTTAGAATTACATTTTTTATTTTAAATTCATTCGTCTAATTTTTAAATATTCCTCAAAATTTAAAACCCTCGACTTGTTTGACTTCACAAATGGTTCAGGCTAGGAAATTGAAAAATTAATTTTCTCTTGTCTTTCATTTGTTTAAAAAAAATCAGTTTAAACAATGATGGAATACGCAATTTATCGCCAGAAATAATGGTTCAGCAGAAAAATGTGTTCAGATACTTCACTTTTTCACAATTGAAAATTTCATTTCGCATATTTTAATTCACAAGTCATTCATTATGCGGAATCTCATTGTACTTCAGATTTTTACAAAATGTGACTATGCAGGTAAACAATGCGACAAAAATTGTAGAATTTATTGTATTTTAGTAAAAAAAAACCGCATATAAAAGTGAAAATAATCTTTTCCTAAATTAAGCATGTTTTTCTGACATACATTTTTAGAGACATACTTTCGTAGTTTTATTTTTCTGAATGTCAACCTAGTACCCTTTTATCAATAGAATCAGAACGAATTCAATAAGTTATATTTCTGAACGCCATCTTTGACTGGCGCTCAATATTTTTCACCTTGAGAAAAAGGTTCTTGTTGCAACACGCGGCTATTCGTTTGAAAAGTTCGTTAAAAAGTCCCTGTTAATACGCGAGTATTATTACGTGAGAAGAGAAACATTAAATCGCAAAGAGAACGTGTTCATCTCGGCAGCCCAAGCATTTGCTGATTTTCAGATATTTCCCTTCGTAATAACATTATTTCTTGCAGACCAAGAAATTGTATCATGTGCATTTCTCAACGGACGAATAAACGGTCTCGCCTGAATGATGGCTCTAGGCTAGGAAACATGATCTTCCGAGCAGTTGAAACTTTTACTGTATCGGTCAGATTCAATGAAAGAATTTCAATCCCCCGCTCGTGGCGAAAGGTGAGACGAGATACGAGTATACCTGTGCTATACAAATGCCGTCTAATTAGACGCCGAGAGTGATGATGCACGGAGACGGCTTTGCAACACTGAGAGGAAAACGCGAGCGAAGAATTGCTCACTAGAGGGTTTGCCGGTCCACTGAGCCTTCGCTCAAGTTACGCGGCAGCTATATGATCACAACACCTCATCAGCAAGAGTGTAGGAACCGCTGCCGCGGCCCTTGAAAGCCCGCGGTCCCGAAGAAAAACCCAAGCCTGGTGTGAAAAATAAAGAGACCAAGAAGTAAGAAAAAAATATACAGAGAGGGAGAGAAAAGCTGAGACTTGGAACCGCGGCAGGTTAGAGTCTCCGCGAGTAGGGGGAAAAAGAGAGAGAGAGAGCCCGGACCAAGTGATACGGAAACGTGCTGTCCGCGCCGGCGATGAGAGTCCTTGCCGCGTTCGCGATGGCGAATTGCTTCACTGACGACCGCGTCGACGCACGCCCGGCCCTTCGCCACGACCTGACACGAGGTCCACAATCACAAAGGCTCTGAACCTAGTGTATTTATACGTCATAGTACAGTCCCGAATCCGCCTAGTCGTCGCCAGCTGACCCCTCGAAGCTGCATCGCACTCAGTTTCAGGCTTTCTGAGCGTAAGGCTCTCGACCGATCCGTTCCTCAGCCGCTCGAGGAAAAATATATACAGTATAGCAAAATTCAAGAATAGAAATCCGAAGCAAGATCAGTTGGCATCAGCGCAATAAGAAGATAAGTAGTGCACGCGCACCATAAAAATAGGTTAAGATTATTTTGTCCTCGATTGAAGATACAAAAGTAGCCCTCATACAGAGTACCGCTATTGACGTCGTTTCCTCAAAAAATGAAGTTGAAACCCTTTACAGAACTGCAGTTTTGCAACTTTTCACATTCACAGACAATTTGAAGTGAGCGAAAATTAGGAAGGTACTGCAATGTTCACGGAACTACTCGGCAGCTGAGTTCCTGGTCTAAAAAAAATTGTATAGGTTCTAATTACTGTAACTGCAACCTAATTAGCCGACTAATAAAGGTTTGGGGATAGAGGAACAATTAATTATGACATTCGTGGCAAAGTAAAAAGGAACAATGTGAAACGTGGGGAAAATCCCAAGATAATTCTGAGAAACATACGTTTTCGTCGATTTCGAGAGAAAAGCGGACTTTCGGCTGTTGCTTAAGAACTGGGGGAAAATAGAGACATTCTCAGGATGAAGTTTTTTTGAATTAGAGAGATGATGGAAGAAAATTATGAAATTTTTGAGAGAAAGATTTTTCTCTCATCTATCGTATATTCGACGATTGGGGCATGGATCTCATCGCGATTTGCTTTGAAAAGGCAAAACTTTGCTCGCTTTTATGGCGCCAAATATTGTACTTATTACTGGGATATAAAAATGTTCCGCCTTCTTTCATGATGTTCCACTTTTCTTTGACACAAATTCTATACAATAATTATCATATATCCAAGAGCACTAGTGTGATCATGCTCAACTCCCAGCATCAAATTTCCACGGCTACCTCAAAGGATGAATTTTCACCATCCGGAAACTCGCCATACAGAAGATCTAAACCTATTTCCCACCAAGGCAACAAGCATTTCACCATCAGCATATGAATAGAGAGATACACTCTTATTCACTCGACAGCAATAAACGGAAACCTGAGGATCGGAATTTTTCATATCTCACCACATTTGAAACATCAGAGCATAGAAGCGATTACCATATCCATTCAGCCTTCGATACCACGTTAATCAAGTCGCGGGGAGATAAAAATTCCATGACCGTTCTCATCCAGAGGTGATTCCAAAAATAACTTTTATCTTAATTTGCTGTCGTTATCAGGTATTACATTACTGATGAATAAATTCCTGAACGTCACAACGTCTTTCTTCATTCAGACGAGCGCAATAAAAAATTCCTCCACCTGCGCATCTGATGACTCGGAGAAACTCTATGGTAGGAAGCTATTTTCCCGCGATTATGAAAGAAGACGGATGTCGCAACTGGGCCGAACACAAAGCGTGTAAGTACAGCTCAAATAAAAATGGTAACGATTACGAAGGAATCCAGCAGAGAAACTTGCGAGACGCAATTCTTCAATGCCCCATTGAATCCATTTTAAAGGCCTTGTTCACGAATGGAAACATTGACGAAACAATCCAGTACAGAGTGTATACACGCATACTGCACAGCAATGGAGAGCGCGTGTTTCGAGAAACAGGAAGTGTCCTCTGCCGGCGGAATTGAGGTACGCGGGGAGATAACAGCTGCATTTGTTACCCGGGAGGGGTTGGTGGTCCGTGAACCCCGCATCACCCAGAGACGGCGCAGCAAATACAGCAGCGCTTTCTCTCCAAATGACCGCCGGAAAAGCAACCCGGCCAACAGAACTCCTCGATCTATTCCGACATGCCTTCTTCATCCAAGTCTCCAGACAGTCGGCGAAGGGAAACACGCCGCTTTGTGGGCGATTTGGAGAGAAATGAGGGGCAATAATTGAGCTGACGCAACAACCATATGCAACAATGCCGGGCGTGTCTTTGGAGAATGCTTCGCAGGAGCATTCCGAAACGAGGAATACAAGCTTCCCCAATTAATTAGAAGATTTCCGTCAGGCAGACGGACCAAAGTGGAAAGAAAAAGCGTCGGTTCTGGATTCGAATCGAACGTTAAAAAAGGAAATCCGCGAAATGCGGTCGAACCGGGATTACGACTGAAGAGCACCTATATACCCATACGTGAGCCGCATTCGGGGACGAACATGTCGGACATTCCTCCGACTCCACTTATTGATCCATCCAAAGCGTTTCGATAGTCGGCCGTGATTCCGCGACCTGATGCGCTGGCGACCCGGGACTTTTTCCAGCGTTTCAAACGTTACGGCCCGATGATTCGATGATTAAGGATCATCTCTGGATTTCAACTCAGCTCCGCTTGATGGAATCGACGAAATGGGGCTCATAAATATCGGGAATGCGCGGGAACGTAGCCCCGGGTATTCATTCGAGAGAGAGAGAGAGAGAGGCCGGAAAAATATTCGCTGTTGTAAACTAAGGCAATATCAACGCGGCCGGCGTAATTGGACCGGGGCAATATCATCTCGAGGTTGATCCGAGATGTTGCCTCGTCCCAAGCACGCGATGGACAGCTTCGGAGATGAGCTGCGCTGAAATCGAAGCCAGTCAAGCATATCGATTAAATAGAAGCTTCAGCGGGCAACATGACGACGCGGGGCAGAATATTCTGTACTTTTCGACCATTCGGGTGATTAATGGAGCGGATACAAGTGATCCGCGCTACGCTTTCTGAATATTTCCAGCATTTATTATGCATATTTTTCCAGGCTATGGTACTAGATACGAGTCCGCGCCACGCACCCGAGGCGACTGCCCACTCTCGTCGCGCGGCTGCCCAACTCAGCGCCACCCAACTCATCCCACTATTATAGAACACGAGAAAAATTGAGCATCTTTCCACTATTTCTGTGATAACGAACAACTGTATTTTTGCAATTCGGAATACAATGTTCAACTACAGTACGTCATCCAGCCGACACACAACTGTCTATGGCGATCAGTCGGCCTTGGAGCTGACTTGACCCGCCAGCAGCCTGCACACCCTCCCGCAGCTGAATCTGGAAGCATTTCTTTCCGAGCCCGAGAACTCCGCATTTCTGATCACCCGTGGCGGCAAAATAAAAAATAAAAAAATCCCCGAAACGCTGTGCAAACTCCGCGTTATTAATTTCTTTCACGGCTCGTCTGGAGATGAGTTCTTCGTCCAGCAACGAGGGGAGAAAATAGCGCATGCACGCGGACGTCGGGGATGTAGTCTGACAGAACCAGCTGTCCAATAATGCAGATGAGGTCATTCGTCTCGGCCTAGCATGCACCGCGCACCGGGCTTTTTTCACCGCAAGCGACGCTCGAGGTGTTAAACCCCGCGTGGTCCCATTTTTGCACGGCTTCCGCCACCCTCGCTGTCTCGATTTCCATCCCCCGCATTCAGGCCTGCACCCCCGGGCGCCGAGATGGATCCGATTGATTACCGCCAAAGTAATCCATTAATCGCTAAAATATGCCATCGGAGCCCGGTACCCTCTTTTCAAGCATCCTCAGCGCAGGGGAAACGCGAATCAACCAGTCGGCCCACGTGTCGGCGGGGGTCGCGTTAGACCCGATTACCACTCCCGAGTCCCGATGTCTTCTCGGTTCAGTACTTATCATCACATAAGCCAGGGCTTTTCAACCGTTCTCTGGATGGTACTACTGTCAGGACATGGCAATGTTGGCGAACCAACTCATGGATCCCGAGTGATGGTTTGAACTTGTAGCAGTTTATGCGTGAGTCAAAATTCTCGAAGAAGGGGTCCTTTTTGAATCAAACCATCACTTTCCTTGCTGTATCTTCCGGATCTTTCTGGCCTCGTATTCTGATTCATTTCCCGGATTTATGCACTCATATTCCACGGATGCACCATTTCTTTTGCAAACCTATCTGTTGAGTGTACACCGGAAAAATCTAGGAGATAGCTAGAAAACGAAGTCCCCAGGTGCCACCAGTCAGTGGTACACGTGCCACGGCTTGAAAAGACCTGACGCAAGCAGCACCAGCGGGTCTCTTTTTTTTTCGCGACGACCGCGACACAGGGAAAAAGTCCCACGCTTTACATTCTTAATACGACGGTAAAATGCTACCCACTTGAGCTCTAATCACGAGGGACAGAGGCCCTCTAACTAGTACCTCCGCCGCATTTGCCTCGTCCGGCTAATCGATTCTTCTCCGCCATTCAGGACGCGTTTGCGAATGAATACTGCACGGGCGTCACGGCCCATAGACGCTTTCTTGCATACGTTCGCGAGTCGGAATTGCCCCCGTTAGTCAAACACTGCGTGCAGCTTTAAAAAGGCCTGCTTGCAAAGGCAGCAATCACCAGGCTTGCTCAGCAAAGCCTTCATATACGCACACGGACGAGATCCGACAGAATTACTTTCGAGCATGGAAGTCAATATTCACTTTTTTTTCTTCCTCTCTTCGCTGTTCACAGAGATTTCTAAGACCAATTTCGAGATAAGGAAGTCATGTGATTTCTGCGCGAATTCTGTGCTGTTGTCGCTGTTTTACTTGACTTGGATGCGCTTTATTGATTCTTCACTGATTCGTTAATAAGTGGAACGAACGAGGGCAGTAAAGCACGAAATGTAATCTGGAAACTATCATAGTTTGTATCGATACTATAAAATGTACTGTTCACACTGAAACAGGCACGTTCGAGACTTTCTGGTTTTTTTTCGTCTCATTTGTAGCATAAAAATTCGTTCTCAACGCGTCGAGAACATTTTCATTACAGAAAATCATGCGAAGTTAGCGTTTCAAACTTTTTGGAAACGTTACAGGGAAGACTCACTTCCGTTGGGAATTCTTAGTTGAATTCTAGAAATATTTAGGCTCGATAATTGTTTCAGGAATAGTGCTTGTTTCGCAAAGATTTCATTTTTCCGAACTGCCGTGTTTTTCGACTTCAAGGATCGTTCAAAGAACCAAGGCGAAACACGAGACGAAAATAAACGGCCAAGCTTGTGAATTATAAATGGTTTACAAGGCTAGTGCAAGTTTGCCAAAGCACATCATAGCCTCATTCCTTATCGTTCAGTCTCAATGAGAAGTGTTGCAATCTCGACATTGCACCCAATTTACTAAAAGAAAGGCCAAGAAGTTACGATTTTGTTGTAATGTAAACCGATATGTTTCGCATTCATATTTTCATTGGGAAATATCGTGAGCATAAAGCATTCAATAAATCGTCGGGAGTATTTCCTCATCGTCTTGAAGGAAGATTAAATGGGAAAAATGAGCGGAGTACAGAACAGAACGGTATTTCCAACCGGGGCCAAGCGAAAGAAGCCATGGCGCCCGACTTCTCCTCCCCGGCCGCGTTTCGCAGTCCAATGGAGAACTCGGCTCGGATCTGCATAGCAGCGGCGCAACCCTTTCGCTCCCGCGAGCATTAACATGCATGAATTGAACCGAATGAAAAACCGGGACCAGGACGGCGAGGAGTGGACTACACGCGTCGTTCCACCCCGCGCCGATTTGATCACACCTCCGGCACTGAAAACGCTGACTCGTCATACATCCCCGCACCACAATTTTAATTCAACCCTTCCGCGCGGGGGGGAGAGGAAATCCGCGTTGCGTGGAACTGCGGAGTCATGACTGAACCAGTAACAGGCGGGAGTCTTACGAATTCCGGACTCAAGTTTTGTTCCCTGCCTCCGCGGGTCCCTCTCTCCCCCAGAGCCTGTTTGGAGCCGCATTATGCATTCGCGTACTGCATGGGCCGCGGCTTCTCGGATTAAAATCCAGCCGCATGCATCAAACGGGGGCGGAGTCTATGTTCAATTCAACTCCCGGGATCATCCACCCTTCCGTTACACCCATCCACAAACACACACCCCTCTCCACCCCATTTTAATTCACTTCCAACAACCTGTTTAGTCCTCTCAATCCACCACAACCAACCCCCATTCATCTTTTCTTTGCGCTATTTTTTTTATGCCTCCCAATCAGGAATTATGAGGGATTTTTCAAAGGGCTATCAACTTCGCTACTCGACAGAAAATGAATCTTTGATTTGGTTCAAAGTATTTCCGTCCAAAAACTTCCAATCAAGCGTCACCGCTTGGAAACCGGGAATTTTTCTTCGAAAATTTCAACAGATGCCGGGAGTGATCGCCGAAGTCGCTCGCCTGGGAACGAGGGAAAGTTTTGCTTCACTGTATCAAAAGTGTCCAGTTCTCAGCTTTCTAATCTGGTCATGCTCTCTTTCCCCGAGTGATTGGGGTTTACTAAACTTTGATGTCGTTCATTACGGAAAAAGAGCTGCAATTATCCTTGAATACCTTCTAAACTCCAAGGGTAACCGAAACTATTCCAAAATCCTTTCCTCGAGTGATTCAGGAAGCCTCGTCCTCGGTCGAAGAACTTGCAAGCATCACTCGCAGTGCAAAGCCTTCATCTAAAAGCCGATAATTCAATTTTCTGAAACAAAAACTTGTCCAGCTTCCCTGTTGTAGGCATGTATTGTAGAAAGAAAATAAAAGGGAAAATCAGGGATGGGTTCCCGAGAATAAATGCAACGTATCGAGTAAATAATTCCCATCGGTGAAATCGACGGCGCTCAGCATGCCAGAATCAGCCAATTCATTCGACTGCGAAGGAAGGCTGAGGGAAATACGGGAGGAGAAAGTTTTTACTTGGGACAGGTGAGAAAATTAACCGAATCACTCGGCACATGCAAGGCCAGAGGAACCAGGAAACTTGCTGAGTAAATAAGGCGAAAGGGCAAAAGGGAATGAGACATGCACGGAGTGAGTCAGCGAAGTCCGGGGCATTTGACGCGAACCACAAATCGGACATGTCGTAATGGCAGCGAGGCAAACAGGAGGGCGAGTGATTTGGCAGAAATACCGATTACCGTGACTGTCCCGGACGGCGGAACGGGGAGAAAAAGTTTTGCAAATTGAAGCCCGGCTGAACCAGCAGGCGAAATGCTGATTACCCCGGATGAGCCGGCCTGAAGTGCCAGCGGGCAGTAAAAGAGGAAACGAGGCAGGGTGTGCCTCCATCCCGGTGCACGTGGTCATCCGAAATGCATGCGTAGCTTAGTCGGGATTGTCAGCAATGACTGCTGTGCTCAGGCACGGGGCTGCACAAATTCGCCGCGGACATCGCAGGAGACATGAGCGCGGTTTCAGAGCCGGCAGCATCGCACTCATCCCGGCGGACATCCACCCACATCATCTTCCCGTCGCTTTATTCTCCGCGAATTCGCAGCCCCCGGACATTTCCATTCAAGTAGAAGGCCATTTTTTCACGGAATAATTTTATTTAGGGGAGAAATTCAGCGCACGTGTGCCGCGCCTCGAAACTTGGTGAAAAGTTCGGGATAAAAAATTTCCACATGGTGGAAATTAACGTGGGATGTGGGAACAGTGGGGGTCGAAATCCGGATTCCCGCTGGCGTCGTACGGCTGCTGCCCCATTTTAAAACCACCCCCGCATTATTATTTTTTGCGCTGTCCCCCGAAGGTTATTTCATTGATCATTCAGCGTCACTGCCCCCTTGAGGAAACACTATGCACAGGGCTCGCCGCTGTTGTCCGCGGACGCCATGATGAGCTGAAAAAATACACGCTGACAAAGGCGCTGTCTGATTTAAAAGAAGTGGGGACGACGAGGCTTTTGCTCGCGTGGACAGCAAAAAATAAAAGAGGACCCAGCGAGGGGGGAAAGACTGACTGACTGACTGACTAGATTGCCCGTTGTGAATTTTGAGATCCTGTCGGGCACGTTCCGATTTTCGTCCCGCGGAAATGAAGACCCCTTCGGGCGGGTCATCAGGTCAAGTACTGCAGGCCCCGACGTGGGATTCACGGGTTGATTGTTTATTTCCGCAGGGCAATCAATCGAGTGGGTCGTAGGGCCCACCCGACCGAACGCCGCGTGCGGAGAAGGCGACAATAAGGAAAAACGCAAATGAAGTCGCACGGGGAGAGAAAGGGACTTCTTTTTTTTTCGCCCCCGATTTTATCCAGGTGTTGCTCGAAACCCACGCATCATGGGACGAACCCGTAGCGTAATCCCGGGCATCCTTTCCGCATTTCAGCCCCCGACGTGTCATTCATTTTCTATTCTCACGCAATCGCGCCGACTCGGACGCGCTAGACCGCGAGGTGGGACGGATACCCCTTCCATTCATTTGCACAGGTACATTCAATCGGCTCGCGTGTGTGTTTCCCCGCGCCCGGGGCTCGAGGGGATCGGAAACGGAAACCACAATGCGGGAGTTTCTGTCACTTCGGACACATTTATCGTCTCTGATCCTTCTTGCCTAATGGTCCGGCTCTATGTTCGCGGGGAAACGACATAATTCAGCCCTCGAAAGGTGACGATTCGGGCGGCGATGATTACAAATGTGCTGCTCCTGATCCCTCAACACCCTCCTCTGTTCGTCGCCATTTCCACGGATGGATTCATCAATCGCGTCACACTTCGAGTGCCAGCGACGATTTCGGTGTCCGATGTTTGAGAATATATACCCCCTCCCCCAACGGATATAAGCGAATGTCGGAGATTGTTGCTTATTCTTTCGCTTCCATGTGTTCGAAATCACAGCAACGTCATCCAAAGAATGCGCTTTTATGTCATCCTATAGATTCTATGGGCTGGACTTCTCAACCAGTCTGGCAAGGGGAGCCATTTTAAATGCGGCATCAATTTTTGTGGCGAAGCCGTTTGTCGAATCCATTTAATTGTCAGAGACAACGAAGCCCGTTTTGAGCATGGACTCGAGAAACTCAAACTTCCTGCGCTATTCGACGGTTTTTTTTTGCGATTTTTGGGCATTGTGCTGTAGTTTCTATCGACTCTGCAGCCTGAACTTCTCGGAATTGAATTCAATTCAAGACACTTCAGAATGCAATAATACGGTATGTTTTATGCGAGCTTGTGGATTACATAGATCCGAATCTCGTCCTTTTTTCGTTCTACGAGCCATTTTTACTAACGTTGGCCCATGTTAAGTCGAACCTCCCAAGGTCGAAAACCTCCCTAGTTGAAATTTCCAGTTGATCTCTGGCCAATGTTTTCAATTGCAATGAAATTTAAACCCCCCTGCCCAAAAAATGTTCGGATCGAACTGTCAAAATTTTGGCACTATTTTCATTGAATTGAGAGGCTCAATTTTAGAACAATACTTCCAGAGAAGAAACAGATGGGGATTATGTTTTTTGTTCTCTACAAGGAATGAAGCATCTTCCTGCATCTAGAACATAATGAACTGAATAATGAACTGTTCGGATAATTTGGCGAGAGAATAATTTATTTTCATGAACGTGCCCGATCATTCGAGTTTTTTCAGTTACTTCAAACTTGACTCGGAGAGGTTCTTCACCAGTTTCGATGGAAGATTTTTTTGGTGAAATCGATTTCTTTGAGCGAGGTAAATAAGCTTACCCCATGGATGACAAGGTCTCCTGTTGAGATAAAAAAAGTAAAAACTTTTCGATCCTGCGGTTAGTTTATGTTTACCTTTTCTTGAAGACATGGTACTCCTTTTCTATGGTGCGAGGTAAAATTCTTGACATTTATTTGCATTAAATTTAGGCGCGGGTTGCAAACATCTGCCGAGGATGACCAAGAAACAATTTTCATGGAATTTACAGTCACGAAGTACCGCTCTCTCGAAGTATCCACAATAATCCAATCCAAAATCGGCACGTTTAGAATATCCGTTGCTTGTTTCCACGCAGCGGAATGCAATGCTAATGTTGGCAATGTGTATGCACTGAGCACGTCCTGCGGATATTTTTCCAGGGGGTATCGGGATTTACTTCCGATGTGTACAGAACAAAAAAACAGTGGCATTGTAGGTTATCCAGGGCCAATTTTGCGGGGATGTAATCTTCTTGTAACAAAGCGAAGCTCGAACTGAAAAGAAATATGGCATTCCGTGAGCAGAGGAAATCGTTGCTGTGCGCCTTTTTTCGCATTTGGATCGGTTTTCGGATGAAGCTATTATACACGGTTGTCACACCCACATTCGGAAATGAACCAATCGTTGGTTTTTTTCCTAAATTACCGTTCCATGACAAAACAGCCGGTTTTCAAATCGGTCGCGTGACGGATGGATACACGGAGGACAGTAATTACGAGGGAGAAGTTTCTGCGGAATGAAAAACCAACGCGAGGGATCAGTCTATCGAAATCATTCATCCACGCCAAGCAGGGATCTGCTGTGAAGTAATTGAAGAGTAATTGAACGTTAGAGTACCAATCATTGTTAGGGATTAATCCAAGAGGCCCTTCACCATAATCAATTGCGTGTTGATCCTCCCGTCGCCACACCCTTCATCACGGACTAGTCCAATAGCCCTCGACTGTATCTGTCACTCGTAACCGCATCTACCTGCTTATTTATTGAAGTTGCAATATGTTCCACGTGCCGGAGATAAGGAGGGGGGAGATCGATGGGTGCGCGATGAAATTTTAAAATTGAATCGCGTTGACCAGCCCGGGCAACAAAAAGACCGATGCGCGTCTTGGACGGGCACACAACGGGGCCCGGGGAACCCGAATCGCATGAAGGATGACTCCGGGAATCCGCAACGACCCGGAAAAATAAAATTTTCATGCGTCGACTTCCGACGTGAATATGGACGAGTTGTCAAATTCAGCGAGCCATGCCGCGTCCCAACGTCAGATTCGCTGCTCTTTCCGCCAACTTCGACCCACTCAACACGATTGATGACGCTCGGGGAGCAAACGCGACCGGTAGTTGTCACAATGACTTCAGGATCACCCGGGTTGCATCCACGCCCCGGACAGGAGTCAAATGGACCGTCTGGAGGAAACTGCGAAGGCTCGCCAGGAATTTTCTTCAAAATCCCACCCAAAAAACGGGATGCGAAAATTCGAAAAAAACCCACTCCCGTTCCCCTCACTTCCCTCCAGTCATCACCAACTTGACCATGACATCATTCCTTGATCATTACAGGCTGACCGAATCTTCGACGTTTTCATTTGATTGTTGCAATTCTTATTTTCACCAGTGTGCCAGGTTTCCGCAATTCAAGTTGTCAATTTTTAAAATCGAAAAAAACACTACAAAAACATCAACGCTTTCACCTTCTCTGCAGATTTTCGTCCACGCTAATAAGTTTCAGTCAATAAGTTCAACGTGAAACCTGAACACAGTTTGTTTATCAATTAATGTTGCAGACGGACGACTCTAAATTCACGGAGAATGCCAAAGGTTCTTCAATGTTTTTGGCGAAAATTCGAAAACCGTTTGAAGAATTGCTATCGATTTTTTTTCCACAGGCAAACCAGAAGGAGTCTCGCAAGATCATGTAGCGAAATTCCAGCTGGAGCTCCGGGTGTTTATATTTTTCTAACACAGGCTGAATTTTACAGAATCCAAAGGCATTAATGTGGTTCTGTAGAAGTGCCAGCGAAGGGCTTTCTTGGGGGGGGGGGGGTGTGAAGATGAGTTTCTCTCTTTGGTGAAAGCCTCAAGGCGAAGGAACTTCCTGATCGACCATGAGTCCGTATGGTGGGACGACTACTCGGGCAATCCATCACCCCCGGCACGAGCCTCGATTTCGCCTGTTTCGCCGTCTTCATGAATGTCATTTCGATGTCTAGGATAAGTAAATGCTGCATTAAATTGGTTTATTCCACTCTCGCGAGCCTCCGCGTTTGACGCGAGCTTACACCAGCGGCCCATTCTTCAGCGGGGCCGCACGCACGGTTCATCTCCGCTTCTCGCCCTCATCCCTCAAATCAGGCAGTTGACAACCAGTGCGGAATTATTCGTCCGGGAACGGGGAAAAACTGGAAGAAGAAAACGGCGGAATCTCCGAGGCTGTAAACGCGGGGCTGGACTGATAATGCGCGGATTTGGCGTCAACCCAGGAGCGTCGGCGGTCGGTGCTCTGTCATCAACAAATGAGCAAAACCGACTGCGAATATCTGCAAGCGAATATCTCTTTCATCCCGGGGACAGTGCCACCGATGTTCACTTTGAAAGTGATGGAGCATCTCAACTATCTCGGGATCCTATGCCTCCCCCCCCCCGTCCGATGCGCTGACCGGAGACGAACCGGGATTATTCGACGCGCGAGAAACGGCGATGACCGGCATCTGTAATCTGCCGCGTGACCCCTTCCTCTTTTTGGCTCGTTGTTTCTCTAACTCGGTTGCACTTTGGCCACGGATTTCCGTCTTCCGGGCTGGATGAAGACGTCTGGAAACACTCGTGATTATATATTTGGGGATATCATGACGCGGCGCTCAGCGGGAGATTTCCCACACTCAAAACGGAAGGAATCTGCCGCGACAGACCCGGGATCCGGGACAATTGCTGGAAATGAGTAATGACGCCGAGAGGAGACTCTGCAACGCCGTATTAGTGGTAAAATGGATCATTTGTTCGACGAACTCCGGCCCGTCAGGAATGATTAATAGCAACACGACCGAAGCACGTCTTCTTTTTTCCGCGGATATGATGCAGCTGTACTGCGACGTACTCGAATCTCCCCAATCGAGCGTCTTCGGGGAACTAGAACAAATTTTTCTATCCAATCCTCGCAACTCATCCAGACACGCAACACTAACCTCCAACCCGTATCTCTACATCCCGGGAACCGACGCACCAGATCAGATGGTTTATTTCCTTCCCCCCAGTCCTCACAATGAGCGTTCCTTCGGTCCATATTCATTTGAAATATTGAACTGGTGGAGTTATATTTTGTGTAGACAAAAGGTTTTCAATCTGGGCTACGCACAGCATATGATAGCTTCATCTAGAATAGCAAGTTGGTCTGTGACAGCTTTGAATAAAAAAGGAAAATTCTGCGATTAAACAGTATTTATTGGCATTTATACGTGAAGGGATATTTAAATACGATTAAGAAGTATGCCCCAACGAAGATAGAATTGTTGCGTGTGCACCTCAAGGTGAACTCGCCAAAACAAAACAAAAACTTGCCGATAGCCTCTGCATATAAATGAATTTCAAAAAAGAGCTACGAATGACAAGAAAAGAGGAACACCTTTGATCTAGGATGATCTAGGACTAAATCCTCTAAAAAAAAAACTTTGATTCGATGTCTGTTCACTGTAACTATACTGTGCCATGTCTCCTTAAAAAAGAGCATTTGCTCGAATAAGCCAAAGCAGTATTTTTCGAAACAGCTTTGTAAGTAAGTCGTGCCCGAAAATAATTATTTCTTTCTTTGCCCATGCAATGATTTCCCTGATCTGGCGCTGAATTCCCAAATTTCTTTAAGCTCAGATTTTCTGACGTCTAAACAATAATTCGGGATCTGCAAAGCGTACATTCCACCCAAAAAACAATTGATTTGCTCACATCATCTGAAAATGATACCTGTCCCGCTAATGAGCCAGCGTATTTTTTTTAGGGGATAGGTGCCGAAGGTGCCTCTTTTTCGGAAAACCCGGTGAATTGATTGAGATTAAATTAATTAAAATGCCCTTGCTTCATGAATCCGATCCGAAGTCCTGTCACTATCCCGCGTGAGTTGGTTCGACCCATTATTTGTTTCGATCACGGAGGGAAATGATGCGAATACCTGGCCAACATGGTACTGTATTGGAAAAAGGTACTCACCTTGTAAACGAGGAGAATATGTTTCTCTGTTCATCGCCCGTTGAGCGTCACCTGAAAAAACCAACAAAGAAAAACAACATGAATATAAATTGCGTTCGTTGTTCCCATTCGGAAAAATCTATGGGACGCGTCCGATAACATGAAATGCGCCGACGTGTTTATCAAATGTCATGGAAAACTTTCGGCAGTCGGAAAAATCCATCTGTAGTGAAGAGTGTGCGTCACTTCGCGGCACATTCAATATCTCATCAATGCGTCGGATGTATTAGTGCGGTGGGACACCTTTCGGGGGTGAAAGTGGGGAAGTGCATGGTCCTCAGTGGTGACACACACACACCATCAGGATGTACGGAATATGTATGAAAAGCGAAAACCTCGGTTCCCGTATTCAAGACGACACCTGCTCGAGATCTCACGGATGCGATTCTCGCCGTTCCGTGGCGACCGCGGAAAACAGGTTTCGGCTGCTGGGGTGTCCGAAATCGGCACACGCAAAAAATCGCACCGCGTTCGTCCCTCTTAAATTCGATGAAGGATTTCCGGGGCCGATTTAAAATAAATTTTTAGAGCGAGAGGTCAGACCCAGTTCGGGTTCATGCGTGTGAATTCATCGCACTAGTTGCTTAGTTGACTCATGGATTGATCCCATGATACGGAGGGGACCCGTAACAATGAAAGACCTGATCGCGGCGAAGTCCCATGGGAAAAAAGGCATAATACTTTATCGGTGGACATGTAAATGAGGGGTCGGACAACGGAGACATTCATTCTCGAACTTACATCACAATACTGTATCATGCGGCGTATTTTTCCGGAAAGTTCGAAATAAATTCACCAACCTGATCAGCTTCTCACGGTCAGACGAGTCCTGACGAGTTGGGTTTTGATTGAACGCAATTGATTTTAGTGAATAGCATTTCCGGAAGAGCTTTTTTTGCGGAGATTTGTATCGGTTTAAATTAGGATTCTTGGTGAATGTCCGATCGATTTTGTTTTTCAACAGGTAAATTGATAATCCGTTCAAGTCTATAAGATTAAATTTCCAAGAAAAGCAGAAAGCAATGATCGCTGCAATAATCAGGATTAATTTAAATCGACGATCGGAAGATGCCTGACCGTTCCCGAAGTCAATTGATCAGAAGTAACCACAACGTGATTGAAATCGAAGTTCAAATATAACTCCCGGAAAAGACGCTATAGCTCTTCGTACCAAAAGAACAGATTCGTGTTTTTTTTTGTCCCACATACATTTCATAACTTCATAACTATTATTTAACAAAGTGTATTTGATGATACTGTGCCGGTAAACATGTACACTGCACTGGTACACTGCTAAACATGTGGTACTGCATAGTAATTAAAACTATTTTCTGCCCCATTTATGCGTTTTCCATCGTGGAATACCGAGGTTTACTTAGTTCCAGGATATATTTCTTCCCGAAACCGAATATTTTACTCGTCTTCATTTGCTGATTTTATTCATTGTCTCATCTCGAAGTGCGACCAGGATCTTGAAAATTTATGTCGTTCATTAGAGCCTACTTCCTAGAATCATGTCGTTTCGACAAAATGCTGTAAAAATCTGACGCACAGTACTCGCGTGGAAATGAAGAAAGTGCTCGTGTTGCGCAGTGAAAGGCGCCTTTCTCGAAGAAAAGAAAAACCAGGTATATCAGATATATACCGTGGATTTCAAAGGATTGTGAAGAAGTACGCAAGCGAGGCGGAGAAAAGTTCCGGATAGCCCCTTACGCACGTGCTGGCACGGACTTGACGGAGTTCAAACAATCGCGAGCGAACGGCGGCACACAGGGGAAGTCCACGGAGAATTGAATCTGGATGAGGAAAAATGGAGTCTGACTCTCATACGAAAGCAGACTTTCCAATCCGGATTTCTCCGCGGCGCATGCATGCCGTTACTCAGGCGGACCCCCCTCATCACCCATACATGTGCAACGCTGGAGAAATCCTGAAGCAGATCGAAGCTCTCCTGAATTTCACCCACGCGGTCCGCTCTACTTTTTCACCCTCCGCCCCTCGGAAATAAAAACTCTCTCCAGGCCGGGTCCTACTTGTCCGAATGAGCGTCTGAAAGCAGTCGAAGCACCTCATATTCAACGACGCTCGGGATGTCACGTGGTCGGTGACGAAAATCCATCTATCTCATCACGGCTGCTCTCGACTTCGACATCCATATTGACATTCCTCCCCTTCCCCAATCCAAAACCTTCTCGAAAAATCTCACCAATAGCCTTTGATCAAGACCGATCCTTTCTGAACCCCTCCCATTTCACTCACTCAAACCGCTTTTCATCACATCTCATAAAATCGATATTCTGCGCGTCATATTTAAAAAAAAATCCCGATCATACACTCTATGTTTACTATGCATTCATGTACCCACACCTAAAACTAGTTTCCAAGTTCCCGATTTCATGAACCAATTTTTTTTTAAAGAATCTCATGACAAAAAGTTCGGAAATATATTCTTCAAATTTAATTCAAGCATTTCAAATCTCAGCGTTCGCCACGAGAATGCCGTTGCGAAAAAAACGATAATTCAAAATTATCGTTATGTTCGGTGATGCGTAATAATAAAGTTATTTTTGCATTTGTTTGGGAAGTCCAGGTTTCGAACTATCGACAGTACTTTCCATTTCGTCAAATATTGAATTATTGTTCATTTCGTTGATCAGAACGTGAAGCAGTCGATGAATCGTTTTCGGAAAGAAGTGTACAGTGCACGGTGGAACATCGATTAGCTTTTTACCGGGCGTCTTTACTCGAATGCAGAAACACTGTGTCACGAAAAGTCGCAGGGAAAATATTAATTTAGGCATACATTTCAGTTATTCTATGATCACCTGACGCAATATTACCGTCCACGAATTTGAGAGCAACTTTTTTGAATTCCCTCGTTAATTGTCTTTAAAAAGTCTACGAAGAGCAATTTAGGTCTGAGGCTTTTTATACTGATTTCCTGTCAACTTTCCGAGTCTTATGTTAATCATGATAATGCAATAATTGCTGCAAGAAATTGAAGAAAAAATGAGAATGATAAGCATTCTAAAATTAAAATTGCATTGACCGCTTCGTTCCGTCGTTTGATTGAATCGGATTTGGGGCGTAATTCATCAAAGTCAGGATATTAGAGTTAGAAGTTCTGCTGTGAAGGGACGTTTTAATAAGTATAAATTGCACTTTCGAAAAATCGTTTGGTCGAACCTTGTATAATTTTGAGAGTAACCTTTGGACATGGTCGGTATGAAATAGCAGCGACCGGAGAAGCGACAAAGGTCAGGGAATGAGAGAGCCGACGTCGACGACGCGGCGCCGCGGCCATTTGCATTAAAGGTAAAATATTGTAATAAGGCAAAGAGCGTTCTGCGGGGTCATCACCATCTCCCGGTGTCTCAGACCCTCTACAGCCAACATTGCGGAAGGGCCAGCGAGGGAGGAAGAACCTCGCTTCAGATTGTTTTTTCCTCTTGTTTTGAATAGGCCCCAAAAGGCCCACACCGAAGCGATGTCCAGGAACGAGAATGCACCAGGCTTCTCACAATGCACGACGTATATAAGCAAAGCAGGGCAACGGAACTAGATAAACCCCTTTGAATGCGACGCAAAAAAGGCTCTGAATGTCTTCCACGTCGCCAGTACTGCTGCCTTTGCTTCCCGGGTATCACATCTTGGAATCCCCTGACTGCGTTTTTCATGCACAACACTCTTTCCGAGAGGTAGTGTCGCAATTCGCTGAGGGATCACTCTTTCTTTCTTCCTCTTGGACACTGATACTCATCAAGGAAGTCAATCTTCCAGGTGCATCGCTCCGTCGAATATGATAACAATTTTCATTGAAAAAAAAAATCGACAAATGGTTTTACGGTCTACTGCCAAAAAAAAAACTCGAAAGTGCGAAGTACACAAAAATTACTAAAGCAGAACTCTGATTATTCCGGGAGACCGATGGTCGACGGCCAGATATTAAAAATAGAAAACAAAAATCGCCAAGTGTATAAAATGTTCAATAATGTCATAAAAATATACGACAGCATCTATCGACTCGCATACGTATGTTGAAATTAAAAATCTATGATAATTATTCCATCAGTAGGAATTTCAGCAGTTCAAATTGCAGTAGAATTATTTAGTCTACTTTGCATCTTCTCGGCGATTTTGTATTTAGGTACGGTTAATCGCAGCCCGGAAAATCGGTGTCCTCCCGAATAAATTAAAAACGCGTCGAATACCTCGGTTCGAGATGAAATAGATTTTTGAAAAGTACGACTGTATCAAGTGGTTAAATTACTCCCAAAATCCCTCACATCCTTATTCGATAGGGACATAGAAGGATTGACAATAATTTAAACAAAATATTTGAATGTAGCTTTAAAACGGCTCTGAATAGAACTTCATGCTGCGTGAGGATCCTCAAAATGAGAATCTGCCGATGGGATCCCCTATATCGCAATTGTCCAGAGATCTTCATCTGGTGCAACATTCAAAGTGTTCAGAGATCGGCTTTTGAACCAAAAAAAAATTAGTGTAAACTTGGGATTTGAAAGAGACGTGTAAGTCAGGGGAGACACGGCATGTTCAGCCATAGCTGTCGGCGTTAACCGGGAAACTTGCGGATCGGGGCGAGGATTACAGAGGCGAAAAGTTAACTGCTCGCCAGGGAAATTCCTGGTAAATGCTAAAGGCACGCCTGAAATTCCAATCCATTTACAGCTCCCCGCACAGCAGCCCCTCCCGACAGGGAAAAAGAAAATCACGAGGTTGCAAAAATTTTTCACCCAGCGTGCATCGAGCTACGACGGAAAACCCATTTGAAGAAAAAAAAACATCCGATTGGATTCCCATCAGAGCCGAAAGGTCGATAATTCGCATCGTTCCGGATGCAATCTTCAGGAAAGAAGAAAAAAACTGAGGCATTACCGCCTTCGCTCGACGACGCAGAATAGTACATGATCAACAGAACTGGGACGGGATCGGGTCCAGAGCCGGGTTCGCGACTCTGATACCAAAGAAAGATTCCCAACTGACCGAGGCAGGTCCAATTTTTCTTGTCATAGGAGAAGCTGCCGTTGATGGCCACTTGGTCACAGCGCGACCGTTCCCATAACCATAGGTTACTAATCCGCCTTCCGCAGCCCGAAGCACCAACCAAATGAGCCCGCAGACGCAGGCCGCGGAAGGAAACATGGGGGGATCAAATCTGAAAGCAAAATAAGGACTGTCGTCAACGAGGCGGGGAACCCGGATGGAAATCGGGGATTTCGGCGCTGAACCGTGTCCTATTTCAAGCCGTAGTATCTGAGGATGGCGTCCAGAAACGGCGGGCCGATGATGTCACCGTCGCGAGGCCTTCGGACAGGACGATATACGAATAAATCGAGAAGTGGGAAATATTCGAGGGCGATCCGGCAGGGGGATATCGGAAACGCGGCCCGGGGAAAGCGGCGAATTCAAGAATATTTATTGCATGCTGCGACTCATGGGAGAGTGCTTCCTTCGCTTCTCTTCACCCCGACGGCAGCTCTGCATCGCTATGGACGTCGCTGCCGGAGCCCTGGTCAAAAAATGTTTCCACTTCATACAAATATATACAAATTCTCCCCCTCCTTCACTATATATACATCTATCTCTCCCTCCCTCTCTATCTCCCACTGCATGATCGAAACTTGAACATTCGCCTATACGCGCGTACTTCGCCTCCCGCTGCACATCACATTTTGCTGATCGGGTATGCCTCTCTACATGGCTATCCGACCCGATGAATTCAGTTAAAAAGAAAAAGAACCACGATGCGTAACTCGGAAATCAGCAGAATCCGATTTATTTTCTTGTAAATCCCACGGGATTATGCGTCCCTTTACAACAAACATTCACCTTTGCGGAAGCTAAATCCTGATTTTATAGAGCAGTTGATCCACGTACGATCGCATACGAAAAAAAAATCGTGACCCAGATCTTGGCGACCACTTTTCAACATAATTCGCGATCATTTCCCACTACTGAAGATTTTCTTGAAATGCGCCGAATAAATAATCTGTCATCAAAACAGGCCCACTACTTTGGGGGGGGGGGGGATCATATTTCGACGATTTGCGTATACAGTGAAGCACAGTACAGTACTTTAAAGCCTAATTTTAACTGGGATTGAGCGGAATCATTCTCAAACGGGCGCATGAGAACACGGAATTAGTCAAGAAAATGTATCAATTGCATTTTTATTTTTCAGGCTTCGTTAGACCGCGTCCGCACTTAAATCCATTCGATGAAAACGGCGGGTTTTATGCATCCATTTTTGGACGATTCAGATTTCGCTCATTGAACAATTACCCTAGCTAATGCAGTTCTAATCCTCAAAAATTTGGGTAGCATTTATTTTGGGCAAATGTTCTATCAATATTTGGGTAAGTGTTTCGTCGGCTGAAGAATTTCGGAACAGTAAAAAATCCGAATATCCGTGATTCATGATTATTTATCCAAAGACAACCCGTCATTAGCTTGTATGAAATACTTCGTACTTCACATCAAGGTGCTTTCTCATTAGTAGGCAACCTTCGAAGATAAGTTACTTTTGAAGCAGAAACCAGCGACAAATTATTACATTTACTCGATCGATTCCAGTGTTTTCAAACAAAATCATTTTTTCTAGCTTCACTTCCGGTCAAACGCGAAGGTACAATGTGTATCAGAAGAAAATCTGGCAACTACAGTGTAAGAAGAGTGACGACAAGAAGTGCTCGGATGTGAATCGCAAATTCTCGGGTGAAAAGCGCGGGTCCGCATCACGGCGAAGACGCGAAGCAAAGGTACAGAGAGACTGATCGGGGTCATCTTTGGACAGGGATTGAAAAGGGAAACAAAAAATAAATGCGCGGCGGCAGTGACTATGAATGCCGGGAAGCGATACCGTCAAGATCGATGAGGCAGCGCGACGCTGACGCGAGTCGTCTCCCCCCTCAGCGAGGATCGTGATGATACGCGCTGCCGCGGCTTCAAGATATATCACGTCAGCAAACACATTTGGAATACGCAAGCCGACTTGATTCCCCCGTTAGCATGCAATTTACAGACAGCAGCAGGGAGCGGGTCCCGCAAAAAAACAATTTGCAGCGCAGCACGGATTTTTCCATCCCGGGGTGTCCCTCTCCCTCTCTTTCTCTCTCTCGGGCCAGAGACCCTCTTTGCACGGAGCGTGAAGATATCTACCTAACGTGACAATGCCGGGGCCCGCGTCGTGTTTGCTTGTGCTCATCATAATGAAGGCCCTCCAGCAAGGTTATAATGCGCGCTCCTTAGCTAAACGGCGCGCACGAGCTGATAGAAACAGGGCCATGACGAGTCCGGGCCGCGGCGCATCAGCAGGACAGACGTTACGCGTTTCAAATACTGATCTCCCCCGCGAGTTTCTCCCCTTCGACTCTGGAAAACGAGCCCCGCGATGTCAGAGGGGGTAGAGGAAAATTTATTCCACCCCCACACCGGCCCCCGGGCACAACGCAAAAAAAAAAAAAAAAGTGGAAAGGAAAACCGAATATCTCTCGCGAAAGCATGACGTCAACTTCTGCTTATGCCGTCCCACTTGGACGCGCGTCGCTCGCAGAATTGTTGTGGGGATGCAAAAAATAAACGCAGAGAGAGAGAGAGAGCTTCTCTTCCTGTGCACGCCAGATAATATGGAGATTATGGCCCTAGACGAGTTTTCCCCGGATTTTCCAGGATTCCGCCGGCATCTCTGAGTTATATCTCTCTCGCTCACCCTGTTTATCCTCTCCCTCGTCGCCCGGCGTGTCCGCAGTTTCCACACTCTAGGGTTCGTCGATCGTACCCCCGTATCCCCCGCACTGTCGTCATTTGAAGTCAATAAGTTCAAGGAAGAAGGAAGGAAATCACGACGGCACAGCCAGGCTCCCGCCGTCATACACGTTGATTTCCCCGCGCATCAGACAGGCTGAAAAATCTTATTCTTGGAGTAGCTTTTTTTTCGCGCGGCACCCGGACGGAGGCAGTTCTTTTTATGACCCCCAGGCGGATGACATCCCGCAATTCCGCCGAAGGAGATTGGGAATTTCGAATTTATTCGCGTATATGCGCAGTATACCGACGCATCAGCAGCAAGCGACGAATAACCAGGAATGGAAAAGGCCCCGGGAATAGAAAGAGCGAATGGGATGACAGAGCGTGGCCCGCCAGCAGTTCCCTTGACAACCTCCAACTTTCTTCCCCGATGCAACGCTTCCATCCTGGATTTAAATCAGCCCATCGTACCGCCCGTACGGATCCCCACTTCATCCTTCCACCGTATCGGCGACGACCGTGAACCCGTTCCACCCCTGGGATACAGAAATGAGCCGGTGCTAACCGCAGTCGAGGGATTCACTTGAAAACCCATGAGTACCACCTTTGACAGGCCTGCTATCAGGACTGCAAATCAGCCTATGAAGCTTCGTCGATGATGCAAACGCCCTAACCTCAAATTTGGAATGCCAACTATACTCGCCACCCGTCACACCATACCGTTCACTATCCAGTTACACAGATTCCCAGTCGCTGCAGAACTGGTGGTAAATAGGAAGAAAGTTGGAAGTCGGACGACATTTCAAGAATGTCAAGGGTCAATCGTAATGTTTGAAATCTGCGTTCAGCACTTAAGGAGCATCGTGTATCTAAGAAGGAAACATTTTGAAGGTTAATATAAATTAGTACTGTAGTAAATGTACAGAACTTCTATGTCTTGAACTAAAGTCGAGGATGGAGGTACAGTATACTTTATCAACCCAGAAACTAGAAGGGAAAAGCCCTGCACACATTATAATTTATTTCAACAGATAGTAAATTCAAAAGGTGGAAAAAGAACCATACAAGTGGAAACCGACTTTCGAAGTGACACAATTATAAAAAACATTAATGAGCCCTAGATAGCTTTGAAGATCCTCAAGCTGCGTGTATTTTCCAGGAGCACCGGCATTTCAAGAATGCTGAACTCTTGGGAGTCCAAGAAATAGAGCACGCAAAAAACACAAGGGCTGAAAGCTCATCTTGAGTTGCGAGTCATGATGACGGGGTGGCGTCTCTATTTTCTCTACCAAAATAATAATTCAACGAGACATTCAGTGGGGTCACTGAACGTCTTCTTTAAAAAACTTCAGGGTCGAATTCTCCCTTATCCCGAGCTGAAATCGCATTGTACGTCCGCATTTTAAATTTATTGGTCGATTATTCCAGATGAAGAAACAGTTCCGAATAATGGAGTGGTTAACGAGAACCGCATTTGAAACAAATAAGTACCAGTGTTTTTCACGAGACTGTAAGCTCATGAAAAGCATTTGTCCACATTGCCATTTACCAACTCAAGGAGCGATCAGAAACTTCCGTCTAACCGTACGCACATTATGCCTAAGGGAACCTACGATGTAATTAAACCCCAAGAAAGATCGTCATACATATTGATCGTAACGAAAAATCGTTCAATAAAAAGGATAAGAAACTCCGTAAAGCCAAACAAGTGAAGGGAAGGCATCAAGCAAGGGAGGTTAAGGCAAGCCTCATTATGTTGAATGAAATTGAAATCTGTATTATCTTTCCTCAAAATTCAAGAAGAGGGAAATATAAAGACCGAAATTTGTACTCGAACAAGGAAAACATCTTCCAGACATTTTTTTTCAAGTGAGCTGCTTTGTGAGATAGTTTAAATATCGATTACGCAGCTACTATAAGGTGGAGACAGATCATTCAAATTTCTGAGAAAAGTACACTGAAGCAAGAATATTCGTCAACAGATAAAAACAATTCCGTGATGCCATTATGACCGTGGTTCCAAATATTGAGAATTTCTTAAAATAACTATCCTCCATTTGATCCGAGATTCAATATTTTAACAAGCGACGAAAATTTAAATGAATATACATGGAAGCCCGTCCGATGAAGAGCGTGTGCAAGAGAAATTTCGCAAAACTTTCAGCACAGCTGCGTGGCCTGACCGGAATGTGTTTCACGCTCACGCGAGCAAATGAAGCGACGCGGGCCGGAAATCAAGTTTGAAACTCATCAGCTCGCTGATTCAATTTTTCCACTCCACGGCACCGCCTTCGGCTTCGGATGCGAATACGAGGCAATTACCCACGCACCTTCCAGGCAGGACACCACGTGACGATCAGGAATAAATCGCCGAAATTTTTTCATCTTTTCAAAAAAGCTTCCATCTCATCGTGGCCTCGAACTTGGTTTTCCCTGGAAATAATTCAGGCAGGGGACCATCGTGACAGGCACGACACCGCAAAAAAAAGCTGTCGAGCTTTCAAAATCCTGGAGGCTTTTCGCGCCTGAAGAATTTTCAATCATAATAATCTCGTGCAATTGTTTTCGCGAGGGGAACGAGGAATAAAAATTGTGCCCGGTCCCCGGGCATGTTCCACCCTAATCTAGCCGCCTAATACTTCTATCCCTGGATATTCCGCGAGTCTAGCCGCGAATTTCGCACACCGATAATTCCTGAATACGTAATGCTACCCACCTCCCTCGTCCCCGCGACTCCCCAAACCGAAGATAAACGGGGCTCTTTTTTTATGATGCGAGCGGTTTTTTCAGCTTGTTTTCCGCTTTCTCAGTTCCGATGCCGTCGTCCTCAAACAATTCCCCCTTGTCAAGCCGGGCATTTTTTTGCGTGGCTGACGAACTGGCTTGTTTTGTTGCAGGGCTTAAGCCACCGCACGCTCATCGAGGAGAAAAAACCGAGGGTGGTTTGCATCCCCTACGAGAGTAGTTCGTCCAGAAGTTGCAACTTGTTAGCGGGCCGTACGAGCAGTATCTTATTCATGGAAACTACGCTGTTGGGCCTCGGGAAATCCGCAGCAGACGTGAAGCCGCTGCGGAAAAGCATATCATCTCGCCAAACGAAGCTCATTCCCAACTAGCGATGCTCAATGAAAACAAGGAAAACAAAACTCATTGCTCATCATTTCACGAGCGACGCTGCAGGAATTATTCCCGACAACGATTCGAGAGAAAATTCGTGACATGAAGCAGCAAAAATGATTTCACAAATGTTCAGATCCTCGTCATCAAGATTTATTTAAACATGGCATATGCCATCAAAACATGTACAGTACTCGCCCTTTTTTAACGGAATTAATCTTCAGTTGAGACCAAATTCACGTATTTTCTTTTTTTTAACAGTGCTTCATATGTGTAACGTGAAAATGATGGCTCTGTATCTTTTATTTCCTCCCAGGAAATTCTTTTAAATCAACTTAGTCGTACGATATTCATTTATGCTCATTCATATTTTTGACTTCTGTTTGGCTGGCTTCCTATTCTCTTCTGCCGCTCGCGATAGACTCGGAGGGATGGAAAATTGTTTTTAAAACATTAAAGCATCTTCAAAAATATTCATGCAATAAGAGACGAATTAAAATTGCATCACATTTCATTCGAAATACGGCTTAAGAAAAGGGGAACATTATACTCGAATCAACTGCTGGCACAAGTAATTTCAATAGTTCAACTAAGCTTTTCCCAACAGTAAGTAACTTTTTACAAAAATGTTTTAATTTTTTTTTCTACACAGACGAACAAAAAGCCAAAAGCAAGCGCAAGAAGGAATGCAAAACTAATGAATTACATATGCGTGGGCATAATTCATACAGTATAATATATATTGAGATCCATAATATGTGTACCCAGTTTCAAAACTCAAAGAGAGCAAAATCGTGGAATGCGTTTGAGCAGAAGTTCAGACAAAATCGGAACATTTCCAGGTTTTCGGCATTTATGGTTCTTCTAATTTCAACGGTTTAAAATATGGTCGATCAAAATTGGGTATAAACTTCACCCAACATCAACATTCCCGTATATGAATATATCATGGCTTATATTTATCGAGCAATAAAATTAACGTCGGACCTAACACATTTTTGGGTAAACGCGGGTACACGGTGTCATATGGTCACAGTGCATTCGGGATTTTCCAAAGAAAACTATGTATATTACATTATTTGGCGAATGAGAACAAACTTGCGCGCGGGATTAGAAGCAGAGTTACTGTATTCCGAGAAAGCTCCAAGATTTGATCAATGAAGATCGTAAACCCAGCAGAAACGTTTGGCATCGGATAAGCTTGCTTTGAAATCCGCGCCGGACGAACATGAAACGGGGGCACACAACAAGTCCGGTGGAAGACGAAACTCTGATCATCTTCCCGAACGCGTGCTGTTTCCCTTCGCACGTCGACGTAATGTGCCCCGATAAGCCTTCCGTCGGCATGAAGGGGGTTTTGCCTATTCCGAGTCTCGGCGGATCCCGTGGAACTGAGTCAGTTTTCCATCCCTACACTCTCTGCCGGCCCACTTATTATTTGTGTCGCTGATATTAAATGTTCCCTGCTTTCAGAGCTCCGTTTATCAGATTCGAGGCTCCTTGCTTCGTTCCTAGACGCGGCCCATATGCCGCACGCGTGATGAATGGCTTCTCGTGTTTGATCAGCGCCTTTCCCACCCCATCCCCCTCTCCTGAAAACTGCTCGAATCGCACTGAAATCCGCCTTGTTCCTCGGGTCACCAATCGGAATTGAGTGTTCTGAACTTGTTTATTTTCTTCACTGCTCAACTGTAGCTGCACCGAATTTAATGCGCTAAACATGCGCAGTACAGGGGAATGTCGGCTATTCGGACTAGTACTGTAGTGACTTGCATCTCTTGCTTCGGATCCTCGAAATTAGCGGATGATCAAAGTTGGCGAAAGATTGCATTCAATTAAAACCTCGTATCATTTCAGTAAAATTCCTTTGAATGCCAAGAAAAAGTTTATCTATCACATCCCACCCATAGAAACATATATATGAATGATATGAAAATCCATCTTTTCCGCTGCGCTTCAAACCAATTAAAACGCGTCAAAGAAAACATAAATTTAAATTAAAGATATTAAAAATTCATAAAAATTAGTCAACGCACCTCGAGCTTTCGAGATTTCAAAGCAATTAAAATGATACTATGCGCAGTCATAATCGTTTCCTTGAGGATTAAAAAATAATAATAAGCGTCGCTGTTCAAAATTAAAAAGGTGCAAGTTCTTGAACAGCGTTTTGAGTTCTAAAAAGTTAATTGGCAGATGATAATGCGTTAGAGAAAATAATAATACTGCATGGAAATAATTCCAGACACGATAAATCGATGCATACAACTAAAATCTTCGTCGTCCTCGCTATCGGAAATGATCTTTTTTCGGAAATGAGCATAGTTGTAGTACAAGGTTCCATCAGCACGCATGTATCGGAATCCTTGATCAAAGGAAAATATCGAGGTAGCATAAATATGCGTATCAAGATTGGAGAGAAAATAACTAAGGATGCGCAGTATAACTCCGATAATTCATGAATATCAAAGGAATGTCAGCAAAATTACACCAGGTTTTATTCGAATAAAAACTTCGTCAATTTTGATCATGCATGCATTTTAAGGATACGGAAGACCAAATTTTCAGGGGCCCGAATAACAGACATTCTCCTCTAATTCACACATTTCAATCCCTTGAAAATGACTGAAAAAAATCATTCGTCGAATCTTGATGCGAATGAAGGTAGCTCTATATTTTCGAAACTTCTGACTAGACCCAATGCGGATTTTCCCTGAGCTAAAGAAAAGACATTTTTGACATTCGATCATTAGTCTAAATAATGGAGATTCGATTTCACTGCTCATATTGCATTACAGCACATGAAAAGCAATTTATTTGTCTAATTGCGAGGCAAATTAAGTCACCTATCATTTCGGCGCTGGGCATCGAATCCGAGTTATATTTTCCCCCTGCATTAAGAAACGAATATTCCGACCAAAGGACACCGAAAAAGAAGCCAGTCCGATTCATCAGCCCGGAAGCAAACGGGTTGAATACGGTCCAGCAAAATCTCCTTTCGACATCGGGCTTGCTGGGGGAAAACAACCCTGACCGCACCGTCGTGATTCGACGGGCCAATGACTCCTCCGTGTGCTGAGCCGCACAGGCAAATTTCTCGTCGAGGATCGCGACACATGAAGATGAATGCAGCGCACGAGGAACGATCCCCGGGAAGGGATCCGCGAAATAAAGCCTCGCCGGAGGGATAAAGGACATTCGCGAGCGATCGCGCAACACACGACATGATGTAGCAAATGCATGAAGTCCGCGGCTTTGCCACACGCTAGAAAACGAGCCCCGCGGATAAATCGTCTTTGTTTCAATACACGGGGTGGACATCATTAAAGATAAGAGGATTAGGGGGCCGCGATCTGACGGCATTGCATGCAAGCGGAATCAATTTCTACAGTGGTTCCTTCCCCGTGGCCCTGCCGAGTACCGGTAATCACGGCGATGCGGGCTCGTGTGCACTCGCAAAGCAGATTTCGTGTCTCTGAATCAGATGGACGCGCGGAAGGCAGAAAAGGCCCCCACTGCGATTTCATGCTTCAGTAATGCGAGCGCATAATCGACTGCAGATTCCTTAATTAGGCGAGCTGCTGGTCAGTCGTCTGCCTTCGTGCAAGATGCAATGATTGCGGACGCGTTCCCTGTGGTCTAAAATGAATAAAACAGGGCCATCTGCTTCTGATTATTCAACCGAAGGCGACCGACGTCGTCTGGAAATATCTGCTTACGGGAAACCAAAACCCTCGTGCGCGATGAATAACTTAGGAAACGTGTGTCTTATTCCGCCCCATTCCGCAGTCCCGGCATGAGGGAAATCATGCAATAATTTCCTGCGAAGAATTCCTGCTCACGTAAACCTCTGCGAATTCCGCGAAATTCTTCATAACAACGCTGCTTACAACGCAGTGGAAAAAAGGAAAACACAATAGTGTATCTTGAACTTTGAATGCTTCCTCGCGTAATTCCTTTCCTTTTCATAAGTCAGTTTCGTATTTTTTTCAAGTTCTCCGATTTTATAACCACGAAGGCGAAAATTTGCCAATATTTGCCTTTTCTGAGGCTTTCATAGATTTTGACAGAATCGCGGTCTTTTTTTTTCGACAAGAGGGATAATGATGGAGTCTGATGTTTAGCCATGAACATAATTAACATTGGGTTGATTTCGGGAATTTATTATGCAAGCTTACATTCCCAGAGATTTGAAGGTCCCTCGTTATTTTTTTTTTTTTTGCCTTTCGAGGGCGTTGAAGGAAGTGCAGAATTTTGCGGAAAGCAGTTATGTTTCTGTGGTAATTTTATTCGGGGAGACTTCAGTTCGATCGATTCTTTCCATCAACTCACCAGCACAGTATGCGGAGCTCGGACCTGTGAATTTTCGGCGGTACGGAACGAGTACGCGAAGCGACAATTCATCGTCTCTAAAAGAGCCACGGAATGAATAGAATATTGACCAAACCAACAGCGTCATTTGGCACAGCCTGGTACCTGGGATTACGCTTACGGCGTCGTTCGTGTGAGGGGGAAAAATAGAAGACGAAACTGCGTTAAAGCAGGGGCACCCAGTTTGGGCAGCAAGAGGTCAGTGCACGTGGGGACAACAGGACAGGACTTCATAATGGCATCGTCGACAGGGTATCTGATAATTTGCAATTTCGGGAGAGAGCTTAAGGCTTCAGGATTTCCTCGGGCGCGAGGGCTGACGAATGTCCGATTGTCACAACGAGTTCCTTAATCCCTACCGCGTGACAGCACATTCGTGAATAGCGTCTCGACGTTCCAACTTGTGTGTCGCATTCCAACTTGAGATCTCAATGCGATTCCGCGCATAGTCCGGGCCGTACGTGGCTCGATCTGCCTCTTGATGAGATCAGCTCAGCGCTGCTGAATGACATCCGGTCATCCGATGATGAGGTCCGGCTCGCGGCCCTCTTTCAGTGTGCATTTACCAATCGGAACTCGGATGGAAATGGCCCGATCTATCAGCATAGCAATGTAAGGACACTTCAAAGGCCGTATGCGCTCCGCGTAGATATTTGAGCGCTCCATGGCTCCGGGAAATCCAGGCACGAGTCTTTCCTCGGACTTCCTCAGCTCGACTGCCAAGTAGGCAATAAAAGGCCTTCTTTCTTCCTTTCCGAACTCGTATTTCTAGGAAGTCATTTGTAAAACAACATGCCAGGGAACCCGACTATTTCTTTTTTCCCCGAAACAGACGCATTTCCCACGTAGCACGCATATTTTACTTTCAGCATTCCACCAAGGATTAGTCGAAAAAAATTATCCTATACTTCTGATAGTACTGTATATTCAAATATTGTACCCTACTCAGACTTCATGTTTGCTCATGCAAGTTATAATTTCAATTCTCCATTATCGTGAAATAATTCGTCCAACGGTGCTTCTCGTGGATTGTCTCTTCGAAAATTTTATATTTAAGGTCACGAAAAATGCAGCAAATGCACTTTAAAAATACGACTTTATCAATAATTCATAAAACATAAAATGCAAATGTCAGAAATGCCGTCGTGCAGTTGTTAATACTGCCGGAGGGGTATGCAAATTTTTCACTTGATTTTACGCAATTAACGATAATGAACTGTGGTGTACTTTTCGTTTGAATTTGTCAGGGTTTTGTTTTCAAAAGCCTGCCACAATCTACCATCATTTTTATATTAGCTCAGGTTATTTTTAAAAATTCATAAATGGTAAATTCCAATCCGATCCTAAATTAAAATGTTTATATTTTTATGGAGGATAAGGAATTGTGCAACATTATAAGTCAATAGGATATTTACGAATAATTGTGCGAGGATCTAGTCTGTAGCCAAAATGAGACACGCCTGAACACACCCGTTAGTTAATAAAGTTGAATAAAAAATAAGACATTGTTCGGGATCATACGTTTCATAAGTCCACCATTCACGAGGATAAATAAATAGCAGATTTGCCGCGTGAATGGGAGGATACATGCTCTAATACGCCCAGGTATTCTGGATCGTCAATGGACAGGAACGAAGCTTTCGTCACATTACGTCACGTTACAAAGCATACATACTCTGGAGTGAGGCTTACTGAGCTCTTATATTTCAAGGAACAAAAGTTTTACGCCGGGGGAAAAGAAAAACTCGCATTGAGGGAAAATGAACCGGAGAACATCACCCCGAGAAAAGTTCTTTAGGTATAAATTGCGACGCTGGAAAGGAGCGCGGGAAATGCCGTATTCAAGCCGAAACGAACATAGGGAGGAAGTTGGCATTCCTTGTTTCGCAAATGAACCTGATCAAGACGGGCATCGGAATGATGTCCATCTCCCTGATGACTACGTCGACGCACCGCCTGAATCCGCTCAGACAGGGCATGATGAAATGACTCGACGCGAGAAAAAGAAGTCTTCTCAGGCAGAGGGGCGCTTTCCTGATGCGCCTATTGAGTCGCAAAGCAACAGCCTCAATTATTCCCCTTCATTGGTGCACTCGGTTCCATTCTCGTGAATTCCTCGCTCAGAAGGCAAGGAACACAAATATTCCGACGAGCCCGCGCGAGGCTCGATAAAGAAGCAGACAACGTTGCAGGAGGCTTGGAATCGTGGTCTAACTGGTACTCGTCGGATCGTTCCCATGCAACCTCACAACGCCTGAGGATCATGTTTTTTCGAGAGGGAGAGAGAATATGGCGTCGGAGAGACGCGAGGAGAAGGAACAGCGCAGAGCGGAATGGAAATGAGCTTCACCCGCCCGGCTCCCTCGCTCCCGAGTGCCACGGATCCCGTAGTTTCTTTGCATACAAATAGAACCCACTGGCCTGATGAGATTCCGCTCGAGCATCGGAACTTGCTCGCGAGCCGAAAAGAAGGAGAAGATGGGCGATCAGGACGCGGAGCACGAGGGTCGGGTTGTTGTCACTGGGCTTCTTTCCTCTCATGGGCCAACTCCTATTCGTCCCGGGCCCACGGCGAAAAAATTTCATTTCAACGACGCGTTTTCCAGGGCGCGAATGGGCGCGCGCGAAGAGCGAGGGTCTGGAGAATGGATCGCGACCGGAAGTCGGGTCCGACGAGATGAGGAGATGCAGATTCAGGCCCGAGGCATGGCTAGATAAATACAAAGTGAAGCCAGTCTTGCCCACTGGAGCATGCGAGTCGGAGAGCCACGGAAATCGGGTTCCCTTTCATATATTCATGCGGCCTCATGTCGAGGCGGCGGACGGGACGGGATTTTTACCTAACACCTAAAGACGCATTCTCGACAGGCGCTGAGAGAAAAGGAAGCTGGGCAAAAAGGCGTCGAGCCCCGGCACACGACGCGCTGCTTATTCTCTGCGGAATCAATCTTCATGCCGGCAACACTTCTCGAGTCCCCGTCAAAACTCGCCCCTTCACGGCGAATACGTAATTTCTCATACTCCTCGCATGGACTAACCATCCCCGCGAGCATCAACGTTCTATCACCATGCCATTTGCTTTAGTGCCTTCATTTTCCGGCTCCATTATACAGTGTGCCTCAGGATCCCAAATTTCTCTCCCACTGCGAGCCAGATCCCCGCGCTCCCGAAGAGATCCGCGTCTAAAAAACTATGCAGTCCATATGCCTGAGACAATTTCGCAAAGTAGCCATTTTCCGTCCGCCATAGAATACGCTAATGCATGGCCATCGTAATGCTCTCCAGCGGCGTCCTAGTCACGTGATAGCTCCCTGCGGGTTAAAACACAAACCCCCTGAATTCATCTTTTTCCATTCTCAACGCCATCAGCGTCCCGGACTGCGACTCCAATCCAGCCTCGCTGATTCCTCCTGGTCATGTTCTTTTAAAAGGCGTGACCCGGAAAGTTTCCCACCGACAATCAACGCCTCTGCAAGTTCCGATCGAGCCTCATGAGGCTCAGACGTGCTTTGATACCTGAAACGGCTGTGACACGAGCACAGGATAATGCTTTGCTGCGGGTTTCCGAACTATAACGAGGGTTCATAGGGCTTTGTTTCGAGACTTTCCTAGAAAAGAAAAGCCTCGCGGATCCACCAGCAATCGTACCATTGTCGCAGACCCAACTTCTTGAAAATGTTCACAAACTAAATCTTCTCTGAACCGTCATAAATACAGCATGAAAAAGCATCTCACAGCCATAGTTTCATTTTAAAACTGGTAGCGAAAATCTGTAGAAAATTTGAGGAAACTGTATATAAGTCCAGCGGAAATACAGAAAAATGACGAAAATGATAGAAGATCAATGGGTGAATGCAGGGACTGCAAATCCCATTATAATTGGTACGAATGTTTGAGAACATGGGCGATTACGTGGTAGCCATGCGTTTCACAGAAATTATGTGCTTTGAATGCGTATCGGGATTTCCCTATCTGTAGAATCAGGATGAATTTGGGCGACGGTTAGGATTAACTTCGTCAGCCTGTTTCAAACCCTTCATTCGGTTTTGAGCAGGGACCACGACCCGCAAAAGATACAAACTACAGGAAAACAGATTGAAATTACTGGGCGAAGCTGTGCAACCGCGGAATGTTTGCGGCGAAGCCCAAAGCACGCGCTCTGCACAACAAGCGAGATCGCGAGGTATTTTTTATTTTATTTTTTTAATACGGAGGTACGTGAATAAAATAAAATAAAGATGGCCTCAAGGAAGGAAGCATGATTGGACACTGCGCAGTCCGAAATCCTGAGGGCTGGAAAATGAGATAAGCCGTAAAAAACGGAGGCAAATGAAAAGTAAACTCCTCGCAACACGAGTGTTGATCTCAGAGATGACAGGAGCCACGCAGGTAAACAGCGGAATCTCTCGATCCCGCAACGTAATTATGTGCGGGATTCCCGTCGCAAGCTTTAAGCAACTGGCTGATGAAAACGGGAAATGAGATCGGGTATTGAACGCTACATGAAATGGGAGGAAATGTCCACCTTGTTACCATCGTAAACACGATTTGCAGAAATCGCGAATGAGCCTCTCGACAACCGATCACATTCTGCTCCCCGACGCAAGTCGGCCCTCGTGGAATGATTGAACCCCACTTAAACCCGGCGCACCGGATTATTCAAGGAGCCCGCGTGACGAATCATTTCCTCCCCCTCGTACAAGCTATCCCTGAACAAATGTAACAAGTTTTTTCTTCTTCTTCGTTTCATTAACGTGGAAATTGGTTCTCATACTTCAAGTGCTTGATGGGGAAACGAGAATATCCCAGGCGACTTCCTCCGGCTTCGGGGAAGTTTGCAGATCAACCCCGTCGCGAGGATGAGCCAGACTCACCGGTCGACCAACACAGGCTCAGCTCCGCGACTAAAAAGGAATTAACCAAGACTGCGATGATACCCACAACGACCCAGCTAGAGGAAGAGCAAATACAAATGTACCTCGCGAACTGTGCAACGAAAGAAACCAGAAGTGCTTCCTGGCTTTGCTTTCGGCAGTTTCAGCGTCAACGATTTCCAAAAAAAACTCCCGATTCCTTTTTTAGGAAGGAGCTTGCTTACTTTTGACAAAAGGCAAAAACTATTTCCATGAAACTAAAACTGCAAAGAACCTCTTCTAAAATCTGTGCGGGTTCGCTTGTCCATCAGTTTCACTAAAATATTTCGTAAAACATTCAAAAGAAGCTAAGAACATATGAAGCTCTTCGAGATTCAGAGAAACTTGAGTATTTTACAGTACTGAGAAATATCCTTAAAATCCATTTCTTTGCTGTGATACTTGAAGCTCACTGCGTAGTGAGAATTGTGCCAAGGCATAGATAACTGACGAGTCCGAAAAGGGGAACATTTTTCGCGAACTATTTACCCGAGAACTTGGAAACAGATCAGTTTCTTTCGTCAATTAAGGTACTCAAGTGTTCCTTAACATAAGAAAAGTACAATCAAATGTTTTCGTCAATTGAGGTATTCAAGTGTTCCTTGACATAAAAAAGGTACAGCATATGTACAGCCTGCGATATTATAGTACAATAAGATCAGACGATATTTCGGCAAGTGAACCATAATATTTCATTACAGGGAGAATTCTGTGGCAGATAAACCGGGATGGATTGAAAAAAGGTTTGCGGGGTCAAACCATATTCAATGCACATGGATAATCCATTTGATTAAAAATTAAATCGTTGTAGAGAGGTTCCATCTGTAATGGAATTTCGGTTTTCGCGCTATTAAATGGAAAATAAGGGAAGGAACTTTTTGATAAACCATCACGTGTAAAAGTGAATGGAAGACATCTTATTAAGACCCATACACTCGTGGACCCTATTCAGCTTTCCACTATTATAGATTTAGTCTGCTCTTAAATGATCTGTGGGACCCCTTTGCACTGAAAGATCCCGTTCCCCATCTGCGATCGGTATCCGTCCAATACTGCCCAAAGCTCGTTTGGATGAGTCGATTTCTGCTGCGCGTCTCCACCACGCTGCTGAATAGGATATGCGTAGATACGGCTCTTGTTCTTGTCCACTCATAATGCCGATGGTTGAAAATAGAGCAGCTTGTCAGGATCGAGCAACAGGAGCAGCTGGATGAGTCAGGCATGAACGCGTATTCACGACGTCGACGTTGTGATCAACCAGCTATGATCCCCCCAGATTCCCCATCAAGGATATTAGATCATTGAGTGAAGCCGCCCCCTTGCGTCCCTCTGTTTTCGTCCGCGGAATTCCCCGTTACCACCACGAGACCAGAGCCTCGAACTTTCGCATAAACAAGGCATAATTATGCGAGTGAGCCGGCAGGAGGTGGTCTTTCGGGACAAGAAACGAAAGCTGGGAGCAGTTTCCAGAGATCCCCGCGATAACTCCAGAGACGCATACCCCGGGGACAAATGCGGCAAAAGAACGGTCTGCGGGGAAATGGCTTGTTTATGCACAGTACTGCCGAGTCGGCCTGCTGTCAGGACAGTTGCAGTGCTCTTTTCCCGTCTCCGCTTCGCAGAATTCATGCTCATATTCGCTCATCTCGGCCTCGCTTTTGTTCCCGGTTCCTCGACTGTCCTAATTATTCACTGTCACGTCTGCCTGCTTTTTCCATCCATTACCGGACGCTCAGTGTTCACGGTAGCGCGGCGCACTCTCCAGCGGGCTTCAAATGCGAATCAGCCTCTCGCCGGCGAATTCGTCATGTCTTATTTGCCGGCCCGATAAGTACTTGACGAGACAGGCTCCCCGAACCCACCCGTCTTCGTCAACACCCACATTCGGGCGGAGGGAAACGCCGGGTTCTCGTTAATGCGTCATTGACGGGGTAAACGCTGCTTCATTAATTGCACGGACCGATCCAAGAGAAAAATAATAAAAGAAGAGGAACCAGTCGAACTCATATCCGACCGACGGGGGTCCGTCTTCCTTAGTGGACTGCAGGGCCAGGAAAGTGACGCCACGGGAAATGAAAGCTACACTCGACGACCATGTGCTGAATAAAGGAAATAACGATGCATACGCAAAAGTATTCCGACTTTTACAGCGTCCATCAGCATGAGAGAAAAAAACACGGTATCTCGACGAATCGCAGAAATTCCACCGAATGTCTTAAATCTGCAACGACCTTTCGTGTTGATTCATTAACTCCATAACAGACCAAACCAAAATTACTTGACAGAATAAAAATTTATCAGACTACTTGAAAGCATTAGGGCTGAACCTCGGTCAGCAATGAAAATTCAGCACAACTGCACCATAAATTGAAGTGCCAGGTTTGCGAGCTGTCTTCATTGTATTCCATGATTCCTTTGCGTTTTGCGGAAACATGACGATTTGCATCAATTTTAATAGCTTTATTAGTGATGGTTTTCTGCTCAAGATTTTTCAAGTTCTGGAGATGAATCAATGATTATTTCCACTCGAGTTCTTGAAACCTCCTTGGATTTTCCCCCCAAAATGAGGAGCATAAATGCATTTATTTCCTTTGGAGTAGGCTATAATTGTTCGACTTAATTCAAAATATTTGACTAATAAGAGATCGTCAAAATACGTCTCAAGAAACATAACAGCTGAGCTTGTGACATCTTTCTCTCTACATTGCGTCGCCGTGACAGTCTCAAGTTCCGAAACTTTTCTGGGGCACCGTATGCCTTCATCGTGATAAAATGTATGATGTGACCTAATGAATACAGGCTCAGCGAGAATTAAAACGTAGGTTTATCATGGAGGCGTTTGGGACAAAAATTGTCTTAAAATGAGTGTCTAATATCCTACAATACGTCCTCGTTAAATACTCGGGCCGGATATTTTTTTCCAACTATAACTGTTCGTCTTCGTTATATTCATCGAGGTGATTCCCTTCCGACCATCCGGCATTATATTTTCATAGACACGTCGGCGACGTGATAGATTTTAGGTTTGACTGAGGACTCAACCATACACTCCGGGGGGTTAATCAAATTGGCGCACTGTATATGTAAATCTAGTGGGTCACTGCAGACGAAACTGTACTCGCGTAATCATCCCTCGAGGATTCCTGGAGGCTGGAAACCCCCGTCGCTTTTAATGCGTCATTGTCGGGGGCAAACGCGGGGGTTAAATAACGGCTGATGCGAGAAGCCGCACAAGTGACGGCAGAGTCAAAGCCACGGATTTGAGCTCGAGTAGCCCTTGGAAATGCCGTCCACGGCGCTACGGCTAATTTCCGAGCCCCAGAACCTTGTAACGCAGCCGACAGATTAGTTCCCTAAGGCGCACCGAGGCACGATTAGCACCACTTGTCGCCCAACGCACATATGCTCTGGGATCCAGGGATCTTGTGGGCCCACGGGGTTCCTTCCTTTCTTCCCGGCTTCTTGGACGTTCATTTTCATCCAGGAAACAACCGGGACACAATGCCTTCGAACCTGGCAGGGTTTTTCAGCGCCATCTCGCTCAAGAGATATTCGTCCTAACTCTCATTCTGTCCAGCCTACGGTATTTTTCAGACGAGCAGGCGACTTCAATCCCTTGAGGATTCGAAAGGCAAAAATAAAAAAGACTATAAATCTTAAGAAGACCTGCAGATTTTAAGCGACAGTCGAGAAAAAATCCCACTCTTAATTTCCGAATACTGTGCACTAAGTTTCCTCGCTCGGCGTTGCGAAGTTCAGGCACATGGATCTGATGATATATTCCAGGAAAATAAATTCCGAGATCATCCGGGTTACCTGGAAATTCGTTTACTTTCCAGAGAAACTCTGCTTTGCAGCTAAAGTTTCGGCTTCGCGGAACGCATGAAAACCGTGGATTAGGAACGTGTTGAAATTGTTTTCGAGGAGCGGCGGCTCAAGAAAAGATCGGAGTTAAAAGTACTGCAGCTTGTTGAACCGAAGATATTCCGGGAAATCCAGGTCGGGAACTCGCAGAGGATTTACGTCGGGTCGGAGTGTTTTAGTTCAGCCGGGGCGAACGAAGGATGAGCAAACTGAGAGGTTTCCTAATTTGCTTCAAACCGCGCCTGGAAAGCTGTTGCATGCGTTTCGTCGGGGCTTCGGCGACGCCATGCGGATTTGAAGGCGAATTTTAAAGCCGCGGGAGAGGAAAGGGGTTGAAACCCGGAGACAAATGCGAAGCGAGAGAGTGTGCTGCGTGTCCTGGGAGGGCATGGCAGGCAGCTCCTTTGCATGAATATTCCACGCCATTGGAAGATGCCCTGTGTCTCGTGACAAGCCCGAGGAATATGGCGAAAACGGATATCGAGGGGAGAGGGATGGATGGGTGGGATAGACACGAAGAGATGCAGTCTAATCACAAATATTAAAACGAGGCAGCGTGGGGAGTGGAGGGAAATTCGCTAGTTTAAAGCCCGGGAGGGTGACCTGACACGAGGGCTCTCCGGAGCGCACCATCAGAAGGACGGAATTCCTCCTGTTCCGCTATCACGAACGGGGTGGGGTCTTTGCGCGCGCTGCAAGAAACTTTAAAATTCACCCCTATTCCCCTTCGATTCAGAAATTTGGTTTCCCCTGCCACGACGCACCCGTGTCTCCTCACCCCTCCTCGCTCCTCTGTCATGCCGCACGAATTTTTCCTTGCACCCTGGGGTTGGCTCGTCAGCGCTCGACAGCCCGGACCCACCTCGGAGAGGGAGCAAGGGTTCGATTGGCCCCGCGTCGCGATTTACATATGCTTCAAATCGCGGCCCGGATTTCGTTGCCCCGTCTTATGCAAACGCGTCCGCCAATCACGGGCGTTCTCGGTTTAAAATTTCAGCCGGTTCGAGGAGCGTAGGGTGCAGCTCCGCGTTGGCTTGATGCATGGCTGCTGTTCCGGTATTTAAGGATCCCCGGCAGGTGGTAACGTCACTAGCTGAGAAGGGGATCCTACCCTGTTTTAGGTTTTGACGAGAGCTCCATCCTTCGCCTCCCGACCACCCAATGCCGCATTTCCGACGATCAGGAATCCCATAACCGCCGAAAACTTTCTCCGACTTTTATGACCAACATTCACAACAGTCATTCAGAAAACAATATCCGGTAAGATGTCATCTCCAAACTGCAGGAAGATGAGAGCGATTCCATAAATATGATTCATCTTTCGATGAGGAAAAAAGTAAAGTCGAACGTTTATTTCATAAGATGAAAAAATTTAGGATTCTTCAAGATTAGTATTTCGCAGGAACCTCAGTTGCACCGTAAACTCTGTCACAGGTTTAAAAATCGGAATTTTGCGTTTAAAAGGGAGAAACGCTTCATACAGCTATCGACTTTAATCGGGATCTCGATATCTTGATGTGGAAAAAAACGACAGAATGAGGATCAGTCAAATAAATTCTGGAGCATTAGAGTGATAAAACACTGGTCAGTAGAAAACAGGACAGACGAAAACAGCGGATGCATATAACTTTGAACTTGTTTATGTATGCTCGTACAGTGTGATCGTGGAGACAAAAAACAAAAGTAAAATGGATAATACATGCAAAGGCTGTCGTGATGATTTCTTCGGTGAATGGCTGAGGGAAATGCATTGCGAAGTCCGAAAGTAAATTCCGAAATTTGGTCAAGCCCTTATAAAAAATTTTAAAAAATGAGAGGCTATACGTTTTTCACCATGTTCTTTTCAGATTTTACATTTCTCTGAGAAAAAAAGTGGAACGTTATAGCATGACAGCAGCATAGAAAATTACTGTATTAACAATAAAATAGTGAAGAAATCGCAGATTTTTCCTCGTAGTACTGTAAAACAATAGAAGCTTCTAATGAATACAGAATGATACAAAAATAATGTCATGTCACGATTTTCTTGACGAGCTTTAACGCAGAGCGAGGTTTCAGTGTAACTCAGTGTCACTTGAAATGCGTAACCCGTTTCGACAGAAAAATGAACCTATACTCAAAAAATTCCTCGTCATTCAAAAATTCAGCTTCGGAAAATACTGTTGTCTCCAACGGACAATTTTATCCTAAATTTCCATCGGGATACATTTTGCGACAAAACCAACCCTTGAAATTGTATTGAACCTTGCTTGGACCAGCACTTCCACTGCTCAATTTCAAAATCAATTCACGCTCTTACGAACGAGGATCAGCACTCAAAAAAGCAATACGGCAATGACATTTCGGTCAACATCGAATTTAGTAAATGAATTGATTATAACAATTTAGGAATCCAGTCGAATGCTCTCATGAATAGTATATATATTTTATTTCACTGTGGCACAATATTGATGCTGATTGGAAAATAGTATTCATCGTTCAGAAAACATGGTAAGGCGCGGAAGTCAGTTTCTAAAATATCTGAAAATCTGATCACGAAATAATGGTTCTCAAGTGCGAAATTTACCCTAAATCCTCGAACTTGAACACCTTCTTGTGAAGTTCCTACACACCAATAATTTCAGTACTTTAAGCAAGGATTCCGAAATCACCGAGATTTCCGTCGGTAAATTTCGCAAAAAAATTTTTTTTTAATGAGAAAGATTGAGGTGGAAACGCGAGACCAGAAGAAACTTGGTTTTAATAATTTTATCTGCGAGTATAATCTTACATCACAGAATTAAAAAAAATATATATTGCGGAGAGAATTCCTCTAATGAATTTAAAATCAACATAAACCTTCCGATAAAAGTTTGAGATAATACAAGTTGTACTAGAAATTCTGAAATGCATTCGATTTAAGAAGTGAGCCTCAGGCAATCAAAATCCACCATGCTTCCATCGGTTTTACTTTACAACTGTAAGAGCAGTATTTTATTACAACCGCCTTGGGAAGGATAAACGAGGACAAAATAATCATCGTGTTCCGGCAAATTTTAGGGAACGCACATTGAGAGCAAAAATGATTTAAAAGACCCATACACTATACGGTAACTATGAAGTTCTTTTCGATCACAAAAATAATTTTGTAGAAATTCACGTAAAATCGTGTTACAGTTTTTCTACAAAAAACCTCAATGCTCTGGGAATTTTGGCGTCACGTTCAATTGACAAATGTATCTTTATGGTTCCGAAAAACGCGATGGATGAGGTGTTCTGTCTTCGAGTATAATTAAAACTATCTTGTGTGGGGGAAAAGCACCATCGTCGTAGGAATTTTCAGGTACACTGGAAGGACTAAATATAGACATGCTAAACAACATCAATAAAAATGCAGCTATTTTACTCTGGAGTCAATTATTGTGAAGGCATATTTCCAAAATTAATTCAAGAAGATGCTTCAGAGTATTCCAAATAAACTCAGCTTCTTCTCAGAATTTTATTGGAATTCCTTTCCAGAAGTGAGCCTTGAGAAATTGAAAACACTTCATGTCTGAAGCAATTTGTCTCCTACAAGAGTTCAAAAAATAATAACGACCGCTGACGACATTTTCAATTTATTGAAGTGACTAGAAGTGGACTTCCAGATTAGGGCCAACGAAAAAATCATCAATGTAACTTCGGACTCAATTATTGAGAGAGATTTTTTTTTTTAAGTTTAAGGAAATTGTACGAAGGCTCACCCACATCCCAGCATGTTGACGATATCCGAGTCGCCGTCCCTGAGTGGAGAAAGACAGCAACCCAGTCGAAGTCGTCAGGTCCTGAATTATTTTGTCACTCTCTCAATAAGTTTTTCAAAATCCCAAGTCTCGCACGACAAGGAAATTTTTATTTCTCCGCGAAAAAGTCCGGACGCGCAAGCGAGGAATCTGCCTCTCGATCGAGGACTGACCTAGGTGCGGCGAGCGAACCGGGATAACAATGAGCGCGGAGCCTCGGCGATGCCAGGAAAAATACCCCGAGCAACGCATGGGAAGGAAAGGAGCATCTAAAACGGTAATAATCACCATAAATATGTGAAACTCATCCCGAAGAGGGAGACTGGCCGAAAGCCGGGAGAGGAAATAGCTGGGCAACATCCGAGAGAGGTCTGGTCAGGGGAGGGGTCTGGAAAGCTCAACAAGCGCGCGCTGCGGCTCCGTGGCTGCAGACGCATTTCTCGACCTCGCTTTTCGGCATTTCCAACATCTCGGCTGCGGGTTTCCGTTGCGGCAGCGGCTCAGTGGATCCCGACCCGCGTCGGAGCTCCACGTGGGCTCCCGGGTTGTCCTTCCGCATTGCTATGCACAGCGGACTCGGGATCCCGTCATGTTTCCGACGCAACCTGGTCTCGCACACAGCCTAGTGCAAAGTGCTAGCTTAGCTCGTACCACTAAATTCGATTCTCCTCTCCAGTTCAAGGAGAAACTCGGCGTCTTCGAGTGTCCCTTGCAAACTTGATTACTGAGCGATTCTCGGCGCACGAATCCGAGCCCGCTCTCCGGGCTCTTTGTCCACGGCACAGCTCACTTTTAATTCACCAAAGTCCGCACAAACCCAGGAGGGCAGCGCAGAGAGGAAATAAAAAAATACAAAATAAAATAAAATCGCTGACGAGATCCCAAAGAATACTATCCCGGTGCCCTGTCGTCATCTGCGATAAAGAGAATAAATACGGGAACTCGGCATCTCGGAATGAATCCCCCTAAATGTGGGAATTGTATTTTGCAGAGCGGGAAGGAGAAAAAGCAGCTTTCCGTTATTGGACCAGACCCGTGCTCTCGGACTCCTTTGATAAACCCATCGGGCAGGATATCGAGATCACACTTGAAATTTCTCGTTTATCGCAGGTTCGCGTTCCAATTATATCCGGGAGACGTTGGGACTGTGGGTCCACTGATGCACAGAGGACTCGGGCATTGTACGAATCATATTTCGAGGCCTGGGGGGAAGAGATTGAAGTTTCTCCAGTAACGGGAAAGCACATTCTCTTGTTCAACGGCCGCACTCGGTCCGAAAGGGCTTATCCGACGTGCGCCACGCGCAAATGAGCCGAGACCAACGATGCCATCTACGCCGAAATTATCTCGGTTCACGGGAGCATCGGAATGAAATCGCAGCCCGATTCTTTCCATGACTGGAAATGATGACATGGGATTATTTTTTACGTTGCACCTACGCGAGAGAGAGTGAGTTGATGTTGCGACTTTTGAGCACGGTGTGGACATCAAGTAAGAGAGCGAGTAATACAGTACAGTATATAGACTGCGACGAGCTGGAGGAAGAGAACCCAGCGAGGAGGGAAAAAAAATAAGAAAAAAGCGGGCCACGCGATGATCAGGGAAATGAACCCGGGATATGGAAACGAGCACGACGAGGGCACGAGCCGGACCCGGGCCGATGTGCGGAGAGAATGAGAAACGACGGCTAACTGAAAACATTGCGGCGGGACGCTGTGCATGCCAGCCGAGGCTGCGGCATCCACACATCAGTAGATTTTGCACACTGAGCAGGGGCGAGCCTGGCGTCGCTGCATAATGCGGACGCGGGGGCGGATGGGGTTTTAGCCTCGGATTGTGTAAGAAGGATTCGGGGGATCGACTGTAGCGTTGTCGGTGAAATAATCAACCTCTGGGTTTACTCTTCACGTGGCATCCGACTCGGCCCTCAACGGGACCTGCACCAGCCACTTTCCCCCGTTCCAGCGAGGCGCAATGATGGCCACGAAACGGACCCAGAATTTCCTCGTTCTGTCTCTCTCCCCCGCATTTCCTCTTTATGCAGAATGAGAAGAGAGAATACGGAATGAGACAGGAAATAAAACAGGAACGGAAAGATGGCTACTCCGCTCACACATGCACCATGCAAACACTGACGTACAGGAAGAGCGTACACATCTCTCCGAAGGACAGGGCTCGAGATGGGCCCAATATTTTATCGATTGCGCGCAGACAAGTTCCCCGGCCTTCCGCCTAAACCAGCGAGGTACCTCGCGTATAAGGTGGAAGACTGCTTATTTACATAGATTCAGCCATGCGGGGGCAACACTGCATAATCATTCTCCCACCCGCAACCGCCGCATGCACCATCAACAGAGTCGTCGCGCACCCAGTCTGCCAATTCCCTCTATCTGCTGTCGCTGTTGCTGCTCGGACTGCAAAGTCCTTTGCTGTTCGTTGCTTTCCATTTCATCCGCCCCCACTCTTTTCTGCCAACAACGCGTTCACGGGAAGCAAAACATACTCGTCCCCACCCCCGGGAATCTCCCCTCGAATTCTATAACCCAACAACAGCCTGACAACTCCGATCACAACCGAAAACCTGATGCACACTGCAACACAACAGTGATTTAGCCCCGTCACAAAATACACAATAGAGGTTGAATCTTGGAGTTTATACTGAATTGAAAAATTACAAATGTTACTGCTATGCTTATGAAACGAAGGTCATCATTTATAGCCACGCATCTCAAAGAAAAATCGCATAATACTTCTCTGTACTTAACATCTCTCTTTGGTATGAGACAAAATTATAAAACCGTCTCACTGGTGAAAAAATAAAAGCCCAAAAACCCAGATTTACAAAACTGTAGTTTAAAAGCTAGCATTACAGTACATAAATATAATCAAAATTAATTGGACATGCAGATAAAAAGATGCAATATTTATTAATTTTGATGTTAGCTTTAGCGGAGCCGTTTTAATCCAGCTCCCGTCTAGAATTTGCCATAGCTTGTGCAAGGGGACACTTGTACACTCTAAAATTGCAGCGTAAAAAAATAATGAGGCATCCATTATGCGTGGTAAATTCAATCCCAAGAACTATCTGACCCTGTGATCTAACCACGAGACACCTAACAACTTAGATGACCTATAACGCATAACCTACCCGTGAAATCAGACATGAACACCGAAAGAGCAGCGTTTATTGTTATAAAAAAAAACAATATCATTTAGGATCATTGAATAATCTGGTTGATTTGCAATAATTTATGCACAACGAGTCATATATATTCTACAAGATGAGTATATCGCATTAGTTCTCATCAAACCCGGCCTCGAGAAGAAACAGAGAAGAACATTTTTGCTATGAACGGAAAAGTCTTGTTAAAAATTCTGCGGGATCCACATGAGAACCTCAATCTGAAATTGTTCAGGGCCTTTGAATAATTCGCAATAAAATAACTCAAAAAATTCTGAAGCATGTTTTTTAAACCAATCGGTGCTTTTGTATAATATTTTCAACCTAGCGAGGCGCAAGCGCTGGTGTTACGTACGCATCAGGCCCACGTTTTGTAAGTTGTTCCTTGGTTGAAATGGCTGATGTTCATTTAGTTTTTTCCAAAATGCTATTTCAAGTCCAAGGAATGGATCAGATAGAAGAGGGGGCATTACGAATGAAACTGTGAATGAAATACAGAACATTCGAATTGTAAGTACATACGGTATAGACATTTTCGTGAATTACTCTGTTTTTTTTTTTTTTTTATGTGTCACAGTCATCTCTGGTACTTGGTGCTCAGAAGATGGAACGCAAACATGCCCTGAAACCTTGGGGAAAAATAAGTTTGAATGCCGAAGAATACGGTAAATCATTCCGGTCAGCTCACACCTCGCTTTCTTCATCAAACACCGAATCCAGAACAAATTCGCTACTTGAAGCCTGCAGCGAAGGGACATCGACTTGGGGGAAATTAATAAGTGGCTGACGGAGCCTGGGTGCATTCATGAATTCCTCATGCAACTAGGACGGACAGTGGATCGATGCGACGCGTTGGCCCGGGATTCCGGTGAATTATTCAAATCGCCTCATTGGAAGAGTTAGCGCTCATTAATGGAAACGAGTGTGCCGGCTGCTCAGAGCTCGTGGGGCCAGTGGGGTCGCTGCAGGGCCCTCTGGACAGCAAACAACGCGAGGGTGCATCGCACCCCGCTGACTCGCACATTTTCTTCACCCGAGGCCCCTGAACTCGGCCTGTCATGAAAAGTATCCACGGGAGCAGTGTAATCAAGACAGAATATGACGCAAATGGAGCTCAAAAGAGTGCGTCATGCCAAAGAGAGAACTCTCGTCTGCATACGAACTTCTTCCCTCTCGCTTGCAAACTGCAGGTAATTTGAGCGCGAAGCTTCTACGCCACCAGATGATGTTTCACGCTGGAATCGCTGCTGCGGTAGAAGCTTCAGCTCGAGCAAGATTCAACTCGACGTCGGTGTGAAACCGGTATCACGATATCGATCCGTCCCAAAAATACAAAACAAATTCCAATCCGCGTCAACTGATGTCATCCTAGTTAACGCATCATTGAATTTGATGCGAAGGAATCACGGATCATATTCAAGCGAAGAACACGAATAGACCGCAACTTCTCTAAAAAAAATGACCTGGGAATATCAAGGACAGTCTAAGCTTGAAATAATTGCATCCGAGGATAAGGCACACTGAATTATCTTCTGTGCGAAATACTGTACTTTCCACATTTCTAAGAGTTCAATAAATTAAAACCTTTTTGTGCAACCAATCAGTTGTTCCCCTAAATCACTCCTAAAAATTAGCTTGCATTTCTCTGAAAAGACCTAATTACTAAAAAAAATAATTTCTTTTTTCGAACCATGCCAAATACAATCCGAAAAGTCCGAACCTAAGCATAAAAATCGAAAGTAAAGTCCAGTTCGATTTCATGCTGTAAACAAAAATTCGGATACTTTTTTGCATTAGATGAGAACCAAGAGTTGGTCCATTGAAAATTGTACAGGATTGGATATTTCCCTCGCACTGCTTTCAACGTTTCCAACTTGAAATTCGTGAATTTTTTCTTGATATCAAAGGAAAATAAGACGATGGGGTACATTCCTATATTTTTGATAAGCCGCTACTTCTTCTTGGGGAAAATATATGACCTATCCTATTTTTGGAATGGCAAGGTACAAGAGCTCGCACTCTTATTCAAATGCATATACTGTAACTTCAAAAATGGTAGTGAAAGGCTACGGTGTCAAGTTGCGTTTTGTAAGTACGGTATGTGTCAAGTTTTGAGGTCGCACTTTCAGGAAACTAACAAGCGTTGCGCTCCTCAGCTGTCACAAATTGGGAAACCTTTTTCTACGTCGTCTCTCCGACAGATTTTATTTTGCAGAAATAAAATACTTTTCTCTCAAGTGATCTTGAAGTCTCACCGAATGCCTTTCGATAAATAAGCAGCGCATGCTCTCATTTTTCATAAGAGAAAGCGCCGGGTCTTGAAAGTATTTTTTAGTCCGCCAGATCAAATGACAGAATTTGTTATTCTTTTTACGAACGGTGGCTGAACGTATACATTCTTCGTTAAATCTGCGAATAACCAAGACGACGATGAAAAATGGCGCTGGGAATTTTTTTTTCGCGTGAGCTCGAGGGAACGCTTTCGAGAAAATGGATTTGCTTGAGCGTCAAGCCAAGTAAAGCCGTGTGGGAAGAGTTTGGCAGGGAAATCACAGCCGGTTTGCGGCAAGAATCCCGGACATAATACTGCACGGATCCATTTTTAACCGATGTTACTCCAAAGGTTGATGGAGAGCATGAAGCCCGCGATACGCCAATGTGACCACAAGAAAAGTGCTATTCATTCTTGATGATGGTGCGCGTACTCGAGTATACTGAGACTTTTTGCCCCTGAGAATATGCCGATGCGTGCGGCAACCGAACGAGCTTTTAATATTCTCATGCTCTTTACTGTTCGCAGGTGATGGACTGACGTCCACTCGCCGACAATACACCGCAGGAAATTAATGATGCTTCCGAGCCCCGGAGCGGCTGTGCTTCCGTGCATAGCGCACCCCGGGATTTAGGAACGGAAAGATTCATCATCAATACCCACATGCTAAAAAATCGAGTTTCCGGGATCCCGAGGAGCATGCCACCTGTTGCGGACGCTCGTCGCGGCGAGGAAAACACACCGAATCACGTCGAGAATAATTCCATCAACACTGCTCCTCGCCGACGACTTTCCACGTTTAATGGTCTTCGCGGAATTCAAAGTCTCCCCTGTCATTAGAATGTAGGGAACATTTCGCACTCTGCGATTCCACGGGAATATACACCGAATCCTGCTGCACATTTGTCAGCAGATTCATGAATTCCGAAACATCGTGTTTATCTTCTATATTCTAGAATGCGCGATGACACCTCGTACGAGCTCTTCCAGATGAATAGCGAAGTAGTAAATACAGTAAAATTCAACTAACTTCGAAAGACCAACGTGATGAACTTAAAAAACACTTGCAATCCGAATCACAAAGAAAAAATAAATTTGAATTTCTAGCACTTCTTAAAATCACGTCAACATGAGAAAATACGGATTTTTGCATCGTCGTATTTTCTGTAAGCATAATTTTCCAGAAACAACGTAAAATTCACACCTGAGTGACGCACTGATTTGCATGGTACTGAGCATTTCTGTTAGATGACGTCAAGTACAGCACAGTATATTTCGTACGCACAAAAAGACTCATTGGAGTTACAGAATATCTGCAGAAAAAATCCTGACTATTTCGTGGCACTCAGACATACTTTTTATGACGAGGCCTTGGAGAAAACATGTAAGCATAGAATCAATCTACTAAAAAAAATATACAGGATAGTGCATGGATTGTTTCATATGGTTTGAATACAACGAGCGTTTTCTACATGGAAAAACTACTTTCTTTGCATCATTTCATTAGTTACATCGTTTTCTTGTTTTCTCATGTCACCCACACGAACATTAATAAATTCGTCGAAGTACAGTGTTACATTAATCAATTGAAAAAAGCAATATCGATGTGTTTCAGTATGTGTTGAAAATAAAACCAGTGTCTTGAGTCAGAATCGGTCAGTCGTGTCGTGGGATCAAGCCCAACATATGAAGGATGTTCTCTCCTGATTCGCGAAGTATTTTCTTCAAAATCAGCCCTAACTTGCACCATTTCTTGCTTACCAACTGACATTTAGTGATATAAGAATCATAACTGTCACAAAAATTGACAAACATTCTTCTTAAAATATTTTTAGCATTCAAACGACTGAATGAATAATCAATAAAAACGAATGCGATGAACACAAGTTTCACAATGTGGTACAGTACTCGTATACAGTATCTCTCCATTCGAATCTGTGTGGACCCAAATCGGAAGAGAGGCCAGAGCAAAATGAAATAATGATGGTGCTAATACTGTACTTGATCATTTTGTTCTTTCCCAGCAATGGTAAAGTGCAGGACTGGCGAAAACTTTCGAGGCAACCTGCGTATAAAGAAAGTGATGGAAAGTTTTCGGGAGCAAGTTTCACGTCCCCAGAGGATAGAAAACGATGATAGGACCTGAGCCTCGTCGCGTTACACACTTTTAAAGTGCCATCAAGCCGCGGTGAGTTTCAAGAGATTCGAGGAGAAATCCGCGGAAAGTTATTAAAATGGATCAACGCCGGGATGCAATATTGCGGGGAGAGCGGGGAAAGATCGAGAGGGCGCGAGGGCGGAAAAGAAACCGCGACGATAATCCATCTTCCGTTTTTCTCCGCGATGCATGCCGGACGAGTTATGGGGAGCGAGCATTGGAACGCGATGAATCTTTTCGCTGTCACATTTGGGAAGTCTTTGTCATTCTCCGCCGAGACCCCATTCATCCGGTGTCTCCCCCAGATGAAGGAACTTTGATTGCCTTAATCCAATCACGGTGTCCGCGAGAATGCCGGACACCCAGAAATCCATTTCACTCGCAGCAGCAATATTCTTGACTCCTGACACTCGTGATGAAACGGGATGACATGTTGAGAGATTAACAGTTCCAGGGAAATGTCATATTTCGCAGATGGGCCCCATTTTTGTTGCCTGCGGTCTGCAGGACGCCGCTTTCCTGAGCGCGGAGGAATAAAGGAAAATTAAATGCCCAGGATAATTAAATGTCGCAACTAATCATTCTTTTCCAACGCTCTAGTCCGTTATTTAGTGGCTCAACCGCGGCTTTTTCAACCAATTCCAAAACATTACAATTGCGCTCGAGCAAACACATTTTCCCGGCTTGTGTTGCGACAGAGCTGCCTTTCCAGTGATCTCTCAGCACAGCTCGCCATTATTATTTCCCCGCATCGAAGGGAAAGGGAGGAAAAATAATTCCCTTTCGCAAGAAATCTCTAGAAGTTTTGAAAATGTTTTAAAAGCTTCCTGTTGGCCAATGACGCCGACGGACTTATTGCAGCGAAGAGGGGTTTTTTCCTCCTTTTCTCCTTGGAAAGGGTTCAGAAGTGAGAAGGAAAAATAGAATCTCTCACTGGGGCATATTGCTGGAAGCTCCTTGAAAAAGTTGTACTTGGCTAGATAAGAATAATAACCACCTGACATCGGCTTGTGCGTGCGCGAAGAGTTTCGAGGCTCTTTGGAACCCAGGCCGTGCCATGAAGTTGAACATTACACGCGGAATCGAGAATCAACCCGGGAGCAGCATTTCCTTCCCCCGAGATTCAATTAAATTTTGCAATAATCAGGACGCGTGGAAGGTTTTTTTATGTAGTTTCCGACGGCATCCCCCCGTGGCATTCTTATTCATCCTCCACTGACCCCCGAGAGTCAAGCTTCAAGCCTGATGGACACGAGACGACGTCTCGGTGGACCCCTACGGTCTTTCACACCCTCGAATGAAGACCAGTTTTTTTTTTCTTTCTCCGCACTCTGCCACCAAATTGCAATCTTAATAATGGAGAGCAGGACGCAGCACGCTTCCACTACGCCGGATATCTCACTCAAGGCACTAATGGATTTAAATTTTTGGGGAAACACGAAAACATTCAGCTCGGTTCCCCCAGTGCGTCGACCCTCGTTTCCTATTAAAAACCGTCGCTTTAGCACCAGGAACCTGGGACAGGGGAGGCTGGGAATCAATATTCCATTCCCCTGCATTTCTATCGCCCACTACTCCCATAAATTTCCTGGCGGCCGCCATCCCCGAGTTTTTCCAAAGTCTGGGAAATGCAGACCTCAGGTCAGATTGACTGGGGCGCTCGGAAGCAATTTTTCTCCTCCGCGCCCGCCACGCGACCCTTTGTACGGCTACACTCATCGCCGCCTAGCTCCATATGCATCGCAAGTCCGAATCTCCCTCGGCGACGGAAGAAAAAAAGGGAAAACGAAAAAATAACCGTGGGTTCAATGGAAATAGGTGTTCGGCTGTCGTAGCGCCATCCAGTGTTCGGCAACAAACCCAGCAGTAATTGTGCGCGGGAATCGAAGCGGAACCCGCTCCAAGACAAGACTCGGGTGGGGGATTGATTCCGGCCCTTGGTGCATGCACGTCCAGTCAGCGCGCACCAAGGAGTTGAAATGAAAAGCGCCGCAGCTGCAGGAGCCATTACTCATGCTCGTGTAATCGTCATCCGTCCGGCTCTCGTCACGCAGATCATTTGTCGCGCCGTCCGAACAGCGTGTTTCATGTGCAAACCCACGGCTCATCTCCCGGCCTGCGCAAAAGCACTCACTCATTCACTCGTCCGGCCGGACCGAGTCTCTGCTGGCTGGCCCTGCCGTCGTGGGAAACCCCCGGAATTCGTCTCCAGACTCTTCTCAGAGTCAGCTTTTCAATTTCATTCACGCACAAAAATAAAATGAAGAGCGCCGCGAAAGTGTGCTAATGTGCGTCTTGTGTCATTCTGGCATACTTACGTACAGCTACGTTGAGGCCCACCTTGCGACTGTCACACCTCCACGCACACTGGGGCGGAGATTACAAAGCTTTTCTTTCAAGGTCGGGTCGCGTCCGCGTTAAAATGACCACTCAGCTGGTGGGGAGCGAGGTACAGAAGCTTGTTCTAGCTCGAATAAGTATATCTAGCTCATTTCACGAGCAAAATTCCTTCGTCGATTCCGCATCTTGAGGGGAAAAATAAAATGCAAGAATGACGGCAAATAACGATTATTTGCGGAATCTTTTTCTTGAACGCTACGCCCAAAAACGCTTGTGCGTCGTATATTCGAGATGGAAAATTCGTCCATAGGCCGTACCAACGATAGAAGTACGACAAACAATTATAGCGTAATGTATTGCTGAAAGCTTTTGTTACAAGTATTTGTCGAATACATAAGGATCTCTAAATTTTAAAATGCATAAACCGTGCTTTTTCGTCTTGGAACCTCATTGCATGGTAAAATTATCTGTGAAAACACCCTGCTAAATAAGTCATTTATGGGGGGGGGGGGGTCTTTCCGAATGTGGCAAAATGTTAGCGGCCTGTTTCTCAATTGCGTCTCAAAATGTTGCCCAAATCGTGCGTTTGACACGAATACAGTAACCCAGAAAGAGTGCGCATTAATTTGAACCCCGTGGGCCAAGTACTCCAGGAAACTTGATATAACTCAATCCGTGTATTAAGTTGCTCAAAGCAAGACTATTAAACTCCATCGAGCCTCAACCATTATGTGGTGAAACCACGACAGAATGAGGCCTTCGCATTTCTCAGGGATGCCACACGTTGGAAAACAAACACAAGCACCGGTTCTGTCAGGAATTTCAGCTAAAAAAAAAAGGATTTGAATATTAAATAATATACAGTATTCGGAAGAAGGAACGATTTCAAAAACACAAAGCGAAGTGACGAAAAATCATCAACGAATCGGAAAATGTCGTGAGCATTCCGGAGGTGTGTCTGATGAAAGCTAAATGAAGGATGGGGCCGACTAGAATGAAAAGTGGTTCGGTGCTTCTTTTTTCCTGACTGATGCTTTCAAACCAGCCAGCAGTATTGACGAGCTATACGAAGACGAGAGATGCCGGAGGCAACATCAGCAGTAGCAGCAGCAGCAGCCAGCGGCAATCTGCATGCCTAAACGCGCGCTTTTCCACAGTAAAAGCAGACGAGTTCCGACTTTAATCATTACAGCATCGGGCCTAGGGGAAAGTCGGGGGTCATCAGGAACATCTGGCTCCTTGAATCATATCTCACATCCACGCATTTCTTTCTTCGTTACCCGGTGCAGCATGCTCGCGATGCCGACAGAATTGTTTCCGCCGGCACCGTGATCGTTTCCCAGTTGGTCCGAGCCCTGAAATCTGGCTGGACGCGACTGTAGGCCTCGTTCACAGGCCGATAATCCGGCCTGCTGCTCGCAATCAGGCGTCCCCGCGCTGCCCAGGCACGGGTCTTTCAATTAATTACAGAGGGTTCGCGCCCCTCAACCTCTGGTGACCCATCGCCGCGCCATTAGTTTATTGCGTCACATCGGCCTATCGACACCCGGGTGCGGGATCTGTGCGTAATTGCTACTGATGACACTTGCCGTGACAGGCTCCTGCGCCAGACGCTCGCGCTAATCGTCCGCGGCTACAACCGGGTCGATCGAGACGCGGCAGAGACGGAAAAGAAAGCACAGCTGAGCGGAAAATAATGCTTTCCTCTCTCGTCGCTCGTTCAGAGCAACAGACAGCAGCACTGGGGGCAAAAATGGAAATTGCTACGTACGCCGGCATCTAATTCCGCGTTTCCGTGTTTTTGCCTTTTGTCCGGCCGGATGAGACGCATTGAATAACCAGAACGATTTTAACCGTTTAATTGAGGATCCTCGAACACGCAAAATAATGATCGAGCGCCGGTCGATAATTCCCGCCATTTGATGCATCACGAGCATTCGTGCTCGAGTCCGAACTCGGCGCTGGCAGCGCAAACGCGCGGCCCGGCGTTTTTGGCTCCCCGGGTTCTGGTTCGGGTAATTTATTCGTGACGCATATTCCGGCCTTAATGCAGTTGCATGCTCAACCCTCGTTCAAGTCGGTTCTGCGTCCCGTTCCCAGGCTGCGGTAATTCGATCCCGGCAAACCTCAGAGCTTCAGATATCAGCACTCAAAATAGACGAGGCTTTCTCGTATCCGGGCGTACGCGAAACACCGCACGAGTTCTTGCATGCACTGTGATTCCTCTCACGTCGAAAATCACAAGTCAGGATCCCAGACCGAATTTCACATCAAAAGCGACCGACAGTCTGCTGTAAAAATGCTCACTACTTGCTCACCTTATTCTCGCAGTAATGTTTTGAAAAGTTTGAGATACGTATTGAGGGGGGGGGGGAGAAGCAATAGTTTTTCATAATGCTGTAACACTTGAAGCCATACAAATGAATGTGTCTATACAGTATAATGAATCCCAATGGAAGGCAGCCAACAATTTTGTTGAGATAAATCAATTTTGCTTTCCATCATTATTTATCCATTCGACTCAAATAAAAAAGCAAAGCGCATAGCGTCTCCGATGAGAATCGGACAGCCTTGAACACAACAAAATGAGAAAACAATTCCATTCCGGCGCATTCCTCACCTTGACAAAGTTTTTCTGAAAACTTCACCTTCACCCTGACTGCACACCCCTGTCGCTGTCACAAAAACAGTTTACTGGTTTTCAGGATGGCGAACGAAGACATTCTCCCGTATTTTTTCATTGTCAAATAAAACATACCCTCCCGTTCTTTTTTCTGTATCCTACAATTTGAAAGACAATTTTGAAGCTAACGGGAAGAACGAAAAACGACTTTTCTTTTGGAATCCATAAAATAACCACAAAAACCGAATAGTACAAAACAATTTTGGAGAGCATTCAGGAACAATTTTAAGAAGTGAATCTAGAAGTTTAATCGAATTACAGTATATAGCTTAGGAGGTGATGTTAGTTTGTCAGGAACGCGTGGCGGGTCTCAGCAATGAACAAAAATGAAATTTATGGCGCATGCAAGATTTATCTTGTCAACTGCTTGTTTAACCGGGCTTGTTGGCTTTCCTTCATTGAATCTCGCATCGGATCAAGAAAAATCCGCTTGATCCGTTTGGCAGACAGGGTTGTCGTCCCCTCTAGGATTTGTGCACCCGTGTGGTTATTTCTCAGTATTATTTTTTTTNAGAAAAAAAAAAAAAAAAAAAAAAGGGGGGGGGAGCGCGCAATGCGAGCATCACTTCATGGCCACTCCGGCACAAAAGAAACACGATGAAAACTCGTCAAAACAGGGGGAAAGGCGATAATTCGAAAAATTCCCCGGCGTTCGACATTGTTCCCCGGCTACAACCTCATCTGACGGTCCTCAAAAGGGGTCAAAAAGTAGTTTTCTCACAGCCCTCGTCCCCCCTCGTGTCGCGCGTCGGTGATCCTATTAACTGGATAAAATTCAAATTTCAGGAAAAATTGGGTCCGGAATTTATTGCAGTCTTTATGATACTCCAGGGGTGAAAGGGGTGCGTCCGATACATTCTACCCTCTTGTTGGACCGTCGGCCGGGAAATTTATCAACGACATACACAGCGAGATGAAGTCCGGTTCTTCAATAAATACTCTTCTTATCGATTCCGATATCGTTTCAATCGGGTCTGACCAGGCCGGTCGCTCCCGACGAGCCAGGAAATGGGGTTCGTTCCGGAAACGAAAAAAAAATAATACTGAGAAATAACCACACGGGTGCACAAATCCTAGAGGGGACGACAACCCTGTCTGCCAAACGGATCAAGCGGATTTTTCTTGATCCGATGCGAGATTCAATGAAGGAAAGCCAACAAGCCCGGTTAAACAAGCAGTTGACAAGATAAATAGAGGGGTCGTCCCCCCGGGGCTCCCTGCCTACGGAAATTTTGCATATTCCATTCACGCCGGACATGGGTTACAAAACGGACATCGTCAGTGGCACGTTAAAAAACTCTCCCCCTCTCGACTTCACCACCCTTCCGCTCTTTTTATTCCCCGCGGGTTTACACAACACGCGAGCAGAGGGGGAAGCGCTTTGCGTCCACTACATCATCATTATCTCCGTCATCAAATCCAATCTGATCCGATTTCACAACCTACAACCCTTTTTATGCGTCCGGCCCGAGAATGAAATACGCGCGCCTGCTTTTCAAACGATTAGTGGCATACGTTCGAGCGCATTGCGGAAAATAGGCCCCCTGTAACCCTTTAGACTCGTTTAAACCGCGGCGACTGCCGCCCTCGATTCAATGAACTAAATGAGGGATGGCGTCGAATATATGAGGCACGCGTTGTCACTGGTTCAGCATTTTTCATTCCACCGATTCGTCCAGTTTTCGACACCTCACTCCCCACCACGTCGCCGGATTCTCACGGAATTCCACAATCACAAACATTGTCCTGTATGCAGTATACCATATGCTTTTCCGGCGTCTTTTTTAAGGTACTGTGTTTTTCATGAATTTAGAGCTAAGTCCAACGCATTAAAGCGACTATAAGGCCGGGTGAACTCTTAGAAATCTCCACGATTTTGAACAGACCTTTCGTGGAGAGGACGAATATTGGCATAGGAGGGATACATGCTCGGAAATACTGTACGTGCCGTATAGGGTAAAATAAGAGGATTTTTCCCGAAAAAAGTATTGAGAAGACATTCTCAGACACCTAATGATTAAAAGCCCGCAGAAGTACTGCTGACACGTTCTAAACTAGAAGTTATTTATACTGGACAGCGAATAATCTGTAGCTTTTACCGAAGTTGGGCTGTGATATGGCCTACACTCGAATATGTCATGTATTGGCCGCATCCGGGTTTTTAGAGTCTTTTTTATTCAATGCGGATGTTGCACGCGCCTAATAAGAGAATTAAATTCAAATTAGCATTCAAATTTCTAGGACATTTTGAATACCAAATGCCATGGAAGTCTCATGGGAGTTTTCCATGCATTTTAAAACTTTCCCGCGACCTATTCCAACATTTTCCCTCAAACGGCTGCTCAAAATCGGGGTGCAGCCTATAATCAAAGTATCAGGTTAGATTCTTCCGCAGCGCCGAGAGTTTGAAGCCTCAAGCAATTTGTTTTCCGTTAAAACCTTCGGTTCATCGATATTCATTTCACTGCAGGGATTAAAGAAAAAGAACTGGTTTCATCGTGGTCGGGAATACCATGAGGTCGTTTAACGTTTCCTCTATGGAACCAATCGGTACTTAAAAGACGTTGAACCGCGAGGTGCAAAAAGATGATTTTCTCATGCGATTTTGAGAGGAATAAATTTCGTCTCGTTCACGCATTGCCAAAAAGACGCTTTTATAACATGAAGTAGCAAATTATGCAGATCAAACGGTATTTCAAACTGCATTCAATTAATCGAACGTTGACTTACATGGCACATGATCCCACGTTTCTCGATGATCCGGATGCACGCTCGACTTTTCGTCCATCTAACGAGATATTACACCAACTAATACGAAGTTTAATTTACTCAATTTATGATATAAATTGTATATTTCTTGAGTTTGATCGTTGAATTGCTCTTTAGCTTCGGTCACCTTTAGATGCACTTCGAAATAAATCAGTTTTTCCAGGGAACACCGGAACAATTTATTTCACACTCGATGAAAACCAACTCAAAATGTCAAGATCACTGAAAAATTTTGAATATTCAATCAGTTGTTAGATAATTATGACTGTCCGACCGCACTTCCACATACAAACGATAAGAAGGAGGAAACCTGAAAGAACACAAGACATTATTCATTTCAAGTGCTCTTGAAAGTGAGAGACGTACTGTACTGTACAGTATATGAAACAAATACAATTTTTAGGGAATAATTTGAGCCAACTTCGTAAAAAAAATGAGGCAAGAATTCACCGTATGAACCGCAAGAGCACCGAGAAATTTACTGCGTGAACTTCATTCCAATTCGACAACGTCGTTGAGGAACGTGAGTCTGAATTGCCGCCGATGAAAACAACGAGAGCGTCTGTTTCGCATTGCGCGAACCACGCATGCAAAAGGCGCCCAAAAGACAAAAACAAAAGAAAAGGAAAAAACTTTTGAGATCACACGAAAAACAGGCCGGTAAACTTTGTTTTCCAAGACAAATTGAAAAATTGTTCAGGAAAAATCGAGACCGCATGGAGCGCGGCATACGAGAAGTCGATGGGTGAGCATTGGAGCGGCACATTAAATTTCTGTTCGCTCGAAGGTTTCTCCAACTGATTTTCTCCTCAACAAAGCAGATAACTTTTTTTTTGAAACGCACATGCCTGTAACTTCTACCTCTCCCTAAACGACGATTTAAAAACGCAGTATCTTACAGCGCACTAACTTGTTTACAAGGGTAATTTCTCCAAGAGACTTGAAAGACACATAAGATGGACTTTTCGCAATCGAAAAGTAGGACTTCGGAAGCGATCCGAATTTCGAAAGCATCGAATCTGGGGGAATGAAAAATGATGAACGTTTAACCAGTTTCACGTAGTTAAAAATCACCACATCATCAACCGAGGTTCCATAAAAAGCTGAGCGCTCAACTCATCAATTCTGTTGGAGAAAGCAGAGCTATTTTTGCTGCTTACAACAGCGTAAGAAGCGTAAATGAACGCTGGAATCGAAGCGAAGCCCGAAGTTGAAGTCGTTTAATGCACGAATCGAACTTTACCAAATGAGAGAAATGCAATGATAGAACAATTCGAGTCAGAAGTGCTTCTTAATGGTCTCGTGACGTTTCATTCGATCGCGTGCCAAAAAAAGTCCGCTTTTGGATAGAATATATATATTTTCTTTATCTCGAAACGTTGGAAGGAGAAGTTGTTGCTCATTTGAAACGCAGCGCGTCGGCCCGATGAATTTTGCAACGATGGACATGTTGCGCAGGAAAATGAGGTGGTCTTCGCTGGGAACAGGAAAGCCGCAAGTGAACAGCAAAACTAGTTTTTTCATGAAAGAAGGAGATAATGCATAGGGTCAGGCTGGTTGAATCTGATGCGTAACCAGAGGCCATGAATGTTAAAGCGAGCCGCTGGGAAGCGGCGTGCCGGCGATGAGCGCCAATTCAACGGACGTAAGCCGGAATTCAAATGCCTGGAAAGCGGACCGATGCACCTTATTCGTGCAATTACACTGAATTATACACTCGGAGTAATGCCTGATGGGGCAAATAAGGCAAAACAAACCCGCGCACACCGCATGTCGGACGATCCACACCGCACCTGTTCCTCGGCTTCCGACTGCGCTCGCAGCCAGCCGAGCTTCCGCAATGCAGTCACATAAACATTCCGCGCGGATCGACCTGACGACGTTTTGTGTCCATTAATTCCATCTAGTTTCTTTTCGACTCAATCTCGGTTGGAATTCTATTCTATCGGCATCATTTTTCCTTTCCTCTCGACGAGACTTTCGTGCGGGTGCATAATGATGCAGCGAGGAAGACAGCTCGAATTCACGTCCGCTGGATGGCTCCATGCAAATGCCGCCACCGCGCTATCAAAGTCGACATCCTGCGTCAAAAATACGACATCGCAATCGCATTTTCCCGGGTGGGGGAGGGAGGTTTACCGTTTCCTGGATTTTTTGGTCACGTGTGGAAATCAGTGATAAAATACACGCGACCCAGTATAGATTGGAATTTAGCGGCGTTACAGGCCTTCTGAACTTCCTGCATTATCGTATCTACTCGATTATAGGCCACACCCCAGAAAATGAGTCAAAAAGCTTTCGATTATAGGCCACAATACATATATATGACCTCAGAAAAATATTGCCTAAGAATATATTCAAAAAATAAGTCAAAAAGCTCACGATTGCGGCCTTCACTCGTGATATTTGAGTATAGGCCACGGGTGAATATATCCAACACCCAATATATTCAAGAGTAGGCCGCACGACCGGCTCAGCACATGTGCGACTACTGTTCGACATTATATCGGCGAAATTTGATGGAATTCGTCCAGAAATATTACAGTACAGTATTAGGTTTCATCGCAGTGTAGGTCGCTTTTCCTCATCCAAAATGTACACATTTTCAGCAATTGCAGTTTTTAACCCCATGTCGCATTCTGTTTCGAAAAATTCCAACAGCCTTACTCACAAACTACACATGCAATTTTCTTTATATATCCCGATAAGTATATATGTGGCTTGACTGAAACAACTGAACAAAGAAGCAAAATTTTACTGCGTTGGACTGTATTACATCAATAGCTCGATGTATCATTCAGGAAACTCAACATCACCTTGATTATTTGATCAAATACAGGAAACTGTTCATCCAAAAGCTCTCAACTGATCTGTTACTTCTACTTCCCCCGATATAAGTTGTATTGCATGTTACTCGAAACGCAATTTGTAGCATCGAGAACTGGATAAAAGGTGCACTTCAATTTTCGTTTTCGAGGAAATCACTTTGCAAGTACTGTACATACTTTAATACGAAACCATGAAGTTAACATTGTAAAATATAAAAAAGGCAACAGTCGGAGGAAATAGATGCCAGATACCTTCTCACATTCCAAGTAGCTGAAGTTTTCTTACAGTAGTCGTTCAGAAAACATTTAAAAGTATTTTCAGCTATATAAGAAAGATTGATTAATTTATTTCAGGCTTACATTATTTGAAGCGGAGTGCAGTTTTGAATCAGTGCATAAACTAGCAAATTTACAGAAACTTCCATGACGCACCTTGATTCTGTGTGAGCCAACGTAGAAAGCAACTTCGTCCTATTTTCCCGTAAATCCGTAACAGCGCGCTCCAAAAAGCTGCGACAATCGAGAGTCGATTTCTTGTTGAGATGACATGATTTTAATTCCTGGGATCTTGCATTGAATATGATTTCTGCGGATATCAGGTTTTCCTAAACTAAAAATGAAACTGTCGACGAACATTGTTTTTGAAAATTTTAAAATTTCGAAGTAGGTGTTGACAATTGAACAGACTCGCTTTGGCCTAGCAGTTGCATTCGGAGCAGAACCGCTTTGGAGCCGCAGTAGCCGAACAAAACGATTTTTTGATAGTGGAAACTGATGCAGCCGTGCAGATACGCAATAGCCGGCATATTAATTTTTTGTGGCCTTCGTAACTTAGGGTAATTTCGGAGAAGAGACTTTCCATATCCAGTTTAGAGAATCATTTCTAATGCCCCGGGAATCAACATCGTTTCCACGCGGATGAGATCGTATCAGGGTCCCATAATCTGCCTCATTTGCGAAAGGTCCCTTCGGAAACTGGATCGGGAATCGAGCCCGCGGCCCACCAAGTCGACTCCGAGGACCAAGCGACACCGTTCGGCTCAGCCCCCAGCGGCCGCGTGTTTGAACGGAAGCGATAACTTTCATTAATTAGGCACACATAGGTCATAACTTGAGGATAATAATGGAGCTCAGGGACAAGGTGGCGCCCGAAGACGCGATCGCGGCAACATCTCCGGGGCCGGGGAAATGCGGGATCAATGCTTCGGAAGTTGATGGGCGAGGCGCCACGTCAAAACAGGATTGTTGCGGGAGTTGGGTTACGAGGTCGGGAACACGAGCGGGGCTATCAAAGCTTCGGGAAACGAAGCTCAGGGTTGCAGCACGCTCATCGCTGCTTCTTGTCTGGCAAATCAGCGACACGGAAAGGGATCATGATGACGGCGCACGAGCCCACGGTCGCGAAATCGGCAGTACAGTCCGATCGCAATTAAAACGCGCCGACGAGGAAAAGTTCAAACTGGAGCAGCGAATTAGAACAAAACACGAGGAACGATGCATGGGGCATTCCAATCAAATTCGTGCTTTTACATGCCCCGACTGGAATGGACTTTCCCATAGTTTACATCCCGCACAGTAGCTCGTCGCTACCACGCATTACCTAATTATACGTCTCTGATTAGCTCGCGGGTCCACCGAGGGAACTTTCCCCCGGCCGGCCAGTCTTTCGAGCGCACTGACACGAGATTATCTATTCGCTTTCTTGCCCAGGTGTCATTCTGTCGACCAACACTCGACCCACGGGTTGATCCGACGTCATCCCCGCCGAGCCCAAGTGTTCCCCAACACGGAAACTCGGGCAATCCGGGCTCATACTCCGGGCGGTCGCAAAGCGCGGATAATCGGCCCGGCACAATTATCGGGAATTGAAGCAAAACGAACTCTTCCCGGCCTTCTGGCGAGAGAACAAAGCCGCGTTAGAGCATCGAGCGACGAATCCCTCGGCGCAACGCGATCAAAGAAATGCCCATACAACAACTGATGGGCTCCCCGGGATAATTTTGGGATGAAACGCCGCCGTTTCCGAGAACATGAGCGCCCAGCCAAGTTTCTCGCTTTGTGTCCCGTAAAATATAGTGCCCGGTAAATTACGAGAGCGTGAAATGTCATAATTACAGCCACTCATTAGACCTCGCGAGGAAGAACAGTCGCCTCGCCACCGCGGAATTCCTGTTCAGGGATGAGTTGAGTTTCGCCGCTGCTCACCAAGACGGAGTTCACAGAGTCAATTTCACAGCGTTGCCGGCGTCTCGCACAGAATACACGCGAAAACATAACATTGCACAGCGCAGAACCTGGTGGACAAGGCAGCAAGCAACTCACGCCATCGCAAGAACAACGCCGCCTTTTTTTGTCTTCAACCCAGACGAGATGAAGAGGCAAAAAGCACCAAGTTACGGAACGAAGGCAAGTGTGCTGGAAAGAGAGTCCCACCTGAAACAGTGCATAGGGTCGGGAAAATCCGGCAGATCAGTTGAAAGGAACAAACAAAAAGCCTCGTCGTAACTACAAGAGCAGGGCGCGAGGAGGGCACCGGGCGGACTATGGTATAAGCTGGAAGCCCTTGTGCGGAGTATGAAGAATCAGTGATTTGGAGGAGAGGAGACATTGTATCGGGAGTAGTGTGGCTATTATGCGCTATTGTTTTGCCGACTGGAAGTAGCTGTGCTTCAAATGAGGCATGGAAGCTGGCCACTCTCGTTCGACGCTGCGACGACTCGCTGCTCCTGGCCGAGATGCCAACGAAATATTCTCCTGCGACAAGAGCCTTTATATACCGTATATACATTTATTTTTTCTTTCTGCAGATCCCCGTCACGGGTTTTCCCGTGTTCCCGAGAAAAACAAAAAAATGATGCATTCATCCCCCGCCGTGGAAGTCTCGCAATCGACTCGTCTCCGAGAACGGGCGGCGGAGGAGGATGCAGTCCGGTCGCTGGCCTAGCACAATCCGCGACCTCGGCTCCGGGCACGCGAACGCTTCAGCGAGGGGAAAAATTCGTAAGCGTCCATGCTCATTTGTGCACACGACTGGTGCATGATGGATTCCGATTTCGCCTCGTCGGGACTGCGGAAACCACCCCACCGATCCCGGCATTGCAAGCGATAGTTCTTCCGAGCCCGTGGCTTGTAGGCTCCACCAGCGTTACACTCCACTGTGCAAGAGCAGCCGATGAATGGAATCGCCAAGAAATCTTTGAATGGCAATACACACACACACACACACACATAAACAAAAAGTCCTGCATGTGGCCCGTGGCTCGCCCTCCTCCAGTGGGGCAATCACTCGTGAAACTGCTCATATGACTCATTTGCACAGTCAAGAGAAAAAAAAATTTATGTAGCCCGATTTCATATTCGCTCGAATTCGCAAGCGAAGTTTTTCCATTCAATCAACGAAAAATTGCTCCACTTTCTTTGTTTATCTCTTCCCATGCGTTTTAAATAAATACAGTGGACTCAGAATAACCAGGCATCCGAATAACTACGCTGAAATGTCTACACATTGAGGTCTGTAATAAAGCAACTCATTTTCTACGAAATTTTCTTTTTGAACACACCGTGATTTCCATGTGAAAAAATTATTACCCGGGCACAATGAAAATGGCTTGCATTTCAGGAATGTCCTCGGACGTCATGAAATTCGCGGTGCCTAGAATAATGTGATTTCAGACTCGATTGTATGGGCAACAGCACCCAGTCATTAGCCCGAAAAAGATTAGTTCCGCTGAATCGTTTTTAATTGTGCACCATGCAATTTTTGTGCTTCAAAAGTCTGAATTAAAAATCAACATACGTCATGTTTCGAGTACAGAACTATACAATCTTGGATGCCTCCTCTGCAGGCAATTCAAGATGAAGAGTATAGGGCGGCATGCATAGAAATAATCGTCCATTCACGCATTGAATTCGGAAGTTCAAAACTATTGATTTTAAAAGGCTGAATTTTGAGGAGATCCAAAGTTCTTGAACATATTTATTCCTGAATTTTCAACAAAAGTATGCATCCAACTGCGTATTCATGAATATTACATGACATTATTTCTGGTAATAGGCAGCTCGACGAAGAATTCATAATCCCAAAGTCAACACAAGAGTTGGGTCATGCGTCTTACCCAGGGGCATGAGGTACACAGTAAAGCGTGCATTCTACTATATGACACAGGGGCATATGGTACACGCGTAATTAAAAATTCACTCATGCGCTGGTTTTTTTTTTTAAATCGAATAACAGAAAAATTCATGCGATTTTTCCAGCTTTTCAACTCTCATGCTGATAACTTGAATGAATGTTTGAATATACAAGTCTCTGCGATCCTTTGAATGAGTCTTCATCAGCTCGTTTAAAGGTGAACAGGGTCGCTAAAAGCACAAATCCCGAAACATTTTAATGCGTGAAGCTTGTTCCTGACTCTCAGTCTGAAGAATACAAAACCAAAAGGGAGATTCCCTCCTGTTTCTTTTGCGATGTGACAGAATAAATTCATCGGCAGCCCAGCAATCAGCATCGTAACGAAGCTATGCAGTTCTTTAACCTTGCAAAATGCGTGGCTGCCTACTGGCGACAAAGCTTGTTTTCCTTACGAATCCATGTTTCGGGAATGATTCAATTAATTCTCACACACGAATCCTTCACGAACTTGATTATGAGAACAGAATCGCACTTCTCGCTCTGAACGACATGGTCCACGAGCCCTTTCGACGCGAATAGAGTCTTGTTACGCCAATTGAAGCAGCAAATCAATGCTAGGGTGGAGGACTCGTTTGGCTTCTGCCAGAGGAAGCATTCCACGTATATTATTCATCCGTATAGGAGTCGTTCCGTTTGTTTGAAAAAGCCCACTAAACACGATTGACAGAGATATCTGCCTATCGTATGCAACAAACTCTGCGCGTGCAGTAAGAAATTATTTCCAACAATACACTGCAGAGTTGAACATTTTATTTTACCGATTTTCCTTTCATGGAACCCCGTGATTTTTTGAAATACTAATCGTGTGAGTTCAAAACAGTTCTTTAGAAAGAAGTTTCTAAAAAAAGGACCAACAAATATTCTAAAAAAACTGAAAAGGATATTTTGATATGCAGTACAGTATTCCCTTCAGGAAATTTTATATTTCTACACAATGAGAGAATCCTATCCGAAAAAATTCAAGAAATTCAGCGGTCTATGAAAAGGCCAGAACAGAACTGATTTCTGAAAGGATGCGACGAGATTCTATCAGGACTTTTTTGCCTCGCAGTTTTACCGATCAAGAAAAGATTCGAAAACTGCAAACAGGGTAATTAAAGCACAGAGGGAGCCAGCCATTTTCCTCTCCCGGTAGCCTTTACGAATCAGGAAAAGCAGATAAAATTCAGCTATCATGAGCGGGAAAATCTAAATCACATCTGTCAAAAAAGAAGACAGTTTAAAACGACGATTCAAAAAAGTTGAGCTTTTGATGCGATTCGAATCCGGGAACTTGGAGGGGCTGAAAATAACTTCGCAGACGGTAGACGACGTCGAAGAGCAGTTGAGCAGATCTTCGTGTCCATTCGATTCGGAAACACCGATTCGTAACGACAAATCTAGTGCTAGGCACAAGCTTCAGTACTACTTTCAGCAGCATTTTTTCAAGAAACTCTGGAAAGTGGCAAGCACCTGAGCAAGTGTCTGAACATCAGCGTTGAGGAACATTCTGGCAGGACTGACAAGCAGACCTTCGCACTTCCGCTGATAATATCGGAGTCGGCATGACTCTAAGATCAAATTTCTAGAATGACCGAAAAGTACTTGAATTTTATGTATCGCTTCGCGAAAAAACGAATTTCGAACATTCACAAGGAAATAATATTGTTAAAACCCAAAGTCAGTTTCTCTTAACCTTTGCGCCGTTTTTGTAATTTTCAAGCCAAAAAAACTCCCTAAAAACGAAGACTAACATTTTGAGATCCTGGTTCGAAAATTCAGTCCTGATATCAAGCGAGAATATGGAATAAACCGAGAACGAAATAAGAAATTTTAAAATTTACTTACATTTTACGTCAAAGCCTGTGTTAGCTCGTTTGTCATACTTCTGTGATAAGGCCGAAGTTCGAACTCGAAAAAATGGAAATTCGAAAAAATGGAATCGAGTGCTGTGATCGCGAACTTGCGAACTGTGATCGCGTAATAACCATGCCATACTGTACTGTACTCGTATGCTGGGGTTCTAATTCAGCATCTAGAAAAATAAACGGAAAATTTTTAATTATAATAGGAACGCAAGTGAACATGCGAAAGGCGACGACGGAACAAGTATGTAATATCGGTACTTTTCAGATTTCCTTTAGCATATTATTTCCACGAAAAAATGCTCGTTTTTTCAAACATCAACAGCTTCGCGAAACCCTCACATTAAAAATAGAACAGAAAATAAAATGTACAAATTCGGGAAAGTCGGTCCCAGCGCGAATCGATCTTCGGCTTGATCTCGCCAGGAAACGGAATTCGATATCCTGCATATGCGAATGAATGTTCAAAACGAGTGTCATTGCGGAAACGCCTGTCGACACATGCGAGGCGGACTATGCCCGTGCATACTTTTTTCGAGTTTATCACGTTCGGATGTGCAGCGGTTTCCGGAATCGTTGTTTCCTATCTCCCGAGTTTCGGAGGTATGACGGTGGTAACACTGGCCAGGGTTGCCTCTCACGAGGCAACTCCCGTTCCTAAGCTCAAAATTTTGGAACTGTCCATTTCCAATTAGCTTCTATGTCGCGCAAAAACCCAGTTCACGCTTAGCTCACAGTTTCTCAAACTTCAGTTCTATTTGAGGAGCCCTAATCAAAATTATTTTACAACACGGGGCCGTTGTTGAAAGAAATTTCCAGGGCGGTGCCTTTTCTGTTTATTCTGTGCCTTACAAATGATACTTCGGGCGCAACAAGTTTGAACGTTCTGTCCTTGAACTATCTCTCTCTCTCTCAGGTTACGGACATATTACTGTACTGTTGGTATTTTTTTTGAGATTTTTACTTGTTGATAATGAGTTTAATTCAACTTGTATTACTTGTGTTTCCCTCGTGCAGACACAAGGGCTCTGCGCGATTCAGACCCAGAAATGAATAGTTGTCTCGCTCAAGTTTCCCCGGGCTAGGTTAATTTTTGAACAGAGACGAAAATAAGCGGGAAGAGCATTATCGCAAAATGATCGAGAGCTTTCCAGAGTGAGACGAAAGTTAGAGGCTTTATTTTTATCTTGGACCATCAGTAATGGCTGGGAGAATCAAAAGCAGGTGAGGTGAGTTGAAGCCCCAATGCGGGAAGAGATTCGTATGACTCGAACACGCATATTATGCTGCATCGGTCTTCATTGGCTGACGATATGCTAGAATATGAAACGCGGTGCAGCAGTTGACAGAGACTTCGTTGTCGAGGGGGATTCGATAAAACCCGCGGGTCCTTGAATAATGCACGGAAACGCGGAGCCATTCAGAAGAGGGCTCGCGAGAATTTAATGAGAAATCCTGCAGAAATGCGCTCATCGGGACCGACATTGGCCGGGTCTCGACACGGAATGCAAGGAACATAATTCGACAGCTGGGGGAGCCGAGCCACCAGGCGCCCTTTACATGCCGGGTATATAAGGAACAGGACGCCGACTCTGAGGAAATTACAGCAAAGCTGACAGTAGCGTGTCTTGCAGGAGAATCGCGGATCCGCAACGCACTCCTTCACTGCTAAAAATTTAACGGCTCTCTATCAATCAGGACAACGAGAGCCAGTGGCTTTGATATGACAGCCGGTCTTCGGAGGGCAGTCTCCCCAAATATCCAGAGCCATCATAACCGATGATCTCCCACGAGCCAGGTATATAATTGTCACGCGACATTAGCGGCCAGCGGTGGAGATTTCCCCGGAAGCTTTCAGTTTTGATCAAATCAATGCGGCCGCAGAAGACCAGCGGATGCATCACACGCGCATTCCGCCAAAAGTGCTTGCTCCCTCGCAGGGGCCTCGGCACACATGAAACTCGGCACGTCCCACAGGTGTAATCAATTTAATTGCCGAATACCTCGCTGCACGCGATTCATAACCCGGAACACGAGTATATCTGTGAGGCGAGCAATTATTCTGTCGCTGTTCTTGCGTGGCGTCGAAAACCGCTCGCCAGCAGCGGAATTACGCGAGTCGAGATGAAGGCTGTAAGAACGACAGAATGCGATACACTGATTTGTTAACGCAAATCACGACGAGGCGCTCTGCCAGCTTTCGTGATGAATGAGTCGTCGCACCGATGAGCGACTCGTCAGCCGGACAGGGCAGCTCCCGAATACAATGTCTGTCGGCCAGGCTTACACTCAACAAGCACTTGAGCCATGTTTACGAAAACATGCCGACAGGGAGGAGAGGGAAAAATTATCCTCCGCGCGTTCGGCTCCCGGATGAAATACACTGCTCTCTTATACGAGTATTATATGTAGCCCGCATGAATGATGAATATCACGTCTTTCTCAATTTATCCGCGTTTCCGTAAAGCGGCGTCTTGAGCCAAGCGAGCTCAGGTCCTGTCGAGTTTTCTGCGGATCAGTGTCCCGGCTGAAATATTTTTCGCCTGCAGCGCACTATACTCTCCGCGAGTAGTGATTCACTGAAGAGCGTTTTCGCTTCATCGACGTCTTTGCGCCAAGGCCCTTTTCCCTTCACTAGGAACACTGTATTCAGCTCGGAACACCTCATTTCTTTTCCACCGAAATCCAGCGTGTTTTTCGTCGCACATTTTCACTCCGCTTTTCTGTTATTCGCTCGGAACCTCGTTGCGCAACACGGAATCGCGCTTTTCGAAGCTGTTCTCCGTAGTCGATTAAGTTTCTCGATTTCCACGACTCGTTGGTTTCCCAACTTCCTCTGACAATAATATACCATCATAATCTGTCTACAGTATAGTATTATCATATGGCGCTGATTTTCCGCAATGAAAATCGGTGAATTGAAGCATTTCGCTGTTTTGATGCCCCGTTTTCTGTGGTTAAGCAGGGAACACTGTCCCAACACTGCACTGCGTATGAATTGACTGACCGATTGCACACCTCATTCTACGGTAACGGATCCGTATATTTTTTAAATGTTCATTTCATAGATATCCAGTTTCGTCAGTTTATTCCGCGGGAAGAACGTAGACGGTGGATGAATTCACGGAGAAGCAAGTTGACCAATCCGTCAATTTTCAAAATTCTTGAACTTTGTGATTGCGAATGGGTGCTCAATCGTTTTAGAAGTGAACAAGCAAAGGGATGTCATATTCTCTCCTTTTAAGCTTAATTTAAAAAGCGAGTGATAAAGGGAGATAAAATACGAGAGTGTTTGCTTGTGTCAACGGATTATCATTGGCAATGACATAACATATGTACACGTAAAATGAAAATAAAAGCGCAAGTTATTGAAAGTCTGGATCACCTAGGCTGGTGAAAAGTTTTACCTTTCATGAGATAATAAAATACGATGAATAATCTAAAATAAAAATAAAACTACTCGATGAAATAATGTGGCCAATGATGATCTGTTGCGGTGATTTAACCATTATTCCTGCAAATCTTGAACACTTTTTCCAGATGAACTTCTACAAAATTGTGCCATGTTTAGTAGTTCGCTTCTTCGCTTCTTATATTCCTCATGACATAAACAATGCTAATTTGGCGCATTTCGTTAGCTTTCTAATCTTCATCACGTAACTATTGAATTCATCTGGATTTTCATTTAAAATTATATTAAATTTGTAGAAAATTAAGATCCTGAAAATTAATCGTTACGTTTCCAGCAATCAACTTGGCATTCTGACAGAGATAATCGACTGAGCAGATAATCGAAGCCCGGTTAATTTAGCTTCAACTTCAGTTGATGGGCGTAAGAAATATGCACGTAATTCGCAACACGTTAATGGAATAAATTCCCTCTTCCATCTTGAAGAGAGGTTGGATAAACATTAAATGTTTTTAAAATGTGGAAGTATTGCATTTCAACAATCTTGCGTTTGAAATGCCTCGGAGGCTTGGAAGAGAAGACAAGGTATGATAAAATGCGAGCAATCAGATTCACCATTGAAGCAATGAAGAAACTCTATTTCGTGGGCCGGTGTACCATTTACAAGTCTACTCCGGTCTGCATTTTCCCGCAGCTGAACAAGTACAGTATTACAGACTTCCCAGAACAAGCAGTACTGTACAGTATTTCCTCCTCGCTCGGAAAGCAGCTGCATAAGCTAGCTACTGTATATAGACGGTGGGACTGACACAGGGGTCGGCATTTTCTGTGCCCCCAGCCTGATGACACAAAGATTTCCCAATCACCGAGTCCGACAACTCTTTCACGGATGGCTCCCAAGTACCGCGTAGAGCGACTTACACACCTGCGAGCGGACGAGCGTGGGAACGGTTGTCGGACTGGCGATACATCGCGATGCGCGGGAGGGCAATTAGAAGCCGACTCTCTGGCGCAAGAGTCAAGATTCCGGATAAACGACGATCTCGGGGACAGGTCACGGGTTGCCCCAATCCGGCCAGGGAGAAATTAGGAACCCAGCAGGATTTACGGCACTCGGCTAGGAGGCACAAGACCCGCCGAGGGACCAGAGAGGGGAACAACTGCCGTTCGTTTCCAAGCGACAGCAACTGGCGGATTCCCTGCCTGCCAGGCATCGAATGAAAACCTGTTAATAGGCAGTTCAAGTAATTGGGCAGGCCCCTCAAATCACCGCAATGACGCTGACCTACTGCTCTTCTGGACCGAAGCGCCCTCATGGAAACTGTTCGAGACCAATATGGCAGCAACCCCATGCCGTTATTGGATTGCAGCTTCCTGGGAATCCCTAATTTCCACCACCTCTTGGCCAATTCCCCCGCTCATAATTCTTGCCCAACCGTCTTCAACCGCTTTAGACATGTCTTCGACGTGAATCAGTCCCAGCAAAATTACGAGTCAGCAGCGAGGTGAGGAATTCTACTGCTACACCACCTTTTCGTCGGAATCGCAATCAAAATTTTCCGTCCAGAAATAGGTATGACCAACATCTTGACAAGTCAAAACAAAATAACAGCTAACTCGCATAATTAGCAGAGTGATTGGGACGCCTAGAATTTTTTGATTTAATTTGATCGAAATGAAGAGCGAATACTGTATTTTGTGAAATAATGAATAAATTATTCCATTTATGCTGCTGTGGCACGTCTCAATCTAAATTAGCAAGGAGAACGTTTCGGAGGAAAACATGATTTTCTTTAAGCGATTACGCCAATGATTACAGTTTACATTTTTTGCATGTAGTGGGTACCAGGAAATGAATACTGTCTTACATACTTGCATACTAGATCACAAGGCGGGAAACAACAAATCTGCCAGCTACTTCCTGTATCCGGCTTAATTGCACCCATCACGCCCTCAAATCGCTGATAATTGCAGGGAGGAATGAGAGTGGAGAAGTAAAATAAATGCATGTCCCGGAACAAGTCGATGGCTTTATAAAACTGCGAGTCGGTTGATGAGAAGGGTCGAGCGGGCTAATTTAAAGATTACGTGAATCATGAGTGTCTGCCTAAACCGAGGGGCGAGTTTGGAACATTTTATTAAACTACGGCAGTTCCATTTTCACCGAAAAAGATTATCGGCATGAAGCCAGTGTGCGTGAACAATTACCCATGCACTAGATGTCCGTCGCAGCCGCATCCAAACAGAACCAACCATAGAACAATTTCCCTCGCGCGTCTGTTCCCATGCTTGGGGGAACAAGCTTCTGAGACATACACACTCGATTATTTTATGAGGGAGATTCAACACCTACCAAGTGAGAGGGACAGTTCCCAATGAAAAATCAGGAATCGTCGTAGTAATTGCACCAACGGACAATTTCCTGTCCGAGTAGTGTTGAAACAAGCCGGAATGTATTCTCTGCCTTCGAGGAACGTGTGGTCGCTGCCGACAATTGCATCGTCACCCGAGGCACAACATGAAAATGATTTCACGAGGTGAACGGAATTTTGCAAATTCATGGTAGTAAAACTCACACTCGCGCGAAGGCAGGAAAAATTACTCGCCAGTGACGTTCTTGCTCTGAAACCTATCATTTTCATTATTCAAAATAAAATTATTCTGCAAACTGATCATAACGGCGTGGATGATGATTTAGATTTCATGAAACATTCAGCAATGCTCTCTTCGACAGGGAAATGAGAGAATAAATTAATTCGCCCGTTAAAAGTTTCGAGCGCAGATTTTAGTCGACAGAATCTGTGTTCAAAAAGGAGAGATCCCCATTCTGCAATTAAACGTTTCACTTTCGCCAAAAAATGCAATAAAATACACAGGAGTTCTTCTTTCAACAAAACAGGCTTTATTCGAGAGGTTCATTGCGTAGTAATATTATATACAGTACTGAGAAAATGCTCAGTCCCGTTTCAAGTCAAATACTGCAAATCACACCAGATGGGTCATAAGATGATGCAGAGTAGCTCATTAGATGTTCTCTTAGATTCAGCATTAAAATTATATCCCAAATATTCTCCTTTTCGCATACATTATCAAGAAGAAAATCAGCCTTTCAATGTACAGCATATAGGCCGCACTTAGAAAACAGTTTCAAACTTTTCTGGGGCCAAAATAGGTTTTTCCCTAAAATAACTGCATAGAACTGGGGAAATGTATATTCAAGTGCATACATGCGGTAAACGCCGTTTTTCATACAACGAAAGCTGCATGACGAAGGAAATGCTTGGTCTTAATCTTAAAGCACGATTTTCCCTTTCCTTAAATGTATAGAAGTTTTTTCGACTTCCATCCATCATTTGATGATCGTCGTTGAAACTTCATCGTGTTTTCAAATGCGAAAGCAGATGCAAAAGAAACTCTGAATCGTTTTTCCCACGAGACCAAGAGTAATCCTAGCGTGTGTTCAAGAAAGAGAGAGAGAGGGAGAAGTGGAAAACTTTCGTTTTTCACCGGCTCTCGGAAAACGCACTGAAAGTTAAAGGTTTGTCAACGGAGGGGAATCTGGCGAGGGAAATTTTACTGGTGCTGTTTCTGAAAGGGTATCTATCGAGAGGGTGGTGCTGAGGATACTGATGTAGCAGACATTATGCATGATTCCGACTCTCATTTTCGTCCCTGATAGAGGGAGGGGGGGGGGGGAGGAAGCAGGGCGAGACAAGCGGACACTGTCAGTCAGTCAGTCAGTCAGTCCGTCCGTCCGCAAGTCGGAGTCCAAGGTGATAGATACAATGTACAGTGCGCGGTTCTCCTCGGCGCGAGACGTACGGGTGATTAAGCGCAATAATGCCAGGAAGTCCGGCGAGTATCACGGCGGCCGTGCGAGCAGCATGGAAGCCCCGAAGCGTGTTATTTCTCCCGCGACAAGTCATGAGATTTTACTAAGCTCGCCACGGTAAACAGTATCAGGAGCAATGATCCTTACGCGGAACACGACTGCGTTTCCCTGCCCGGAACCGCCACCGCTTTCTGGCAGCGCCGTTTATTACCATAATTTGACTTTCCAACTTCCCGCTGCATCATTTAGCCGCACCGAGCAAGATGCATGCCGCGCAGACAGCGCTTTATAATGCCCTGGTCTTTCATTGACGATAAATTCACATGCACAGGCCCCGCCACGCTGTGTTCACAAAATAATACGCGAGAACACGGAAAAACACAAGCGCAGCGCCTCCACAGACTCGCAAGTGATGAATGATCATGGTAAAATACCGGGTAATATCGGAAGCCTGCATTTACGCGTTCCTCCCAGGTATCAAGAAGTTACTTTCTCACCCTCCGTCATGAGCATCTTGCAACACGTATGCAAGTTAACTTGATCTCTACGGCCCCGCTGGGAAAGGCGGATTCTCGGCCTAACTCCCGGACTTGAAAGCGTTGCCATCTGCTCGGATAATTACTGTTTGGCATTTCTGAAAAGCACACGCGCGTTCGGTATTCCGTCGTCGGTCTGATCAGGCATGAGGATTCCAGACATGTCTCACGTTGCGCAACAAGCTCCCGAGATCGCGACTAACTTTTCTTCCCATTCCCTCGCGAGTGGTGGCCTGCGGGAACAAGCAGGACATTGAAATACTCTAGCTTGACCGGATACATATTTTGCGGCGGGATCCGAAGGGCCTGCACGGGGGTTAATCAGAGAGCCGATTTAGACTGCGTATACAACTCCTGAACCAGTCATCAGGTCTGTCGTCCGCGGACTGGCGAGGGCAATCGCCCGCATTGAAGACAGTGCTCGAGGACCCGTTGAAAGCAGTTGGTTTGTGTCAGTGAGATCCGAATTTCAACGTACGCTTGCACAGGAAGTCGTTGCTCAAGTTAAAGGCCCATTTGCGAGACCGCTCCCTAGGGATTCGGTTGCTATTCAATGGCAATAATGCCGCGAATATATGGTCTGGAAACAGCGACACAGCGCTGTAATCAATGCAATAACTGGACCTGGTCCCAGACACAAATGCGCTGCGAATTGCCTCCGCAACGAGAGCCCCTCGCGGAATCAACCCCGGGCAGCGGATGCCTGGAAATGAAATAAAGGTGCGGCGATAAGGACCCTTCCCCGCTGCCGCCACCAAGTTATTAGCAGCGTTGTCAAGACGAATCTTCATTACCGGGTCGTCGTCTTTCATACCTCGCCGGTGATAGGCTCTGCCACATGACAATCGCTTTCCAAACAAAGCCAATTGCCACATTAACTGCTCGCTGGTAGCATTCTTCTGTCACTAAGGGCGCTCCCTCTACTTATCTTTTTCTTCGTTTTTTTTTTTCAGTGAACTCCGCGGTGCTGCGTGGTGCAGTCAGGGAGACCAGAGACTTGACTACATTCAACTAAGCATTTCGCTGAGAGTGAGACTTGATCATTGAATAAGACCTATTTCCAGACGCTTCTCCGAAATCGTATACTTTACAGTAAGTCCTAACCATAAATATCAGCGAGAGTTTCTTCCTCACCAGTCCGATAAATAACCAATCGGAAGATACCATACATACTCTATAGAATTCTTATTTTTCCAACTTTCTCCTGCCACGCAAGCATTGCAACTGTTATGCATTTGTCACCGACTGTTGTTTTGAGAGATGCAGAGCTATTTTCACATACTGTAGTTCAAGTTTCGTTAAAACTTGTTTTCGTTCTTTGAACATGTTTTGGGATAGTAATAATCTTTTCAAAATCTTTGCGATATGCCTTCCATTTTTCGGGCTGATTAATGAGATTTTTCCGAATAATAAATGCTACTTCTTTCATAATCAAATCCTTCACATATCGTAAACGCATTAAAATGCGCATCGATCATCTAATATAATAATAAAGATATTCACTTGAATAACGAAGTAGATAACCTCAGATAATCATACGATGTTCTCGATCATTTCAAAATGCATAAAAAAAGGCGATTAAAGTCAATCTGATTCAATTAGCCATTGCATGAATTGAAAATTTGGGCTCGGAGAATCTAATGCAAAACTGATGAAAGCGCGAGTAATGTGAGTTTTACCTTATTGATTTGTCGATTGGGAGTTTTGGGACGGAAATTGCAATACTGTATTCTACATTTAACACAGACAGTAGATGAAGAAATTTTAGAAGATGCTTGATGACACAATGCCTAGATTTTGTATCCCGCACAGAAAAAACCAAAACTACGGTGATGATACTCAGTATTCATCGAGCGCTTGTTTTTCTCTTGCTGGTCATGGGGTGTAACCTGAGAGAAAAAGTTCGTCAGAAATTGTTTGCCCTGCGTACCGTACAATTCAACTACCACAAGTTTCGCACATACTACGCACGGTATGGATACCATGGATAAAAGTATGTACAATACTGCATTGTCTTCTGCAGTACAGTAGTTGATTTCCAAAAAAAAAAAAAAAAAAAAAAAAGCCAGAAGAAGTGTTGATGAACGCCTACGGCCTGTTCTCTAAAAAAAAAAAAAAAAAAAAAAAAAAAAAAAAAAACGTCACGAGGAGGAGGATGCCGGCTGCTGCATGCAGCAGCTATAGCAGCATACATACATTACACAGGCCCAGGAATAAAATCCGCGTTTATCGGCAGCGAGTGGTGTGAGCAGGCAGCAGCATGATGGAAGCAAGGTTTCGACACAGCCAGAGATGAGGCAGGCACGGGTCGGCGAGAATTGAAACGGGACGGGAAGGCGGCCAATCCCGAGTAAATATTCAACAAGCGCGCTGTAAAACAGCGAAGATGCTCCCTCGTAGCCGTGCATCGCCAAGCAGCGCCGGCCCACTCGGAATAAGCCTAATGCCCAACCAGGACCGCTGGCAACTCATTTCCATGAGCCTTTCCGCGGAAGTAAAAGTTGAAGCGGGTCCCGAGGGACGGCGAGAGGCGTCGGGAGCGGCATACGAATGACGCACGCTGATCGCCGCCAGAACAAAGCCCGTCGAAATTGTCATACAACGGAGAGATGCTGAAACGCCGGCTTGAACACGGAATATGAAGGGGTTGGCTGTTCTCTCGTCGTTGGAGGTACACGACGATGCGTGGCATACACCAGCCTGGCGGCCAGTTCGCAGCCAAAAGAACCGGGGAAGCAGGGCAGAAACTACGGCAGGCAGTCGGCTCATGCATTATGGCATGCCTAAGTTCCAGGCTGAAGCTCAAGCAGTATGTATGACTTCCATTTCGGATGAAAGCATCTCCACAGTCCTGCCAGCAGCTCTGGGCCAGGACTCGGGGCAAAGCAGGATATTCCCTACCCAGAGGCCAGGAATTCCGAATACGCAATGACCACGGGCCCGTCCTCGAGAATTAACCGCTTCTCGACCCATATCACATCCTCGTATAGACTTTCGCGCATTTCCTTTCGGAATACGCGCTCAACTTGATATGAGAATTCAGCTTTTATTGTAACAGGATATTGGACAGAGTGCTTCCATTCCGCTGACTTCCCCTCGCGGTTGGATTCCCCGCAGCAGAAGCCCTGGTCCAGAAACACACGGAATCCGAACATCGGCCAGCATCGATACCACTGCGCCAAATTTCCGGCTCCCACGGCAAAGCACGCCTCATGCAAATAGGCCCTGGCTCGGATGCCATGCGACGCACGCCGGACGAGGCTCAGCAATCGCGCCAATCTGATTAGTGCGAATAAACGGCCGCCCGGATGCGATTAGGGACATCACGCCTCTGCATAACCGCGTTATTGTTTCCCGGGCAAACAGGGGCAGCGATCCAACTGTGTAATAGGGCAATCAATCCCCGTAAAGGACGCAACTGCGAGCGTCCTTCCGAGCTCCTACAGCTAATGATAACAATGAATTTTAGGATTATCCCCATCTATCATCCGAAAAATTCGGATGCCCCTGCTACTGTGACTGGGGGAACGAGCGAGGGATCTCGGGTTCGCACGCCACCAGTCGCCAAGTCTGCCCTCGCTAGCCTCTCGAAAAAAGACAGCAGGAAGAAACGAGGAAATTCCGCCCGCCATTCTCCCTGGATCCCAATTCGCGCGAATGAGTCTTTCTTGATCAATTACGCGTATGAGCTACAACTCCCCAGTGCTGAATTTAGTAACTGCATTACCTTGGAATGACGGGAGAAATAAGAAATTGCTTTCCGGCCGCCAGAGACACATGATGCAACTGAGAGGCGCACATTTTACAAGCAAGCCTGCCATTTCGCCAGTACGTGGACTCAATTCTGCACACACAAAAGAGATTATAGATCTGCGCGTCAAAGCGGCATTCGGTATCCCAGGAGTGAAATTGAAGAAGATTTCATACATACTGTACTTATGAATTCTTGAAAAATAAGCCCAGAAACTGAAGACAAAACTTATTTGCATCTCAGTAGACATACAAGTATTCAGAATATTGCACATTACTCACATACTTTATTTGATATATAAAGATATATTTGTAGAACCACGATCATCCATCAGGCTAATGATCGGGTGCCTTCACTCGAATAATCAAATATCACGGGTGATCAAAAATTGAAAGCATTTACACAAGCGCAAAAATATTCAATGAAAGATTTGACGTGATATGAGCGAAATTTTCCAAAAATTTCAACATCGACATTTTTACCAGATGTTAAGCTAAATTTTTCTGGAAAAGATAATTAGGTGAAATTGTTTGCTTCCCTCGCTTCTCATGATATTTGAATTCAGTCGATGCAAGCCTGATACTTCGTAAGCATTCTGATGCCCATTATGATGATCTTGATTGTTCATGAACGTTCACCAGCAATTCAAGTATACAAGGAGGAAATTTAGTGGTCACCAAAGAAAGCTATACACGACGCTTCTGTTCTCCGAATTACAATTTCGGGACAGTTATTTAAATCCACATTTATTCGAAGTTCGAATGATGAAGATTTGAAAACCTTTGATGAGTCTGTGAGAGAAATCATCTTCCTCGATCTGGGAGGAAGATGATTCTGTCGACGAGCAATCGGAAAAATCTTTCCGACTTCCACTTGCAAGCATCCACTGTATTTCAATATTTTTGTACAGTAGTTCCTTCCAGCAAGCGATTCGATTAAAAAACCGTCTTCGTTCAATTTTTCATACATTGACGCATTACTGCGAAATAAGCGTTGATCAGCGAAAGTTTGTCATGCAAATGCATCAAATAAATAGGGTAATCGGGATCCGGGTTTTTGCAGAGGCGCTCGCTTTAAATTTTCCGTCGCGTGAGATTAAAGACCATCACAAGAGTAAACGCTGCTGTAGAGGCTCTCGGAGGGTGAGGGGGCGAGAATAGACGGTGATAAAGAATGTGGATACTGTAAATGAAATTGCAGTCGCGAGGAATGAGTCAGACAGTTAGAATGAAGCTCTCCGTTCTTTCCGCGCATTGTTTTCCGGTCCGTGCGCGGTAGTCGGGGGCACTCGAGCCGAGATTGTCCAACCTCTGCGATGACAAATGCACGCTGCGGACAAAACGAGGGGCCCGAGGATGGTACTGTGCCGAAGAGCAATAAATCCGGGATTACACTGAATTTCCCTTGGTCTACCCGCGGCTCGCTGCGGGGCCGCAATTATCCCTAATCTTCCAAGATTTCAAGCCCCGCTGCAATCCACGCATCGGGCATGGACACTGCGTATAACGATGTAATATCCACGCACAGGTCAATATTCTCCATGCGTTCCGCATGCGGGATGCGCGAACAAGCCGCAAATGCAGGCCACTGTCAATCCCTGCACACATCAATCCCGGGGCTGCTTGACCAGCACGGCGCTAACCCGGCTCCACCTCATCCCCTAGGCCCCTCAAGATGCACATTTCCTCGTTTCAACGTCTCGGGGAAACCATTGCTTCCCCTTGCCTATATACAGTAGGCTTTACTTTCTTAGTTTTTTTTTCAAGTGTACGATGAACGGCTTTATTTGCATCGCAAATCATGCGTCACAATTTCAATTTCCTCGTCCCCTCGTGATACATTACGGCTAGTCGGAGGTCTTCCTTGAGAAGCTTCCTTGAGAAAACTCTTTTGACAGATAAATATTGATAAATTGTTACCTTGGTCAAGTATACAGTATTTCTTTCGATTTCAAATATTCTTTCTTTCCTGACGCAAAGAAATAACTTTAGAGCTCGCAAAAAAGTAGAATTAACGTACTCGATTAGTTCGTATTATTTTAAAAACAAACTTTAATGCGGAACTATTTTGATTGAATACATTAGATAATTAATCGTGATTTTTCTGCTTTAATACTACAGAACTCGACTTGTATTTCAAATTCGAATGAGCTTCCATGTCTGAAGTTATTTTGCCATAGAAAAGCCTTTTCAGACCGATTCCTTCCTAAGGGGTAAGATTAAATCGGGTTCAATTTCTTAATGTGAGATTCAATCAAAAATGCGAAGTAAATCAGGTACAGTACCTGTATACGACTCGCCAGAAAGCAAAGAAATAGTTCGCTTCTTTAGACTCAAGAAACTTTCCAATTTCTGGAAGCGTTTAAGAAAAAAAAATGTGGTTCTCGTGAAAAAATTACTATCGGTGGAAAAAAAGCAGAAGAGCTCAATATATTACGTAAAAAAATTCATTCATGATTTTTCTGCGGTAAATTTGCCAAAGGAAAGCCCTCGAAAGCTACGAAAGTCTCTTGGAAACACCCGAATAGCAAAGTGTTTTTATACGAAGGATTGAACTTATTTAAGAGATTATAGAATCACGTTTTCTTCCATAAAAATTCAGAGAAATTAAAATGCATATTTTTGAGTTTCTCCGGGATATGCTGCAGATAATCGAGGTGTGGCCTATGCACGAGGTCAAGTGCATGGAAATGCCATAGATAGATCGTCGAAGAAATACGATGCAAACATAGATCCCGCAACACCACAAGTACCCAGGAGTTTTTCCCAGGTTATTTCCCGGTTCTCTGTTGCGTAATTTTATCATTACGTAACTTGTTCGTCAAATCCATGCTATCTCCACATTCTATTCACATTGCACTCAACAAGTGCAATCGTATTATTTGTGTGAGTATTACTGGTAGTCACATCTCCCTGAAAAAAAAACTGCCTTTTATGTGAATTAGGAAATTTGTTTTCCTTCAAGTGGCTGCTGAAATCTTGAACATGGGGATTCTACAAGTTTAATTGCGGGAGTTCATCAGCCTCCAGGTCAATGTTTTAACGCTCAACTCTTGCACAAGTGGTGGAAACAGAGCATCATGAAGTTGCCCAATATCTTGTGGAACATTCACGCAGCTTTAAGAGTTGTTCGGGGGAAATAAACCCGGGCACGAAGTTGCGCTCAGGGGAGGTTCGAAGGTGTGGACCAATTTGCACTGATAAAAACGTCACGATTTCCCGATATTTCCGCAGATAAATCACGCCATATATCTCGATTACCGCACGCGAAGCACGCGGCGAATTCCTCAAGCACTGCTAAACACAATCCTGGAAAAGAAGACAAGAGGAGAGTAGCGGGGGTTCCATCCGTTGTTCTCCGACACCGTCTTGTTAGGATTAGTTTCGGCGAAGATAAAGTCATGAAACACTTTTTCTCCCTTCGTGCGGCTCGGAAAATGCCCTGTGCAAAGCTAGAAATAATCCGAACTGCAGTCTATTCTCCTCGCCGACTGCACTTTTTTCTTTCTCGGCAACAATTAACGATGAGTATCATTAATCCAAAAATATTTTCCATGCGCACCAAACGCGGCGAGTGCTGTTGAAAATTGCTGGGAGAATTTTATCTAGCGTAGAAGTGGATTCAGTCTCTGAGAAGGAAAATGACGAAAACCGTGCGACAATTTTCTGGCATCGTATTTCACGCGCCCGAAACTAGGAGACGAAACTTGAGGTGATGGAGTTTAAAAAATATAATTAGCGAGCAGGAGGAAGGCATTCGAAATGCTCTGGAAATTTTGGCGCAGTCCGATACCGATGCAATCCCAGTCCGTTCGCTGGGAAAGTAAATGAAAGAAGTAATTTTCCCACGAGATACGAAAGCGGGAAAGCAGTCGGAGACAAGCTACGGGGTTCATTCGGACATCGGGAATCTTAGCAGAAGCAGCGGAAAACTACACGTTCCAATCCGATGAAGAGGCTTGGCGGATAAGCAGCCGAAGCCCACTTCAAATGCCTAGGAACCCCGGCCCATTTGCCGCATCGATGATCAATGCGAGAGGCCCATCGGCGGAATACCTGTCGGATGGGTTCGCGGATCCAATCAGAAAAAATAAAATCCTCACATAAGTCAGCATTGCGTCCACTGAACCATTTCATCCAGTCTACGCATTACTAAATCTACAAAAATTTCCCAAGGAACAGCTGCAAATCCTATACGTCCGCCAAAGGTTCTGTTTTATAGAGCACAATGAAATCACAACCCTCTCTCCGTATCCATCTCCCACTCGAAGTGAACTCATCTTTGCACCAAGACAAGTGCTCATTCGGGAAGCCCTTTTAAATTCAATAGCATGGAGGGCCAGCAGAACGAGAACGTGAGTCGACAAAATGGAAGCAAACGAAGCGCGAAATGAAAACATACCAAGAAATACTGTATGTTTCACGTACATATACGGCGAAAATCACAAGTCGTCTAGGACGGAATTCAAGCTTTCTAGAAATAGTACATCTGAATTCACTGGAGTGTAGTCGAGTACATGCTGCGCGCTGAAATAGGATTCAAATCTGGGTTGAAATTATATGGAAAAAGACTACGCATAATTCGCAACAAGAAAGGCTTGAGTTACTGAAAGGAAAATGCGAGCTGCTTGTTAACTAGAAAACCTGTCGATCTTCGAAGTTTCTGAATTCACAAATAAGCGAAAATCGAAAATTTTCCGACAGGCACATCAAAATACAACACAGTACAGTGTAATACAGTACGGTATTAGATGTTACGTTTAGGGGATGAGCACTAGGTTTTGCGTTCTATATTTCGTTACGTTTTGATGAATGTTTCTTTTTTATTGTCAATAATATCGAGCATTGGTCCATCAGATGAGACTTAACTTGAACAGCTCGAGTTTAGGCCGCTGTCAAGTTTGAGCGCTTTTCGTGAAGGATTGAATGAGGTCTGTATACTCGATTATACGCGGTACGTATTTGAGGCATTACAGTACTACGGAGATGGACGGGGAAGTATTTATAGTGAAGAGAAGCACGGGAAGAATTTATCCACGAGAGTTGAATACAGTACATGTACACGGGTTATAATTATCCAGACTACAATCAGCAAGTCATTTGACCAAATGTGCCCCCAGATTTTCATTACGTGAGAGAATGCAACACGGTTTGTTCGCTCATAAGTTTGTTCCAGCCGTTCTATTCCCTTCTGATCGACAAACTATCCGTTGTTGCACTTCGACATTTCGGAAATCCTGGTAAATAAGCTGGGTAAAGTCAATTTGTATCTGCTCATCAATAGTTTAAATATGTCATCATCCGTGATACAATTGACTTTCGGTTATCAGTGCTCCTGTATCAGAATTTGTGCTAATCGGTTCGATTTTTCCAGCCCCAGACTTCAAAGCTGAATATTTATCTTGACTCTGAGAGTCAAGTAATACAGCAAAATCTCGTTAGAACAAAAAATTGGGGACTTCAGAAAATGTTCGTTATACAGTACAGTACTCAATAATTTGTTTCAATGACATTTTTAAAATTGATGACTGGAAAATTTTTCACATAAGACCTACCTATAATTGATGAAATCTTTTTTCCTGGCATTCTCAGATTTTTCATTATTGTTTAAAAAAGGAGTGATCTGAAAAAATTAACTCAATCATTTATTTCATCAGTTGCACAAATTTCTTCATTCTGGGAGGATGATGTGAAACTATATTTATTCTGGGAGGATGATCCGAGGAACCACTTGGATGGTAGCATGTTTATCCTTGATCAAAGCTTCTATTCATGCTTGAAGAACCACTCAGACTCATTCGGGATTGAAACTTTCAGAATGTGGAAATTTTGATATGGAAATTTTGACCTGGAGAATCTATGAACCATTCCTCAAAAAAGTTTGCTATCCTGGAACAGGGAATTTTGCTATAACAAGATTGTTACACCATGTACTCCACGGTATGCTGTGGGGACTTGAGAAAAAGCTTGTTGTTCTGAAAAATGGATTTTAATGGCATTTGTTGTATCGAGATTTTACTGTACCTGTAAAGTGTACACGCACCAAAGAAACCCGGTCATCAGCCAGGCTAAATCTTCTGCCTGCTGTATTTAAATGGAAAGAGGAAGGCATTGTGGGCGACGTTGTACTCCACACATCGTGACTGAACGGTTAAACGCATTTCAATTAGCAATCTTTCGCAATGCGTGTTCTGCCCAGCGTGCGGCTTCCCGAAAAACTGCCTCCTCCCGGATTTTCTCCGCGGTCGCCCAGTGGACCGGATCGCGAATTCGCGCTAATAACTCGGCACCCAACAGCACTTTCCGCAACGCGGAGCGCGAACGAAAAACTGTGCCAAGACCAAGCCCGGGGAAAACAAGGCGGATGCAAAGTAAGCGATGGGAAATGCACAACGCTCCGTCGACGGCGAGCAGCGCGAGAATTGTAATTTTAATGCATAATTGACCGTCTCGCTCATCGAAGGCAACGCTTGATGAAGCCCGGAGCTGTACTTCACGGGCAATACACGGCCTCCCGTGTACGCCACTTAGCACGGGCAATAACACGCGACGCTTTGTTGCCCATTCTCAGTCAAGACGAACGCTTCCTGGACATGATAGCGAATCTTCTGGAAGACGCCGACTATAGAGCAAACGCCGATGAGCATTCAAAGAGGTATGAACAGTGAAATCATGAGAGAAACGAGCCGTGAGAAACTCGGTGACTCTAAGGAAGCGTTCTCCTTTGAAAGCGTAAAATTTCCCCGTTCTCATCAGCTAACACGCGTGCACCCGCCTTCCGGAAATTATTCCCCTCTCTTTGACGAAGGAAACCGATGAATTTATTCAATGCAAACCAGGAGCTTCCCCTCGTCACAGAAATTCATCCTATAAAACAGGGTTTTTCAAATGATACGGTAGTATGTTGGCCCCCGGACAGGTGGTACGCAACATTTTCCCACTTTAGAGATGGGCTTCTAAATAAGTGATACAGAGCATTAAAATATTCGGAAATGTTTCTAAACAAAGCACCAAATGGAACGCGTATATGAAGAAATTACAGCACAAAGCTTTTCCACCATTGATAAACGGGCTCCCATCCAGCATTTAAATAAAGTGAAGTATTCCTCGCATTATTGTAGGATTTTCAGTGACTGGTAAACTGGGATTAGAAGTCAATGAAGGTGGAACAAAAGTCAATTGAGAAGACTAGGCAGAAAACAGAGCAAAACTTTTTGAAAATTGATTTTGGCGAAAGACTCAGAAAACCCCGTGTAACAAAAGAAAACAATGCTCATGCTGTGCAGAAATTTCCGAATAAAACTACACACAAAATAACATCCTTCTTTTGAGTTATAACAGGAGAAGGTGGTACGCGAGGACTTCTGTCTTCAAAGATGTACAATCCAGAGAGAAAAAAACATCGGAAACTCTGCATCATAATTACTAGATTCAATACAGTACAAAGTATAATGTTGGTAAAAATTGACTCGGGTTCCGATCACAGAAAATCAAATATCCAAAATTGAATTTGGAGTTTACGCTGTACGTGTGAAAATCAGGATGTATGCATATGCCTGTGGCGATTTAATTTTACTCGTGGAACTTCGCTCCCTGGGCAGTGGGCTTTCGCAATCAACTTAGGGAAAAACTGCGAGGAAGTGTCACTACAAAAATCATGCGACGCAAATATAGTGAAATTCAATAGGGTGTAACCGAAATAAAAGCAGGATGTCGAAGAATAACAATATTTTTTCGCATAAATCATGACGCACGGAGGGGGCATGATTATATCGATTCAAATGGAAACCATTGGTGAAACTTGCTGCCACGTCTTGGAAGCAATACAATTGAAAACTTATATGAATTCCGGTAGAAAAAAAGAAGGGGAAACAAATTCGGAGGTGGGAACACGTTTCCCGAAAGCACTCACCGGAATGTAGAGCAGGGCTCGGACGCCGTTTCGACGCAGTGTCACGGTTCAGGAAATCGGCGCTGGGCTCTGGCGAGTTGCGAACGCGCTTGCGGGATCCTTCCTTGTCTTCGGGCTCCATTTGTTTGCATGCAGAGGAGAAATCGATCGGGCCTTCTTCGAACATCACCATCGGGGAGCCCGCAGAGATGCCCGAGTTCCGCAACGAAAACGCTGCGCCACCAAGTTTATTTATTTATTTTTTCGGTGTTTCTTGGATCAGTCAGCGGACAAGACGTCAAGTCAAATCTCTTTCACGACGCGGCAGTCTTTTTTTTCACTGGCTAAATACGATCAAGAATCGTATCGCTCGTATAAAATCTGGATGTTCGAGTCGTTTTCCGGCTGCTGGCTTGCTTGTGGGTGCGAAGCATTCATCCAGCGCAGGCGCGCACACACGGATTTCTCGGTCGAAATCTCATGTCGCAAAATCACAAACCTGCGAAGGCAGAAACCTTTCTCCTCAGTCAATGAAAACATACCATCAATACCATATTAATTCAACTAATTGCTGCCCCAATAAAAAAAAACATTGGAAAACGCTTTCAAGTCCTATTCTACAGCAAATGCCGCAATGCTATGAAGAATGCCCCCCACATCCACGATAACTCGTCAGATTTTTGCTGACTTGTAATCGAAAGATGGCACAAACAATGTCTGGAATTTTACAACATAAAAACCTAATCATGGTTCATTCAGCAACCTGCTGAATGTTATTTCAAAGCAGGATACTTTTCCGGAGTGTGAGAACCTGCAGGTGAGAAATTCACAGACAATATGCATTTCCCGTGTTTACTCGTGCAAAGGCTACATTTCTTCAAGGCCCATATAGTTTAATCCTCACTGGTTTGGGTGCCCGAAATGAATGTGTGGCCTATACTCGAACGCGGCCTATGGTGGCATGAACACGGTTTTCTATTCAAACGTTTCGAAGAGAATTTCCGCTTACGAATTTCTCTGGTCTGTTGGCGCGCAAGGACATGAAACTAGCTTTTTCGGGAGCAACATTTTGACTCACGGAGTCCATGAAAACGGGCATGAAACAACAACGTCACGCAAACGCCGCGTTGAATATCAATGACGAGAACTGGTTTTTACCTGCGCGCGATTATTTTTCGCCACCACCGGCGACCAGCAAGATGCAGTTCCCACAAAACCGCAGTACTCCTGGGCATCGCTACGGACCTCGGATTAAAGACCTAATTAAACTGCAATCTAAATGCAATTTTCCGGGGGCCCCTTGAAACGCGCCGGAAGGTACCCGAACCTGTAGAAAACAAAATCTAGAGCGCTTGATGCGTGCTTTCCGTGGGCGCCAAAGCGAGTTTCGTAAAGCTCCGCGAGCAACACGGAATCGTTTCCGGGCGTCAGTAGCAAATTTCCCTAAAATTTCTCCCACGGAACCGCACCGAGGACGTAATAACCGAGATCACGTGAAATCGCGGAATTAATAACCTTTCCGTTGACAACTGCGAATCCGGGAGATACACTCGTTTTCGTCAGAAAGCTCATCGCAGGTGGGGGTTCCCATGACCACACTCAGGACATACCCGTACTCACGCGACTACATAGGCCACACCCTGATTTTTGGGCAACAATTTCAGGGGACATACTATACTGAATGGGTCCCAAAACTTGAAATATCCGCGAAAAAACATCTTAGCATGAGTTGAAACATGAATGGCATACGATCTCAATGACTCTTCATAACACTCGGAAGGATTATCTTTCGTTGTAAGTTATGAATAACAAGGAAGTAAACTGAACAATGCTTGATTTTTTCTCTATTCAAACTATAAAAAAATTGCTCGTTCCATCTTTCGAATCCGAGTCGGCAAAAATCTGAGACGCTATTTCGAATGCAGGTCGCATTTTTCAAGTTAGTACGACCTGAACCCGAATTTGGGTCGAGAATAGGCCTCACCAGCGGTTGCGAGTCTTTCCATGCAGTTTTTTTTTTTTTTTTAGGGGGTGGCCTTTCATTTCAGAGAATAGGGTGATCTGCTGATTCAAGGTGTTAATATCCCGAGCAAAGCAGGGTACACGACAAACTTGTTCGCCATCCATCTGAACGAGCTCCACCGTCGTCGGACTCGAACCATGAACTGGTAAGCTGCTCCCTCGCCCTCCCATGTCGCGTCGCAGTCACGAACGACATGACGCCACCTAAATATCCTAAATGTTTCCAAAATCCGATTCCCAGCTCCAGTGACTACCAGGACCGATTTTCGGAAGAGAACCCAGAAGAAACCATCGCCTCCATCCACACCGAATATCTCACCTTTTCATCCTTGGGTACCTGATTCTCTCAGCAATTCTTCATACAGCCAAAAATTACCATTGTACAAGCAGATGCTTCTTACTCATGAAGACTTTTACGAAATATCACAACCTCCTCAACCTGAACCGAAATAACCTAATGCGACCTGACCTAACATAAACTGGCCTAAACTAGACTAACCTTCTCAGCCTGAGCATAAATTACTAATCAATCCAAGCTAACATCTTAAACTCAATTTTAAACATAATACTGTAACTCTTTAATTAAATACTGTACAGCAAATATTATTTTAAGCTCACTAATGTCCCACTAAACCCAGGGATGAAATTCTGCAGGAAGGGGGTGTGTATTGCCAGTGGATTAACCATGGCAGAAACCGGTTCCCTGGCAGTCACTGGGACTAGCTTCCCCGAAGACCTTATCGACAATCTGTGCCCCGACATTCTGTCGATTGTTTTCCTGCTTTTATTCGAGCCCGCAAACAGGATTCCCACACTAAGTCAGAATCAAAGCCGTTTCATCCCTTTCGTCGAATTACCCTTAATAGCCGGCCGCGGAACAGTCATTACGAGTCACACGCCCCATCATGATGTTCCTGCAGTTTCGCAATTTCCGGGCGTGCTTTGCCCAATAGTTGCACTCAATTTTATTCACGTCAAGAAAGTGCCTCAGTGTATTTATAGCGGCGAATTCCTTCCGACTCTGTCCGCAGATTATCGGGGAAATTGCAGGATAAGATTCTCAAGAGTAGCAGGTTAATCAGTTAGCTCATTCGCTGTGGACGTAGCAGCTTTCGAGTGATCCAGTGAAACTTGGCTCTAGTTCCTTTCTTCAGTTAGTTAGAACAAGTCATTCAACCGGTTCTGATGACCGTCAGAAATAGTCTGCCTACTCCCAAGTACTTGAGGTGATCGGCAAGCAACTGGTGACGGATTAATGAGCTCAGAACGAGGGTTTCCGACGATTTTCCAAGTTATTTGCTGATGAACTTTTACGTTCTCGGAAAACAAACACCGAGAATCACACTGTGAATTACTTCGACTGATTCGGGGAGGATGGATAAACCTCAAGCACACGTACAGTTTACCGCGTCATAAAACCGTGTGGACACTTGAGTTGTGGGGTAGATTTCCTCAGCCTGCCCACCATGGAACCCCAAGGACTTCATTTGAGCTTTACAAGGGGCTGCGCAGCCACTGCAGGGAAATAAACGAAACAGAAAGGCAAGAACTCATATTTCTGTAACCAGCATAAGAAAGGCCGCTCTATTCCTGAAGTCCATTACGACGTAATAATGTACTTAAATTAGGTCTCAAGTAGTTCTAGAATATGAATTGATTTTAAGGATGGGGAAGGGGGTTTCATTCGCGGGTATACCATCGAATGAAAAAGTCGGAAACCATTGCGGAAGGGGCTTGATTTCGCGTTTCAGAAGCATGTACAGCGTCAATTGAGGCTCATTACGAAGTCGAAAGAACTTTCTGTCTGAAGAACCACGGAAATAAACGGCGGATAAACAAGGGCCACAGGAAATGAACCACTCGCAACGCAGAAGGAACACATGATTCCGGACGCTAGTCATCCGCGCAAACGCGTGCATTATCCTGGCAGTCGAAATTGGAAGCGTTCGAATCGTGACTTCGAAAAGAAACGCGAGACGCGACTTACTTTTAGGATCATAAAAAATGGTAGTCTGGACTATGAATGACAAAAACAAAAGCAGCAAAGCGAAGAAATGACTCATGAGGAACCTTTTTCTCGAAACACACTCAAGTTTTTGTCACTAACCTCGGCAACAAAATCGAACCGCATTTTATACTCGCTGGCCTATTTTAGTTGAAGTGCCCATAATTCCTTCTGATCAACAGAATCTTGTGTACAGAATTTTTTATTATTCATAAAAAAAATCTCGCATTGTACTGCCTTTTACAATTCAAGAGCACAAAAATTAGAATCATGGTTTTCTCTAGAAGAGATGAAGCTGAATTTAAGTACGAGCAGAATCAACAAGCTAGTATGAAACTGCACCTTTCATTCGCGGGCGGGACAACTTCATATTTTCACGTTATTAAGCGTGGTACAGTACTCACAAAAGCTCTCTCTCTCTCTAGCAAGCGTGGATCTAGCATGATTTTTGCTGCGAGTTGAAACTTGGGACACTGCATAGGGTTTGATATCCTTCGGGCGGAAATCGAAACAAGACCGAGCAAAAAAGTGAGGCACCGCACGACCGGTCACAAACACGTCTCCGCGTTTAAGCAAGCTGGTTCCGAACAAAGACGACCCCCGCGCGACACAAAACGCAGCCGCGCAACAAAAACAGGTCATTAGAATCGCCGCGTAATTCGCAAGCCCGACCTTTTAACGAGGTCCGGAGACAAACCGAAGCCGGTTGCGAGGAAATCAAGCTTGATTCCATGAATAGCCCCGCACCTGCGCACGTGGAGCGTTCGCGGGGGACTGCAGCCGGGCAGCAAACCGATCAACTTGAGACATCCCAGAAATCACACACGATTTCGCCGGCGCAACTCTGTTTCTCGTTCTTTCTCTCGCTTTTTTTTCTCTTATCCTCGGCCCGTTCGCGGTCGCGGCTCAAGACGGTTTGAAATACGCGCCACGCCGAGCAGCGCCAGAACCGGAATGAAGAACCTGAGCCGCATCATCACCTTGTACCGCGGCGAATTCGCGCGATAGAGGGTCTAGGGCCGAAGCAACACTCGCCGCTTGTTCGCTGGCGAGACCCTCTGTCTATTCGAAATTGCCACGACTTCCCGTCCATTCGTCCCTATGATTCACAGCCTGACGATCACTTGGATCTTATACAGTGGTGCCTCGATTAATGGGCTGGATATTCTACTACAGGAACTGTGTCAACTGAAGAGTAATCTCAAGTATTCCTGTCATCCAATGCGTCCCATGAGTTATCAAAGGGAAGCTGCATGGAATGGCGGAATTGCATAGTACATATTAAAAAAGAATTTGGTGATCTGGAAAATCTTTCTTCCAACAAAACATTTGTCACGCAAGTCGAACAGCATTACACGTAAACAGTAGGGACCTTAAAAAATATTTTTTGTGTGACCAGATTTTACTCCTGCATACTTCGTTCGAACACACTTCCAGATAAATTGATAATCAACATGAAATACTGCACTGTACTAGCAAAAGCATCTCTCTAAAATGGAAAACAAATTTAAAAATTCCCAACACGCCGAATCATAGATTGAAAAAGAGTTGCTGGGCACTTTAAAAACGATGTTGTCAGGAGCATTTCGTGGGATATTTTCCAAAGAAAACTTTACATGCAGGCAGAAGCAGGGTGAAAAGATTAAAAAAAAGCCACAGTCCATTGTGCGAGGTGTCCATTATCCGGGGTACCATTGTACGGTGTTGATCAATTCAACCGAAAACGTCGAGCAGCTATGCGTTTTTACAACAAGGTTTCTTGCCTACTGAGCACCATGCCTCGGAAAGATCTGCGGCCATTTAAACACAGTCAATCAGCGTGTAGCTTACAGTATTACGACCTGAACATGCCTCGCCACGTAAAATAAACCATGTACTGTACTGTGCTTAATGCCTCACGCTGAGGTACAACAGGGGTCTTGGCATCATTTCCGAAGTCCCCTTTGCAAACAGCAAGTAACTCGGTTAACATGCTAACTCGGTTCCTTGCTGATGACAGAAAAAGCAGTTTCCAAAAATGCAGTCGTCGAAAAAAAAAAGAAATTCATTCGAATGCGGAATACTGTATGAGAATCAGAATTTCTCGGCAGGGAAAAAAAATACGATTAGAATAAACCGATGGTCACGATGATGCAGCCATTTAACATTCAAGAGCGATGCTGCATGAATTGCGCTGAATTTGAGACACTGCATTTGGCTGATTTTCCGAAAGGGGGAAAAATAATGTGAACTGTGGCANGGGGGGGGGGGGGGGGGGGGGGGGGGGGAGCCAGTGATGATGTTCATCATCGCTTGATAGCTTAATACGGCGTTCTGCAATGCGGGCTATTTTAAAATCGGATCAAATTCAACGTGGTCCTTGTACAAGTTAATACCTCTGTTTTAGTTATACAGTATCTCCGCAACCTCTGCGGTGACGATTGCCGTGTTTACTCCGAAATTAGGCATATTTAATTCCGCTTAAAAACGTTTGAGAGGATGTACTCAATATATTCTGTCGTGGGCCACACTGAATTGGGGATAAGCCGTATAACTCAAGATAATGTATATTATAATAATACAGTTTGATAAACACAGTGCGCATCGTGACATGCTCTCTGTTCGAGCAACTGCTCGTCTTAGACGAATTTTTTTTGTGCATTTTTGCAAAAGCTGTTGTCGATCACTGAATGAATGAAAAACGGAATAAAGTTCAGCATGTCAAGGCATATTTTTTCTCAAAATTGTCCTTTCATTTCGCAACTTATAGTAAATCGCCGATTAGCTTAAAACGGCTAAATATTAGCTTAATACGGCGTTCTGCAATGCGGGATATTTTTCAATCGGATCAAATTCAACGTGGTCCATGTACAAGTTAATACCTCTGTTTCAGTGATACAGTATCTCCGCAACCTCTGCGGTGACGATTACCGTGTTTACTCCGAAAGGAAGCACATTGTATTCCGCTCAAAAACGCTTGAGCGGATGTATGTTTGTTTGTGGGCCACACTGAATTGGGAAAAATAAGCCCTATGACTCACCATGATTTATCAAAAATCGAAAAACTTATGCTACAATATTAAAGTTTGAAGAAATACAGTACATCGTGACATGATCTCTTTTCAAGCGTCAGCGCGATTTAGAAGAAAAAGATATTCTGTCTGTGTGCAAAAGCTGTTACCAATCACTGAAAAGGTAAAAAAAAAACTGAATGCTGTTCAATTGAGCATGCACAGGCCGCACTTTTTTCTAAAAATTGTCCAATCTTCCCGCAACCTAGTTATTCAGCGATTAGCTTAATAAGGCTTAATATTAGCTTAATACGGCTTTCTGCAATGCGGCCTATTTTACAATCGGATCAAATTCAACTTTATTTGTGTAGAAATTATCTCCGTTTTAGTGATACAATATCTCCACAACCTCTGCGGTGACGATTGCCGCTTTTGCCTGCGTGCAACAGCTGCTGCCAATCACTGAATATTCAAAAAAATGAATGCAATTAAGCATGTACAGGCAGACAATTGTTTCCTCCAAAAATGTTCCGCTCTGAGTTTCGCAACCTAGTTTACACCCCTTTGAAATCGGTGTCCAAAATGAGGGCGGAGACTACGATAGAGTACTGTAATGCATAATTCCTCTTCGGCACGTAGTGTACAGTATTCTGATGTCTTTCACCTGATGAGAATTCCTGGAAATTAGGGAAAATCAATAAGTATTCGGCTACATACGTGATGCTTAGAGGTCTGCTTGACGAACTCAAAGTTCCAAGTCAACTTTTTGTCCCCGAATTTATCAATATATATTTCAGTGTTCAGCTTGCTGACTCAGCGTACTTGTGACGCAAACATAACTTGCAATTCGTGGGGCATACGCAGCTGGATATTCTCAAGTTTGCATGTTGCAGCGACGAAGGTCAAGATATCAGTTCATTTTCAGGAATTGCGGAAAACAGCATTGCAAAATGTGACAGAACGAATATTTTTGGCATAACATTTGGATATACCGTAAGTTATTACGGGTAAAGCGATTGACAGGATACATCAAGATTTATACAGAGTACAGTAACTCTAATACTGTACTGCATTTGATGTAGAAAAGATATTAAAGCTCAACCGAATCGTCTTTTTTACTGCAGTTTTATTTTAATCAGAATAAAAATACTGACATGGTTTTTGGCATGAGCTTACGCGTCACAATTCTTTCAATCAAGGCCAAAGATTAATTCATACAACTATTGTACAATACAACTATTGTACATTCTATCGTGAACTCGACAGATAACTTACTTCTGCTGCACGGGCTCAACATCAAGTTTTTCGAGAATTGATACTAAATTCGTTCCATCAGATGGCTGAGTATTCCAGGGTTTTAAATTGGGGTAATCCTGGACTTCTCATATTCGGTAGATTTCTAAAATATTTTAGGAATCCCCAGAAACAAAATAATTCTTGTACGGTATTGGGAAATGAGGCCTCGATAATCAAGAATCCAGTTTGCTTTCAACGCTTGTATGGTACTGCTTGCGGGCCGAAATCTGGGTACCAATATCTAGAAATGGCTATCTCGGATCGCATGAAATAGTTCCTAAACAAGTCCCAATATAAATGCTCACACAGTACAGCATACGCTTACCAACTTCTTGAATATGTCATTCCCTGTGGTATTATGACGTATTATTCAATAAACAAGCCTTGTCCTCACGGAAAAAGTTTCCCGTTCCACCTGTTCAGATGCGTATGCATTTGAAGTACATGAGATACGCATACCACCAGATGAAACCCCTTATTATGAGGCGATTGGAAAGATAACAATCGCACACCCCAACGAGAAAGACTGTATACATTTCTCGTGTGCTAGCAAACTTATAAGTCGGAGCAAACTGCTCCTATTAAAATTTGGTTCATGTCATCAGCCGCTCATCGCCACGGAATCAACACATCGGTGCATCGCTTGAATTCTTTCTTCAAACAACGATGTTTTTCAATAAGCTGGTAGTTTTGTGAAGACTCAAACAACACATATATACAGTAATGCCAATTCGGGAACTGAGTGCGATCTCAGACTCGGATACGGTCACCGAAAACTCACATCACATACAACGAAAGCTTCAAATAACGAAATTTGAGATATTCGAGGATAGTCCACAATAACGCCGTTTCACATACGATATGCAGCCTATAGCCCTACATTCAAGGCAACGAGATACTGTTTCTGTAAATGCAAGCAAATTTTGTACTTGAAGAATTGTTTTTAATGAATCACTCCCTTTTCAGAACATGAAACGTAGTAGTTCTGTGGCTTAAGGTCCCTGGTGGGCGAGAATTATATTTAATATCACTTTTCGCGATTTGTCATATGATGAAGGTTCATGTTTAATTTCCGTGCAACCCGCTTTTTCTTTCGAGAAAATTTTCAACCTTTTGGGGCTCATGCAGTTTTCCTTCGAAACATATGCATGGAATCGGGGTGCGGTGGTCTCTTTGTAATGTATGGGGCACCACTGCTTTCAAAATCGACAAGAGGGCAAAAAGGAACGAAATCGTTGTCTTTCCTTCTCCAAAGAAAATGGCCGTGAGGAGTTGCACATTCCTCGTGACCCAGGCTGGGCCCACTCGCGCAAATGCGCAAAACGCGCAAATTATCGGGGCCGCGGCCGGACGCCTCAAAGGGCGCGGAGACGAGCCCCGCGAGTCAAGGGGGTGGGCGTTACCATTATGTTCAGAGCGTCTCTTGGAGGTTATTACTCACTGCACACGAGCTATTATGCGCAAAAAGGCAGGAATGGGATGCCGAAGAAATCTGCGGGGACGTGGAAAAGGCACGTCGAATATTGAAAAAGCCAGCGCAGCACTTCGCCACCAGAAGAGAAGATTATAGGCCGCGTCCGGTCTTCGGTTACCGAGACCAGAGTTGCTTGTTTTGCCGCAACGTATCGGTGCTCCGCCGTAATGGGATATAGTGAGAGTCCTTGATTCCCGCGGGACATCCCGAGGCGGGCATTAAAATCGGCAAAAAGTCGGCCGTAATTGGAATGAAAAACTTGTTGCTTTCCCAACCAGCGCCGTGTACCCGCAGTGGGCAACCAGAGCCCTGGGCTATGGATGCGACTCGGACTTCTGTCGAGGAGGTGGGGTTGCTCTCCGAACAGCGTAATGATGGTCCACGGGTTCCCGAGAAGTCCTTCCGCGGCGATTGTGCCTGAGAAGCATCATCCGAGTTTTGTCCGGATATTCCGTCGTCTCCTGTGTGAACAGCGTTACCATTCTCTTAGCACATAATGAGCCCCTGCAATTCGACGAAATATTTCCTCATTTCCCGGGTGACTTGTTTTTAATAAGCTGTCATGCCCAACTCTGCTTCGCCGGTGGCATCTCCATGCAACCAGAGGGCAAATTCAGGCACAGCACGAGGGCGCTGAACGCAAAATTTCGATGGTACAATACATCATAGGAAGGACGAATGATGAACCCGATTTGTGACGCTACTTGCAACTACAGGGGCAAATTGTCCATAGAAAAAAGTTCGTTTGTTGAATGCTGAACATTGATTTGCCTTCTTGAATATGAAGCCGCTCCAGTTAAGGATTGAGTGGGATATTTAATCATCCATTTTAAAATTGGGAGAAATTTTCTCTTTGAAATTGAGACCCTGAAATGCGTGTATGCGGACACCCCGACGTATGGACAATTTAACTTGGGGACCCTTTAAAATGAAAATAAACGAATTTGCCTGACATCTGCACAATGTCTCGACAACCAGACACTTTTTCAGCATTTACAGAAAATTTGAAATTTGTTATTTTTCCAAATTTTAATATCTCTTCAACAAATTGAACTACATATTCACATAATTTTAAACTGAATATCATTATGTATTTACTTTAATTTATAATCAATAACAGGTTTAATCTTGCTTATTTTTTTTAGCAATATCTACCATCTGTGCATCAGATACCAAGACTTTTACTTTTTGTTTGTATTTTCGAGTCCTTTGCATGCCAGAAGAGCTTATTCTGCTTGGGTTTCTTTATTCTGAATAGTTATATTCTGTATCTTTAAGTTGAGAAACACATTTTATTTGCTTTTTTGGGATTTATTCCTAATTTTCCATGAACTGGAGAACCAATTAAATGAGTTCCCACAGAAGTATATTGGAAAACAAGGTCTGACATGTGGACATTCTGACATAGGAACACTGTTCAAGAACCAAGTACATCAGCATCTCGGGGTTTCATTGCACATCCACAATATCAGACATCCCTCTAGCTTTTAGTCTGGATATTTAATGTGGGCCACACAACAGCTGAATCTCTGCAGTATACACTAAATATCATTTAAAACCAAATAGAAAAACAGTTACTGCATTACATTCAATGCTTGCTCAATTGCCACTTATGATGGATGACAGTAATGTGCGTCAGAATAAAAAATATTCATCGCTTATCAAATGTATCGGAACTTCAGTTACTCCATTTATCGGAAAATTCGAAGATTTAATCCGCGTAGCCGTAAATGATGCATTTTCCATCTGAAATTTAAATTTTTTGAGACATGAACATTTTATTCTTCACAGAATACCTGCCCCAAGTTGGAACTTGGTATTATAGCTCGTAAATTTGGAAAATCAAAGAAATTAAGTATAGTAAATATTTAAATTTAATTAGGGATGCCGTTTTGAATTGAAGCCCAGAAAGTCCCTGCACAGGTGATACAGGTAGACTCTCTCAACAACAATTTTGTTGACAACAATTTTCTCTGCATGAAAACTTGTTTTCGGTCCCGTTGAGATCCTCAACCATTCTCTATACAGGATCTCTACAATGACATTCTCTCCACAGCGAATTTTTTAATGACCCCCGTAATTTCGTCGTAGAGAGAATCCCCTTATCAAGATGATGGTTCATCCTGGAGTTGTTATATATAATATAGAAGAACATAGAAATATATAATATAGATTTTGGAATATATAATAGATTAACAACAAATGAGTTTTTCCACTGTAAAATCCTCAAACCAACGAAAATCCTCAGATTAGAAGACTCTCATTGATGAGCATGAAAGCAATGACATTTCCATCGAAATTTCGGGATGAATGTAAGCTTTCAGTGCAGCTATACGATGAAAAAGGAAAGCTGATGTGAATGAGGCACACAAATCAATTTGCAAGAAACCATGCGTATTTTTGAACCACGAAGTGAACAACGTCTGTCGACATGGCATTCTTCATCGGCCATCAAGTGAGGTATCCTTTCCAAAGAAAAAGTCTCATCCAAGAAACGAGTGAGAGTGATGTTCCGACAGGAAGACATTTTTGGATTATGTTTAAGGTGAGTTAAAAGAGCTGTAAATGAATTTCTGCGCGATCGTCAAACAGGAATTCCTTCGCGAAACAGGCTTGCACTCGTAAAAAATTGGATTGAAATCAAGGGAATGCATCCCCGAAGTCCGAGGGATTTTTTCAATACTGTATTTGGAGATATGACGGATATTTTTTGGAAACAGTTCGATGAAATATCATTTCTGATATTTTAAAAATATTTCGCGGTGAAACGCAGACCAAGACAGGCGCTCATGAGGAAAGACCTATTCAAGATATTGTACCCTGGGAAGAACCCGTAAAATAAAATAATCTTTCATTCGTTGAGTACCCACGGTTATCGAACCAGTCATAAAAAATTGTCTCACGAAAGGGAAAAGTGACGATTTAAGTGACGAAGAAATGCATGAATGGGTTCGTTCGTGGAAGAATAATCGGCAGTCAAGAGAGGTAAGGATAAAAAATTGGTAACTCTGTCAGAATGCCGACAGTAGGGAGTAGAAGTGCAATTTCGCGATGGAGAAGAAATTGTTGCACGCTTATCTTTTCCATCCATTCGCCCATCAGCATGCCGCCTTCCCGCGGAAAGCAACAACAATGCAAAAAGGGGGTTTCTGGTTCCGTCCGAAAAAGCATGATAAATGAATATTCCGCCGAGGCGGTAAATACTTCGTGCCCGGGGAACCTCAATTTTCGCACGGAAAAAAGTCCGGATCGCAAGAACCGAACGTCATCTTGTTTTCGCGGTTTCTTTCTTTCGTTATATTCACTCCTCGTCGACATTTCAACCCTCTCTTTTACGATCACGTCCAGCAAAGAATTCGCGGTCATTTGCCAATTTATCGCCCCCTTGAATGTCCGATGACAGGAATGGCAACGTCCGGTCGTTGGTCCAACGAAATATTTTCGGGAAAATCTCGCACTTGCGATTTCCTCCATTGCCGCCACGTTTTCGCACGCGCTTTTCCTCGAGTTTCCGTTCCCAAAGAATAAATATAAATAAATATTCCCCAGCACTCGCGTGCAGAATTGATGTAAAGTCGAGCCGCTCCCTGGGATCAGGAATAAAAGAGCTGTTTTTATTGCGATGAAGGCTTCCGCAAGGGCTCGACTCGTGCGAAGGGGATGTTAAGAGATACGATGGCACGGACGAGGGCAATCATTAAAATACTGCCTAACAACCTGGCCTGCGCACTTCAATAGCGTTACCAAAAAGTGCACCAGTTTCATGAGCTTCAAATATCCGTATCAGGCTCCCTCATAAAGGAAAATTGCGGCGATCATCAATATTCATGTGATTAATGTGCAGACGCAATCGGGGTCGACGAACTACCATTCAACTGCAACATTGTAAGCACATTGATACGAGGCATCAACTCTGACTCAGTAAAACCTCACATGATCATTAATTATTAGTAATCTGACCATTTTTCAAGATCCGAAAAATTTCATGATCGTCCGCAACATTACCCCCCCCCCCCTCACACACACACACACACACACACATCACTCCCCCCCCCCCCCTCACACACACACACACACACACACACACACACACATACACTAAACTGACGGAAATTTGAAAATCCAATCCCCGAGTAATTGAAGAAGCAACAAATGTATCTCTTGAAGTTTCCAACAAAGAACGGCAATATTGTTTCAAGATTTTCCCTTGCTTATTAACGCAGAGATTCTCAGCAAATGTTTCGCAGATTCCCGAGACCTCTGAGGAATAAAAAAAAGAAAAGAAATTAAAGATTAACATTATGATAATGCAGATTTAATTGGCGTTTGCGCGTTTATGGAACTCGAAAATTAGGACCACAAAATAGACTGACTACTGTGATTAATGTGTTTCCAACTCAAATAAAGAAACCCAAATAATAGTTCGCCCAAGTGGTTCCGAAGTAAAAATTCATCGCAAAATGCGCTCCCACTGCGGCAAAGGTACAGAAGCCCAATGAAGGAACCAGTTTCATTAAAAGAAAATTTCCTGTTCATTAGCAAAAGATTTTCAAGGAATCAATTTATTAAAATATAAGCCAAGAAGTCAAAAGAACGCGTGTTTTACATCTGTTACAGAATGCTGCGTTTTATTTTTGTTGTCTGTATCATATCCCAGCTCTACGTGGAAATTACCCCTTATTCTGTCTCCAGAAAATTGTGAATCGCGATAGTGTATGAGGCATAATTCTTTGGGATAATTTGGTCGTTAAATTTGCAAGATTGCGGCTTGAAGATTTTTTCGGTGAAAAGGGTAGTCATTGTTGGACGATGAATCCAGTCAGCGGTAACCCTGGAAGACGTTATTCATGTAGTTCCGGAGTGCAACAGTCGAAGGGCGATCAAGCGAACATCCTCCGCTTCGAACACCAACGCTCCCGACCAGGTCTGGGCAGGAAACAATAAAATTTGAATTGAATTACTGCCATGCCCGGCGCAAGGAGCACAAAGCCAAGATTCCTACAAACCGTGTCCGTCCATGTCCATCAGACTTCCTCGGCCTTCCAGTATTAACCGTGTCTTAAATTCCCGCGGAGCTGGTTTCCCAGCAACTTTTCTGGTACCCAGGCGACAGCCACTTCCTCCCCCATGTAAATTCATGGACTGCACGTTTCGATTACCATAACGATCGTCCTATGCATTCGAATTTCCCTGTTCCAAGCCCCTCCCGGTGGGAACAGCGGTCTACCATGTATTCGAAAATAGGCACTGTTTCCGTAACGCGTTTTATGCGATCGTTTTAAAGTCCATAATTACCAGCTCCGAAATGAAAGGGTGCTTCAGAGTTTAGAGTCGGTGCGTCCGGGGATTCCGTTTTTTCTCGGCTTCTCCCACCATTAATGACATCTGAGAACGGTATATCTTGAACCGATCTACGCGCAAGTGATGACGTAGGGAAGTACTGCGCTCCGGGCCTCTTTTCTTCATCGTGCAAGCGAAGACTTACCCTGCTGAAACACCATGAAGTTTTAACGTGCTACGAGGTATGCATTTTGCAGAACCTCCGGGGAGTGTGTCAAGCGATTAAAATTTTATCACAGCGATCGTATGCCATCAACAAATACCGAATTGGAATCAATAGACGCAAGAAAAAAAAAACGTGGGACGTATTGAACGGAAGGTGGACTATCTGGTCGACTTCGGATGTCTCGTATTTGATCAAACAGGATCCACGCGGAGGCGCTGGTTAATATCAAGGGCTGAGCAAATAGAAGAAGCCCTCGACGTGAACAAGGTGGGAAAATTCTGACTTGCTTCCCCCTCTATGCAGGCTAAAAACGTGCGGTTTATGATCTGGTTCCGTGAATGCGATGCGTGAATATTGAGAACACCGGCTGGGAATTGCGGCGTTGCGGGAAGAAACAAACTCGCACGGCGGAAAATTCGGCGGGACGCTCGCACCCTGCAGGATGCTGTTAATTGTAATAATCACAGCGCTGGGTTAGTAAATAAAAAGGCTGTCTAGAACGGGAAAATTAATGGGACTTTTAATCGAAAGATGGCCGGCTTTCCCCAGAAATTCTCATAATCGCCCTTTCCTCTTCTGGGCGGCTTGATCTGGGAGAGGAGCAGAGCGAGCACGCAGGGGCTGTATTGAATGATGTTTACAATAAATAGGAACCGCTGGAGAAGCCGGAGAAAAGCGCCATCCATTCCGGCAGTGAGGAAAAAAATTCAGATTACCGAGGACGAAGTGATCAGGTATTGTGCCCGGCGCCTGTGCAGTTCGGCGCTGCTCGCTGGCTACCTGTGTTTGTAAAACCATTAACGCCATTAATCACGTCGCATACCTCCATCATCCTCCGAACACTTTTTTTTTTGCACTCCTCGGGATCCTTCAGTTTATGGCATTTACTCATTTCGGCAGGAAAAAAAGGGGGTGCTGCCGCCGGAGCATTGCACTCCACTCGCACGATTTCCTCCATAATCCTTCGCGTCCTTTCAACGCGATCGAATAGCATCGCGTGGAAGGTAGAAAAAAAAAGTGGGCCCCGAGTGCCTCGACGCTTTCGTGTATTGTAAGTACTGTACCTGCTTCTCTGACCCCGTCAATTGTGGAGTGAGGCGACCAGGGCGATTCCTTGCTCGTCGCCGGGTTCTTTTCTCGCAGGAGACGTGAACTCTGCTCCCTTTACGGTCCCTCGGAGCATTAGGAGTTGGGACAAAAAACAGGACTCCCCGCCGAGAAACCCAAGCAAGGAATAATAGTTGTTCCTTCATCTAATCCGCCGCTTTCATTAATTCGAGTTGGCTTTCATTTCCCGGCAATATTTTTCCGAAAGGACCCCGTCGAGTCAGAGCTTCGTCGGACGTACTGACGATGGGACCTACACAAGGCCCGCACATGATGCGCACCTACTGCGAGCGCCGATGAGAAATACCCTCGGACAACATTTGCAAAGCTTCCGGGGGGATTCGCCCAAAATTTTTCCGTCCCAATTCGAGAAACCCTGAATGACTCCGAAGGCGAGCGTGAAGTTTCGTTCGCACGGGGTTATTAGGAGATGAAATGACCGCGCAAGTTCATTGAAAATCGAAAGACGTCCTGCGGAGCGATTTCGTGGGTTCCTGGTGACGCGGAGCGTGAAATTCAGCTTTTGCTCAAAATCCGCCAACGCGCAGAAAAACTCACGAGACGAGCGCAAACGTCGGTTTGTCTGCAGCATCAAAAGCCGGGCTGTTTGAAAAATTGTCTCGGGACGGGCCACAATGATTAGCAGGGATCCGCGAAAAAAGGGTTGCCATTTTAATTTTTCCGCCGCCGCGTACGGATCGCGCGCCGGGAAGAACCCCGATTCGTTCAATTATTTTCACTTGTCGAAAACATTTCGGGGATATTTTTCATCATTATTTATGAGCATTCGGAGTGAGTTCCTTTTATGCTCTCGGCGAAGATTTATTCGTCCGCGTGCTTATTCGCGTCGAGCTGCTGCAGGGAACATGATTCAAAGGCGAAAAAACTGTTTTCACTATGACGAAAGACTTCTCGCGCCGCGGAAAGAGGACGTTGGGCAATTTCCCGATAAGGAACGCGAGACCGAGAGCCGAACATTGGGCAAGGTCCTGGTGAAAAATGGAATTTCAGAAAATTGGAAATTACTCGGTTTCGGGGCCTGTGATGTCGGTTCTCGTTCGTCGGCTTGCCGCTCCTTGCCACTAGCAGTCTGCGGGAAGAGAAATCTCCGGGTCAGACAAATGTTTCACGTCCAGCGTCCCCGGGTTCTCCTACCGGTACGCACTCCTCATCACCGGGGGTCGACCGTAAGTTGTCTTCTCGAAGACAATACCCGCCGCGTATGCGCATGAATGACTGAATGAAACCCATGTGCTGTGGTCCTCTGCTTCCCAGAAAAAGCGCGTTCATCAACTCTATAGGTTTACCACGTATTCCTACAACAGAACCCCAAGTAATAATACTCGAGCGACGCCTCTCATAATGAACTTTTTTTGCACAATGAACTCGAACCGCCATCGCCCGATTTCTACTTCGGTTAATGAACCACACGAAGAGCGATTTTCCATTTTAAAAATTTGCTTCTTCTGAATCGATGAGAGCTTTTACCGTGTCGCGCATGATTTCTTTGTTCGTGGGTGTTTTTGTTACTTCTTTTGTTAAAAAATAAAAATTTATTGTTATTTCTTTAGCAAGAAATTACTAAAGAAAATTTCCGAGGAATCTAAGACAAATTATCTTTGTCACATAGCTTCATACTGTATGAACTACCTAGCATACAATAGCCTCATGCCGTAGGTGGCGTAGGAGACTTACCAGAATTTTGGAACCACCAAATAATTTTATATTATACAAGTGCAGTGGCTCTATATATTCCTAGATTATGATACTTTCCGAATAATGGACATTCCGGGGAAAATGATCAAGTATTTTGACGGATGCAACAAGACCAAGTCTTCAAATAAAAATACAGTAGTTGAAATCTGCGAAAAATAAAACATAATTCGTGCTGATGATTACGTGTCTTCGTGCGGATGGTGATCCCATTCATGCCAGCTTCGGCCAGCAGGACACCCAATCAACCATATCCTAATTTAAATTCATTCTGAAGAAAAAAAACCTGGTGTGTATACCTTATAATCTTTTCTCGAGTTGACTTTCGCGTCAGCGTCTTGTCCGTACTAACGTATTGCGAGAATGCCAGTAATATTATGCCTTGTCATGTTTTGAAATTGTTTCTAATCAATACATCCTTTAATATTTGATTACCAACGACATTTGATTACCCATGCAAAGGTTGATGGCCATTGGCCCAGAGAATCAGAGTTCTCCCGCCAAATCGATGATCTACGATATGCTTTACGATTTGTTATAATAAATTAATTTTCTTTAGTGACGAACAGCGTACCATTATTGATAGAAATAATCTATATGAGTACACATTATGCAGGATAATAACGTGCTGCGCTTGACGGACGTTCAAGAGTATACAGTACTGTATTGCAGAATGCCCATGCGGTGATGAAAAAATTGATCACATTCTCAGAAATACTGTATAAGTTTGCATCCCTTTTATGTTAGACATATGGTTGCATCTTTGATGGGGCCTATGTTGGTTTATGGAAAAAACGTAAGTAAAATACATCTGAGATAAATTTAGAATCTCACTTTCAATCGAAACTCACTTCTTGATTCCTTGTATTAGATCAACATTTTTTGCTCGGTTGATATAATTGATGTCCGATTGATCGGAATTCTATCGCTTGCAGCGTCAAAAGTTCGTTATAGTAATCAATACTTCGAATTGTTTGCGAAATTTCCAATTGTTCTTCAGTAAAAACGTGGATTCAGATGTGCACGGGGAGGATTCATGTTTTTACAGGACTTCAAGGACTCATACGGAATATTTTCTTGAGTGGTTCTAGAATATATGAAGAATATGCTGGCGTGGTCATTTCTCAACTGCGCAGGGTTTCTGATAGAAAATGTATTCGAATTTTCATCCTGATTCTTACTGTACAAATGTACATCATTCAAAGTCTTGCGTACGCTTTTTGAGGGGATGTTTGGCGGGTCAAAGTTCGTTGAATACTGGGTAAAATGTTCGAGTAGAAGGAAAACTACGGTCTTAATGCGGAACCTTCCATCAGGGAGATCGCTGTAATTAAGAAGTTGACACGGGGTGCAACTGTGATGGTTTAATTTCCTAGTACTGTACTGCGCTTCATCCCGAAATCATCAATTTCTCCGGAGCACAAAAATTTTGCCTAGCTGCACGGTCTTCCAAGAATATGAAAAAAATGAATGTAGCGCACAAACATGCAATGTTCACATTAAAATAATACAAAATCAAGAATCATGATGCAGAAAAGGTAGTATTTTCTGTTCGAGAGAATACTGCATAGACCTATCAAGAGTCTGACGAACTTTTCTGTGATTTACTTCAATCAATGTTCAATTTTTTTTCAGACGTGTAAAATTTTTATTTCAAACACCACCACTTGTAAATTCAAATTAATCAAGGGGTTTCTTTGGTGAACACCATTCACAAAAATTTGGTTCAACCATTCGCAAGGCTAATTCACACAATAATGCAGAATAAATCGAATTCTGCACTGCGGGAATCCGTTTGGACCCTTCCAACTTTCTAATGGTTTTATGACAGCGTGCTTTTATTTTTGGGCTATACAGCGACTCTTAGCGTTGACAATCCTAGAAGTCTATCGCTGGTGGACGTCCGCAACAACAATACTGTACAGTACTGTACTTGAAAGCCTAAAATGATTTCATTATCAACTGAATATCGTTGTACATGAACTGCCTAAACATCAACAGGACGTCTGCCAGAGAGGATTATTTTCTGAAGGGAGAACATATTTTCAGACATGATCGTTATGGACGGAGTCCCTCTGTAGTGGAATTAACACCCACCCTTCGAATCAGGACGTGAGGAAATCCGGGATCACTCCCACAGTACTTCGTGAACATGTCACGACAAGACGGAAAACTTCGCGACAAATGTTCGAGGTCCGATCCCTGATCGATTTTCGATTTATATATTTATTTTTCATTCACGCACATGCGAATGGCCTTATATATTCCTCTGGACGTCTACATATAGCCGCGTTCAAAGAGGGACTCCTTTTTCAAAAATTTGCGATCAGCCGCATTGAAGGCAGGTCATCAGTCGCAGTCGCAGGAAACATTCAGCGGATCCCCGGGCTCACGATTTTCCAGTCACCTGAACTTGACCGAAAGCGGTCGGCAAGCAGAATAAGAGTGATTCGGAACGAATTCCCAGTCGGTCCCTTATGGCCCGACAATAGGAGTTGCAGGATGAGACGCAGAAGAGAAGAATACCTCAAGAAGCGCCGAAACGCGAGAGCAGCATTTTGTCTTGTTCGAAAGCTTGAAATGAGAAAACCTGCGGGGTGTCGCTTGGTTCACTTACCGTGCCTCCACTATTTTTCAAAATACGAATATTTACGACCGTTCGCACCATCGCGAGATTCTGGGGGGAAAAATGATTTCATGAAAATTCCGCGTCCACGGAAGATTAAAAACAACGCGGAGCCTCACTTGCCTCCGCCGTCTTTTTCCCAGTTTTCGGTCATTCGTCGAAAATTAGGGTTTCTTTCTGTCCGTAACTGACCCCCGCTCCGGGTAAATTATGCTTCTCACACCGTTGTTCGAGCCGTCGAGGTCGATCCACTTTCAAAATAAGCTTCGTCGAATTTTTAAATTACTACTTCCATCTGGCCGGCTACGTGAGCGGAACCCGAACTTCGAAATTCGAAAGAAAGCAGGGGAAGAAAAGGTCGATAGCCGTACTTGGACATCCGATAAAACGCTTCATCAAGTCTCCAGCTGCCTGGACGCGATGTCAGACAAAGAAGAGTCCTGCAAACTCAGCTCGGATCTGTCGGTGCCAATTAGCGGTCGAATCGGCCCGATCAGGCTCTTTATGCCTCGCTCGCGGAAGTCGCAATTAATTTGTTGGAAATCCGCTCTTCTCGCAGCTTGATCGAGTCCGGGACAAGAAAGAAGCCGCAGTCGCCCAGGAATCGTCATCGAAATCCCACTTCCGTGACGCTGAAAACTTGAGACGAGCTTTCCTTCTTTACACGCACACATATACCGCAGAGGAAAAAAAGGACGACGCACGTTGAAACAAAAGCCCAGGCGCATACTTGCACCGAGATCGCGTGAAGCAAAGGCAGATCGATATGCATCCGCGGGATATTGTGATCGCGGATTACGAACCCCAAGATGAATATGCACATACGTGCAACGTTTCTCCCGGCCGTAGATTGCATCACTGATCCGTTTTCCGCCGCCAGCTTATCCATCGGAACCCGAAGCGTGTCAGGAGAGTCGGCAGGAAATACTCCATCGATATTAGAAACCCGGGAGAGGTTGATATTTCAAGGTTTCCCAGAATAATGACTCTCGACGCTTCGTTTTCGAGGGTAAATTAGGAATCCTGGCTTTAGTGGCTCGCGTGCACGTCACGGGCGTTCGTGTATCGGGAATACTGAAAATACGTTCGAGTCAGGGATACGTAACATATGGTGGAGTCATTTAGAAACTATATCCTGTTTTGGGTAATATCGGGAGATTCCGAAATTGCTCCCGGGGGTCTTTGCTCGGCCTGCATGCCGACGCCGTGTCCCATGCCTTGATCGATGTTCTTGACGGAACCGCGCATCTATTCATTAAACTTCATCGCTTTCCCATCAGGGGCAAGGAATCCGTTGATTCCTTGAAAATCCACCCGCTTTATTGACACTGCTGTGCTCCGAAGAACTCAAACTTTACACGATTTCCGCCGTAATTTCCACGCTTACTTCGTTCCGAGCTGTTGTAAAAACGTTGACACACGGCCACGCATTACATTTTATTAAGCCCGAATAAAACGAACTTCCCCCGATTAAAAAAAAAGTTTTTAAACCAAAATACCATGCAGAGAATCATATGGTGATGTGCTCAAACCGAACTGATACCATTACAACAGACGACACTCAATCTTCATTAATGCCATGAAATGGGGCTTATTCGTGATTCAAGCTTTGTACTTAATGAGTAAATTTAAAAATATTTTGGCGAATATCTGAGCACAAATTCAATCCACTCAAGCTTGAGTATTTTTACAAGAAATAATACCATGGGAAATGCTTTAACGTACTGAAATACTGTACTGCATTTGTCACGCGCTTCCTCGATTTTCAGACAATGTGAGGTTCTCAAGGATATAGGAAACTTCCGAAAAATATTTTTCAGACACACTCGAAGCCGAGGTTTTTTTTTACTTGCGTGTGTGATACAAGCGTCCAACATTCGATATAGGAAGGTTTATAAACTTCGGAATGCGCTTTTCCACAAGTATACCTGATTCAAAAATGTTGGTGAATCTCGCGGATATCAGAACGGTACTGCATATCGAAATTCACATCATTCCACACGAGTACTACCAGGGAACTTGTTTCGCGGGAATCAAAATGCCTGATAACTATAATTACGGTACCTGCCTTTGATTGACAACGCATTACTAGCAAGTTGAGATTTTCATTTATTGAGAGGAAACACAGTTATCCGGGTAGTTTTGAATTGCGTGATTTCATTCCCGTCAGATCGATGTTAATTTTGAGCAAGATTTTTTCATCGTTGGACTTCTGAATCTTCAATATTCCATCTTTGAGCTGTCGAGGGAAATTTTCAATTCCTTATTTTCCTTTGAAAAACAAAAACAAGATTATTCAAGATAATGAATACACTTCGAGATTTACCAGAGCGGCGGAAAAGTAAAGAAAATGTGTAGTCAGTTTATTTAGATTATATTCGTAGATGGTTGATCATTAAAGCAAAATTGTACCCGCTCATCAGCCTCATTAATCGCAGCCTTGTATTGCATAAAATCGAGCAAAATTTCATAAGTCCGCGTGAATTTTTTCCCTGTTCTGGACATGCTTCGCCGGAATTTTTACATTTTCATATCTTTTTGTGGGTCAAGCGCAGCTTTCCTGAAGGAAAAAAAAATAAGGAAAGAAACCTTGTTTCTTCTCCATGCAAAAAACGGAATCACGAGCTTTTTTACCTGTCGAATGGCGTCATTCGAGAGCCCTACGGAATCAATCCGAAGCGCGAGAATAAAACGAGAGGCGTGATTAAGTATCGCGCGCGTCCTGGTGTCGTCTTCGCACCTAATTATAGGTGCGGCGCAGGTTCATGTGGGGACCAGGTTACGACCGGGTTCCGGAGACATCGGCCCCGTATGGAGCAGCACGCGCCCGGGTCCCTATCGCGACGGAGCATCTCGTCAACAGGTATCACTCGCACTGTGGCCCCATACGGCGGTTCCGAGCGCGACACGCGAACTCCGTGCGCATCCATAAACACGGGCAATTACAGCTAAATTAATGGAACGAAGGGGGATGCGCGGAGTTTTCCATCGTTTTTACCGGCGACTCGGGATGATATACGCCGTGTAGTCGGCGGGTCGTATATAGGTTTAACGATTTGGGTAATGAACGGGGCGATCTGGAGGAGCGGGCATCTTTTATGGACAATTAGCATCACTTAGCTGCAGGCCTTGTAAAATCACTCGCATCCATTACGTTCCGCGACCCGTCATACGCCGGGGCCACCCCGAATGCTCCCGTTTAATTCTTGCGTATCCGATGAGGCTACCCGACCTCGGGAGGTCGTTAAGTAGGCGCACGAAATTAGATTCACGCAGGCAGAGTAATTACGCCGGGAAGCGGCTCGTTTCCACGACTGTGCTCAAATGGGCGCTGTCATCAATTCCGCGTCGCGCCGTTCTTCAAATCGCTCTTTACTGAGGCTCGAGTTGCAACCCGCGGCGTCGACTCTTCTGATGCTCCTCGCGAGTTCATAATTTCGAGCAGAGCGAAATCAGTCGAATGAAAATCTCGAAAAGGCGCTTTCCGAGAAAATTTTTGTCAAAACTACTTCGCTCGAACGGCTCAGACATTCGTCTGAGTTTGTCTCCCAACAGAACATGACGTCCTCAAGCACACAATCCTTTGACGTACAGTTTGAATAACTATAGATCCTTTCAACTCCCCTTTTTGTGCGTATGGGGCACTAGCCATGTGGTGGGTAAAATTATTTGAGGGAAAAAACTATCACGACTTTTTTTTTTTTTTTAGTTCGGTGGACTCTCATTTTCGTAACTCAATTTGAAACCAGGTGTGAGACAGACAGCTTGAATGAATAATTCGATGGAATAGTCTTTGCATAATATTGTACTGTACTCCTGCTTCATGTTTTACGTTAAAAAATGCGCACAGCATTTAATATTTCCCTTCTCATTAAATCAAGTTAATCAAATGCTGTACTTCAAAGTTGATGTCTTATTCTTGGACTCTCGGCAGAGAGCAGTAATATTACTGCATTTAACGTTTGATATACAATACAGATCAGCGGCTTACTTTTGTTGTTGAGCAGATTCGATTTTTGCTCTGCATTGATAATTTGATGATTTTTGATGAACACGTTGCTGATCTACATTCAATTTTCCTTGGCCTCATATGGAATACGACATTGGGGTAGAAAAAAAAAACTATCGAGAAGCATCCAGTACAGAAGTACATGTGATCAACGAAAATCGTCCGACGACCGATTGCTTCTTCCTTCTGTTTATCTCAAGTATGAAGTCATTCTTGACCTTTAGTGAAACATTTATTTCACGAGGTCAATGATGGTGAATGGTGCTTTTTTCGCGCGATGTGTTCTTCCGATTGAGTGATACTGTATTTGGCCGGGCGCTTTTCTCCAGACTGCGACTTAATGTCACTAAGAAGAACATAACACGACTGACACGGTGCAAAACCAAGAGGATTTTATTAATAAGAAAGATAGGAACGCTGATTATCAAGCAAGAAACTTGAGATTTGTTTTTTGACTGCGTAGTCAGTAGGGGATTCCCCGTGCAAAAACTGCATGTTTAGTTTTCCATATGAAGACATGCGCTCATGAACTTCATGTCTCAAAACGGCAGAGAGCATATTAGCAACGTTCAACGTTTATTTTTATTTTCTAAGAAGGAGGAGGGGGTGGGGAATGCGAGGAAAAAGAATCTGTCGCATTTCCAAGCTTAGCTGATCATTCGCTGAATTTAGAGCGAAGTCGTTCTGGGCCAAAGCAACACCGGGAGCAAAACAACGCCACGGTCGCTGCGCAAGCTTACGCCGTGCTCGAGCGTGACAGCTCCTCTCGGTTTTTAATCATGTTTCTCTAAACTCCGACGCATCCGTCACGGCTTCGTCTAATGAAACATGGTGACACGCAGGGAAGCCCTCGTGAATCAATGAAAGCAGCTTGGTTTGGAATTTTTCTTTTCTTTTTTATCTCTCTCTCTTGTATTTTTCTTCGTCGTTTTTTCTCCCGGGATTTCCTGCGATCTCCCATCGTCGGATTCAACTCGCTGCACACTTCATCAAAAACCTCAAACAGACGGCTTCTCCTTACGCTTGATGATATTCACCGAAAACGCTTCATGAAGAGCGCTTCCGTTGCCCAACTGCACTCCCACACTCCCGCCGAGCAGCGCGGTGTAAGATTGCGCCAACTTGTCCGCTAATGACTGTCGGCCATTTTACCCTTCGCAGCACTGCATTCCTGAATCGCATCTTCAGAGTCTTTCGGCGGCATTAAAGCGTCTTGCCACGAAGTACTCCGGGAATTCCATTGATCGGAAGCCGACGTGAGGACAGGGGAATCCGGATTTGAAAGATCCCGCGGCGAAGGGTGCAAAAATTGGCTCTCTGCCTCTTCAAGGATGTCAATTCCCCGCACCAGCCGCCGGATGAAGACGTAAAAGTTCTTTCCCTCGCTGCCCTTGGCGTCTGCCGAAGAATCCGTCGCAGAGCTACAGGAAGTGTTCCCGAGAGCCATAAAACCCAGAGAGTTGGGGAAAATCGAGACTCCGCGGAGCCCCGGAAACGTGCAAAGATATTTGCCCGCATTCCGCGTCCCCGGGCGCCGGATGTGATCGCGAGACCTTGGCCAAAAGAAAGGTTCATCGCCCAGCCGATCGAGGGTTCTTGTTTCGCGGCGGATCTCGCAATCATTCCGAGTTTTACTTCTCATATTTCATGGCACCCCCGCGCATGCTCTTTCTCGTCTCCGCAACCGCAAGGGATATAACCCTTCGATGGCCGGAACCGTGACCAGGAAATGGGGCTCCATCGTATCCAACCCTGTTCTTAGTTCGCTCCTCGTTGCGCGCTCGCAGGGCACCTACAAAAGCCTACCGCCGCCGGTTCATCCATCGGCGTCATCGTACGCTGATTTCGATGTTGATAGCCAGATAGCATGCTCAGTGGAGCGATTAGCATAGTGATTCTAGTTTTACTGCGCTCCCTCATGCATCCAGAATGGAGATCAATGAAGCAGGAAATTTTCTCCGCGGGCGGCTGGCTGGCGCTGTTTTTGTGTATCACACCCTGGCGGAGAACCGAGCGGCTTGTAAAAATAAAGCCGACGACCGGAATTGACTCCCGGTGCGGTAATTGGCACGTTCCGCGGAGAGCGAAAGTAGGCTCGTCTCGCTGCGCGTCTTCCTTTTTGCATGCCAACGATGGAAACAGTTGAGGCGTCGCTGTATCGTCGGAGCGGGATGCTTGAGTGAAAATTGATGCTAACGATGTGTAAACTACGTGCTGACGAGCATGTCGAGCTCATCGCGGGATAATAAACAAGCAGGGCGTCGGGACGACCCAACCGCAGGAAACTGCAAGGAACAAGCAAACAAAACCGAACCGAGAGAGGTTCACTCGTGGGTCGCGCCAAGGCAAACAATTTGCAAGCCTCAACCCGCGCGTTTTAATAGGCCTAGAACAAATGGAAGACGCCGGCGGCTTCTTATTCGCGAACGTCTTCTTCCGTCAGCCGGTAATCTGGCGCCGCTCTTCTCTTGGGCGGCATTTTCCCCTTGACCTAGCCTGTAAGTGTATTTCAGTAAAATATTTACGGTTCGTGGTGCCATATAAAATATAATCACATTATATTAAAGCGATTGGAACTTGAAAACTCGAACAGTCGTAGAGAGATTTTATTACTCTCCCGAATTTGCTGACAGATGCAAGTTGATCAACTGCATTTGAATATAGCATGAACATTGTTATTAAATTATATTTGCATACAACATTGCAGATAGATTTTAGAAACTTGAATGAGCCCTCGTCTAGGAGCTTGACATTTGTTTTTTCCTGATTAATCGATGAGTTGAAATATACCCGAGTGATTAGCCACCGTCATGCACCAAACATGTTTTTTCCAGTTTCAGCATTTACGTGTCTTATTCTGAACTGGATATTTTACAATTAATTCATCACATGATATCTTACTATCTGTGCATGATTTTCTTTTCCAAAACGAAGGAAATACTCAACCTTTACGTTGACAATCAAATAATAATGTTATTGACCGATTGCATGCTTCTGAAAGTATTTCCGTCCATCGTCAAAGAATTGATTCTTTTTGATAAAAGAAAATAATGAGAAAAAATCTGGAAGGAGAACAATGATCCTCCCCAAAACAAGGAGGTACACCAGCTTATTTACATGCATAGAAACGAGTAATGCAATACTGTACTGTACAAGTGCACAGTAAAATCTCGTTTCAAAGTTTTATTCTAGCGAAGCTTTTTCCCAGGGGCTTCTCTGTATCGAGGTTTTACTGTAGCTGTAAAAGTAATATAAAGTTGTGTGGTTATTCGAGCCGCTCCTGCTCCCTTCACTTTTTTTCAGGGAAACTAGGATTTTTTGTTTTGTTTGGGACATGGTTTATCGTCCGAGTTATTTTTTGGAGTAACCACGGGTTTGATGTACGGGTTGTTTGCGGTATGATACCTTCAATGTACCGAGTATGACAAATTTGCCTTGTCACTGTTTTTACTGCCGTTTCTTTACATGCAGCTCCAGGTAGCTACTGCGAAAAAGGCAGAACAACAAAAGCCCAGAGAGGCGTTGAGAAGCCAATAGAAGTCTCTCATTTTTTTAAATTATTGTGGCACTTTGTTACGCTATTTTCGTCTTACACGTGGCTCCCTAAAAATGGTGTGGATCCGTGTTGCCGCTTACCAGAGAGTTTCACGCGGAAATATGCTTGGCAATTTTTATAAATTGTGAGGAAGGTTTTGCATGAACGATTTACTCGATGGTCAGGTGAATTTTGTGTTGCTAGATGAATTCGAGTTCATGTCTTCTGCCTGTTGTCATTGAGCATCTATCCATTCCATCGAATTTACCGGAAGACGTTGATGATGACTAAACTTAGATTCGTGCTTACTTTTATACTTTGATAAATTCGTGCCCATTGTATTAAAATTATAGTGTAAATTGGTTCAGTATATTTTTGTGAAACTCAGATAGATGTCATAATAACGGTGACGGGAGTAATGCACTCAGCATTAAAGGCACCGAAATACAATAGAAAACAGTAAAAATGTAGTGAAATCGTGAAAGTACAGTACCTGTACTGTATGTAATTCACGGGACCTCCAAAAATAATGTTTTATACGAAATGGGAGGGACTCCCGAAAAAATAATTCCGCTTCGCTCAGTGAGACCCGAAAGACACAACAATTGGTCGCGAACAGGAAAACCACGCGTCATTGACTCATTTTTGGCGCAAGGGGCTCTTAATGCATGGTTTCATTGCACCTGGGGTGTTTTCCGCTTGAAACAACACTAGTCTGTTGGGCGATACGAGGGTTCTCGGTAGATGCCGTACTAAAGCAGCACCCAGGAATCTTGTAGCCCACAGCTCAGGCAAGTAAATGAGATTAGCTCCTGAGCTTCGAGTCATCACTTCAGAGTCAGTTCGGACAAGCAAAGAATACCGTAGTGCCCCACATGGTCCAACTCAAACGGTGCTGGAGCGTGAGAGAAACCGCGCGGCAAATTACGTCCCAGTTGAAGCACCAAGGTGTCTGGGTAATTAGCTCAGACAATAAATCTTCCGACCGCCGGACATATTTGCTTTTATTTCATCCTCCCCCTCTTCCATTCGATAATTACTTGTCTTCCAACGCCCGGCTGATGGTCGGTGTTTGATTTTGCATCGGTGTAGCGGCGGTGTTCGTTGCATGCTCATGTCCCTGGCTTCGATTAACTCGCTGTGATTGTGAGGGAAAACGCGTCGGTAGCTGCCGGTAATGATTTTTACGTGTGCGGGTCCATTACAACGTTTCAAGAAGACAAAGGAGCCGATCGCACCCTTCGTTCCTCGGTGTTGTAATTAACCTAATGGCCGACAATTCAGATATTTCCAGAGCCGCGGTGGCACGCAACCCCGGCTTTGGAAAATGGGCCGAAAGCATGGAAACACTTACAAAGTTCATCTTTCACCCGCCGTCAAGGTCCTTTCCCGAAAACACGTTGGATTAATTCCGCGGGGATTCTCCACGAGCAATTTCCCGTAAATGATGAGCCAGTAAGCTTTTGCACACGCGCGATGCCTGATTTTCGCCTCAAAGCGTGAGTTCGATAATGACGGCACAATGGATTTCATCAGCAAACTGGCAATCGGTACTGGACCGGGACAGGGATTACGACCCCATTCCCGATTTTTGGGTCACACGCAGCCAAGGAGCGGGGAAATCAGACCTCGTTACGTCTTTGACGGCGATTCCCGCGGTTCGGAGAGGGCCTACAATTTAATCTATCCTTCTCATTGGGCGAGGTGGCTTCCGGGCGAAGGATTACGACCCTCGTCAAGAAACGGTGTGAATCATGCGCACTGGGCCTGAGTACTGTACTGTAATGCATTCACGTGAATATAGGCCGCACTGACGTGTGTAATCATGTTGTACACCGCATCGCGGTGCAGATTATGCTCAAAATATTCGAATTAACCGGCCACAACCGAACCGCGTTTGGAGGTGCATAAAATCGAAATCATTTTAGTAAACGCACAAGGTTCTCAGATTTTGTTTAATGATTCCAGCTTATAAATCCTCGAATTTTTTTTTTTTTGCGTAGGCCGCTATTAATTTTTATTTAGTGCTGTCTATGCGCAAATATTCCAGTTATTAGCATCGCTTCTTTCCCCCCCCCCCCCCCCCGGCGTCGGCGCATTTCCCTCACAAATTTTTGATGTTCTTTTGGTAGTATTTCATACGTCTGCAATCAACGACCGAGAGAAAGTTTAAGCTACATCCTAATTTCGGACATCCGATTCAAGAAATAAATTGTATGGACCACAAAAACGGAATTTAGTTTCCGAAAGAAATCTAACCAACGTACTGCAGTCCCAACAAACTCGGGTCATACTTATTATTCGAGGGATCCGGCGAGGCGGTTAATCTATGATTTCACATACACGTGTCTGCTGTGAGATTTTGCATTCTTCCCACCCAATGCAAGATCATTTCCCTGGAACAACGTATACAGCTAGGTAATGCTGGCTATTAATTCCAGCCTGAGATATAAATTAAAATCAGATACTTTCCTGCTGACGAAAACTGTCAAGCATTTTAAACTTCTTAATAAAAATGATGTATTTCCCACTTCATAATTTCTTTTTTTAAGAATCAACAGTCGCAAATGCCACAGTTGTTACTTGAGTCATTGGGTTTTCCTCAGTTGAGTACCACTTTGCTGTTCGGGGCTTAGCTGGTTGATTTACATATTTTTTGCGCGAAACATAGGTTTGTTAAACTGAACTTTCAATTTTACGGCCTTCTTCGTTTGTACTTTGAAAAAATTAACATTTACTTTGTATTCGGTGTGCAAGCTTTGAAAAATGATCATTAAATATTTGTTCGGAAGAATTGCAAGCAGTTATCCGAGAAAACTATGCTCGATTTTTACTACAGGGCTTTAAATTTCAAGCAATTGTTCGTTCCCTGAGTTGAATGGAAGTCAGCGAATAAATTGTACGACAATTTACTTCAAATATAGGCCGCATTTTTCTATTGAAGCGATGCTAATAACTGGAATATTTGCGCATAGACAGCACTAAATAAAAATTAATAGCGGCCTACGCAAAAAAAAAAAAATTCGAGGATTTATAAGCTGGAATCATTAAACAAAATCTGGGAACCATACCAGAGATGGAATTTCCGCATCACAACGAAGATTCAAAAATAAGTTCTAAAATTCCAAAGGCATTTCGTTGAAAGCATACCTTTATTTTCCTTTGAAAGTTTTCTTGAAAGGTAGACATAAATGGCATTCGTTAATTACGTTTAATAAAATTTTCAGTTTCTACAACGTTTTGGAGCGATGGTTATGGTCGTTCACGGAATCGTAACTTTTCATTATATCATGAATGACGAAGGTACAGAAACGCAGTAATTGTCGCCAGGTGCAATAATGGACGCAATCATTCAGAATATAAATGGTTTCGGCTTCCGGAACGTAAATTTATTTAACGCCATTTATTCGCCCTCTTTTAAGCGTTTTGTTGGATCTCCTCACAATCGCCCCTGAGAAAGTGAGCGGTAAGAAAAATTCGTGGTGAACAAAAAAAACATTACTGGGAAACTTCAAGACAGGGGTGCGGCCTATGCTGCTCGCGTGCGGCCTATGATCGGATAAACATGTACAGTATATACTGCAACCGGCACGAAGCGTGAAATCCAGCCTGTCAGGCAAGTCGCTCAATCGCAGAGGTGCTCTCCGAACCGACGGATTTATTTGTCCGCCAGCCAGACAACGGGAGCTGAAAACTCGAGGAATCCCAGAGGTCGGGCTTGACACCTGAGATAATGGATGAGCCCCTCTCAAAACAGTGGCGCGGGAAACTCGCCGAGCAGGGCCCGGAGATACAAATTGCGGACTCTATTAGCATTTCTACCAACACGAGCTATGCCGAGACTGACGACGGACTGTAAATCTCGCCGCGAACTACTCGAGTGCTTCCGGGACCGCGTGCTTCCATGCCGGGACACGGTCCAATGAAAAGAAGAAGAAAAAAACTGAAATGGAATAAAACCGCTCCGAGCTCTTACAAAATTAGTTTTCATCCTTCGAAACCGCGTAATCTGTCGTTTTCTGTAGCGAGTAATGCAATCGGCGCGGCGAAAGTGCTGCGACTGAAAAACTGGCGGAAAAGTGACGAAGCCGATTTCCAGTCTTGAAAAAAAAAAATCGGACCTTTCGGCAATACGAACTTTTAGTGCCCCGAATGAAGTACGCCATAAAATTTCCTTTCCGCCTATTTTCTCATCGTTGACTATGATGAGATTCACCGACAAACATGCAACTGAGCAAGTAAAACGTGATTAATAGACTTGAGCTCAGGAAGCCAAAGCCACTTATATTCCAAATTATTGCATCACTTACCCTATTATTACACCTGACGACAATTACTATCCTGCTTTTCTGTACCTCCGTGATGCATAAAATGTATTAGTCCTCATGACCGACCACGTCCGCCCTTTTGAATCGCCGCTTATATTGACAATGTTTGAGGAACTTTATCCAACAAAATAAACGGAGGTCAACAATTTTTAAAATTCAGCAAACAAGAAGACACACAATGAATTCTTACTCTCCGAAAGGAACATACAATACAGTATTGAATTTTAGAGGCATTTCAAAAATCTTCACTGTGAGGCAGATATTCCATCTTCGGTATTAAAGGTGGACCATAAATGTCTTGCCGTTACGTTTCTTATATTGAAAAGGAAAACATTTGGAAAATTGTTCAGCAGAGCATCCATCGCTCTCAAAAACTAATGGCAGCTTTTTTTTTCTTATCAACTCATTACAATACTCGCTTTCATGAAGCAGCCTGGTTAAACCATGAATTAACAATGTCGTATTTGATATCAGTTTCATATAAAGAGCAACAGAGAACGCCTATTATTCCTTTTCAACATTTAAACTGAGTTGAGGCATGGCTTTCTTGGATGGAATCCAAAAATAATCAGCATTCATAGGCAAGTGTGAGCATATGGGGACTTGTCTCAGGAACAGTTTTTTTCATCGATCTGCTCAAGTTGATCATGATTTTGGAATACTGCATAAGAAAAAGGCGCAGAACTCATTTGAAAGTAATTTACAATTGGAATACTCGAATTTTGGTTTCTTCGAATCTAAAGTTAGCACGGGCTCTTTTACTGTTGAATATCAGACGACACTTTTTCGATCCAACGTTTAGAGCCCTATACTTGCTCACAAGAAAGCGGGTAAGGTACATAATTAGTTTCTTGAACGGAAGCATTCGTTTAAAAAAAGCACCCGAAATATTTTATGTACTTTATTCAATTCCTCTAGTTTAATTTTGCGTGAAACGGAAACGAAAAAAATGAAGTTCGCATTTCGTCTCAACCGGAACTGCTGATGCTTCATAAGTATCGTGGATGGCAAACAACAATTTAAAAGATGCACAGGGATTCCAAAATGTGAAGTAAATAGGGCAATTTCTTCATGCTGTCGAAGAGCGTGACTTTGCCCTGAGACCAACCTTTCGAAAAAAACGCAGGAGAGTCGCGGAGCTATGATCAATACTTTCTCAAAGCAGTTTAAATGCGATTTTTTTTTCATCATCCGTCAGACGAAGGCTTTTTTCAGTACGAAGATTATGATTACTTTGTTACAGTGGACGGGTCTGCCGCGATTACTAACAACTGCTTACGGACTGGAACCAAGTGATAATTTCGTCATACGTACGTTCTCCTATTTCGCTAGCTACTCTCAATGCACAGCCGCAACTACTCCGAATCCATCAGCTCACCGCTGGGGACCCATCATTTTGAACAATCACTCACCATTACCAAAAATACCGCTGAAAATTGGCGACACGGGAGAAGAGTTCTTCGAGTGGATTTCTGCCTTCGCGTCGCGTTTCCTGAATTTTCACGATGGGAGTCGAGCAAAAAATTAAGTGAAATAATAATAGGAAGGCTGTTGAATGCAACGAAGCTGGGTCCATCATCGTGCAAGCGGAGAAGAAGCGTAGATTGATAAGCATAGAGTATTGTGAAGCAGGTGATGTGATTCCTAGGAGCAACTGGAGTTTAACGACACCAACAGTCATTCGCGCGCAGGCAATTAAAATACCTGAAATTTTCCCTGAAGTATTCGAATTCCCATTTCTTGCTGTCATCTAATGAATGGAGAGCTACGACTTTATACGAAGTCCGAAAACTCTACAGTAGAGCATTTCAAACCCAGCAAGGTAACTGAAAAAAGCATTTCGTCGTTGATTGTATTTCGCTCATTATGAATCACTTATCGAGCAATGCTTACACGGCTCCTCAGCTTTTTTTCTGACCAGCGAAACCCTTTTTGAATATATTTGAATGACAGGATCTCTTAGGCTTACCAGATGTCTCGAACATTATTCATCAAGGTTCAAAAACATTTAACTAATTTTTAACTGGAGTTCCGGACAAAAGGTCCATATCTCTTCATTGCTCACTTCTCAGTACAGTAATACTCCTGATAATCACCCAATTTTTTTTTTAGAAAATAAAACCAAGTCACTTGCACTGTTTTCAGACGCTGCTCTGAATATAAGCTCCACTTTATAAATAAACCTTAGCAAAACGACTTTCTCCCGAGAAAATCCCTCAATTTCCTGGGTGAACTTTCCCCAGATTTTCAATCTCACAATCCTTCCACTCATATTTTAAGCATTTCCCTATTGATCTACCGTTGTTCAGGGCTCTAGACAATAAAATTCAGAAAAACCGCGCTTCGCACTCCCGAAGCAATGGAGAACAAAGTTTGGATAACAATTTATGAATTCAGGGATTTTTTAAAACTGCACATGAGACCTAACGAGACGAAAAAGTCGGCCCTTTTTCTGGATATACGTAATCTGAGATTGAAATCTCTCGGGAAAATACGGGAAATTCCATCAGCTATTTTTTATTCCTTTTTTCGATGTTGCAGTATACCTGGGCTTTGAGAAGTTATCCTAGATGTGGCCCGAAGCTTCAACCAATCTTGAAACTTAGTTTCAGAAAAACGGATTGCATGCGTCCCTTTAAACCTTCAGTGGTCTTTGCCGTGTAAGATATACAGTACAAGCGATGCGAGTCATCGGACAGGCTGCTCAGGAGTCAGTGAAAAATTAAACTGCATGAATCCTGGTTCGAGATGAAAAAAGAGGAAGCCATAGGGCTCCACGGCGAAAATTCGAAAGTGAGTTTCGATTGCAGGGTGCCAGACAAGTCGCCGGTTTACGCAGGCGCGTGATTACTTCGTCCGCGGGTTACCGACACTGCGGGATCCCGACGATGCATACATCAAGTCATTAGCATGACGACGAAATTGCAGTTCGTCGCGGGACCGATCGATCATATCGTGCGAGCGAGGCAAACTTTCAATGATTCCCGAGTCCAAACAAGACCGCCAGGCGAGAGGAATTACGGCTTCCGACGCCAGAAGAAGCCTCATTCTAGTAAGGGTGCGAATTGATGACCCCGAAGAAAAAAAGTTTCGCAGGGAAATCGCTCGAGTGCAAATTGAACGCGAACGCGGGCGTCTGGCGACATTTCTTAATCTGCTTCACCCTGCATTAATCCTCGTAATGATTCGGTTGGCCAGTGGTAGGTAGCAGGGAGACGGGGGTTGTGAGTGAGAAACAAACATTGTGATTATATGCATCCAAGCGGCAAGGCCAGCAGATCCCTTCATGAGTGAAGACGTCCCGAGCTGTCGTCGCGAGACCATTAGCATGGGCTATCATTAAGCCATTACGAGTATCATTACAATTGAGTCGAAGCTTTCCCGCCGAACGATTCGGATTTCTCGATATTCCGACTTGGTTTTCGCGGAGGGCTATGATCGTCAGCTTGAGCGCTCAGGTTCACGCATCAGTCGACGAACTCCACTTCATGCCCCGCCTGCGGCGTACTCCGATTCTTGCCACTCTATTTTGCCATAAAGGTGTCAATGACTCCGAGAGTCCGGAAACGCGGGATAGTTACGGAAAAACATATAGCCCCGTCTACGGGCGCCAGTGATCGCGCACTCGACCGTGCTCGGCTGCACGTATTATCGACAGATTTCCGTTTCATGCATCAAAGCAGAAACTGTGTTAATAAATCATCAATCGAGAGCTTCAAGCGAGACTGACAAATAAACGCATCCCGCGGCATTTGATGAACGTGAAAAAACAATCTCGTCTGCCCTTTTTCCGCATTCATAATCGCCATTCCGAGACGTTTCAGATGAATTCCCCCCTTTTTTTGGTAAACGTGACACTGGAACTGAACGCTTAATTAACTCAAAAATTACTGTATTCACCGGAATATAAAATGCTTTTTTCATTGGATCAAATTGGACCTAAAAATATGGACGCGTCTTTCATTTTAAGACGATGGCGTAGTCTTATATTTCCTGGTGCGTCAAATAAAAATATACAATGGGTCACCAACATTCGGACATTGCACGTAGATGCCATGTTTTTTTATAAACGCGACAGAAAAATTGATTGCTTATTCGACGCAATTACCACATTCACTGCATTAAAAGACACGTTTTTTGTGGCAAAATCGGCTCTAACAAATAAGGGTACGCCTTGCCTTCGATGGCGTCTTGTATTTCATGGTCTGTCGTCTAAAATGGAGCCCCGGCATGCAGACATAACTGGTGGATGACACTATTTTTCGGTAAACGAGACACTAGGATTGAGTAATTCATTGACTCTGCATTACCTTAATATCACAGGAATTCAATCAGCAATTTTTGCATTGCTAAAATTCGTTCTGAAAAGAAAATGGATGCGTCTTGTATTCGATGGCGATGGCGTCTTAAATTTCATAGTGTGTCGGATACAACGGAACCCGACATGCAGACACCTCCACATGCATATAATTACTGTAAATGTGTAGACATGTCAAACTAGGAAAAACTTTTCTAAAAAGTTGACTTCAACTAAAGATGCGAATAAACCACGTAACTTGATCCGAGTTCCAAATGAGATTTTTAAAATATTAATGAAGAAAACAGGGATTTGAGACGCACAGAAGGGTGTTCAAAACGCCTAATGAAATACAAGTATGCGATACTGTTACTTTGCACTTTTGTTATTGTAAAATACTTTGTTGGTTTTATACTGCCATCAGTGTGAGATTTCATAGGTCTTTCATATTACATTATTTTAGCCCTTACCTAAAATGTCAGTGTTTCTCAGAATTTTACCGTATTTGTAAGTCATGCAGCGCGAACAAAATTAGTTCATCTTGTACAGTTTTTACAGCTTGAAAATAACATCAGTGGAAAGGCTGCAGTGGATAATTACAAATGAGTCTTCAATTGCAGGAATATATCATGTAAATTGTACAAAATTTCGTATAAAAATGTTAAAGCTTTCAATGATCATGTGTTTCATTCAGGGGGAAGGTTAATCGATATGCTGTAATTTTAAAAATCTTTATCAAGAATATCAATGTTTTCACTGCCAGAAATTCAGTAAAACTTAATTTTTAGGTAAGATTATGGGAAAAGTGCGCGGCAACATGTAGACATGTCTACATGCAGACACTGATGACAAAACAATCATGTCCACATGTCAGCCCTCACAGTATGTCATCCAACATTCACTGGTGCCATCGATTTCCTCATAAATTAATTGCTTAAAACTACCTCGTGCACATGAAAAATGAACCACATGAAGTCTCAACTGCGATTGAACGAAAACTCCTGCAAAGTTGCTCCTTAGTGATAAAATAAACATATAACGGCTATAAGCTATCAACGATGGGCTCAGGATTCATCCGAAGACGACCAAGAGTCTGCCTTCGATTCGCATTCAAAACTGTACAGTATTCGCGATTGAAGAACAGAAGAGTCTATTAAGAATGGATGAAGTTTCGTGTGTGAGTGAATTCGGTTTTTTTTAATCGTTTCAAACCAAAGACAACACGCGGAAGTAATTTGTTTTGCGGTGCAAATCTCGTCCGTCTGACACACGGAAGGCATCTTTGTCGATGCGTTCTTTACTCTGCCAGGATATTCCAAAAGTTTGTGATTTTCTCTCCAAAAGATCATTCAGCAGGAAGATAACAACGTTTATGATTAATTTCAACGTATTCAAGTGGATGCGGGTTTCGGTCTGCACTCTGCAATGGGTCGCGATCGAAGACGAGTTCCCGTTTCGCGAAGATGAGATGTTCCGTTTCTGTCTAAAAACTGACTCCTGGTTAGGTTTTTTTTTTCCGAGATTGTTCTGTAATTTTTATTTGCTTACGTTGAAGCGCACAGTTGCTAAATCAAAGGTTTTATGTCCAACTCAGAACTCGCTGCGCTTGATGGGGATAAATTTACGCGTCTCGAGTTACGTCAACATATTATTCAAGTTGTATGATCATGGCAAGAATATTGTGTTTTTAAATATAAAACATACTGCAGCTACTAAATATAATGTACCTTTAAAACCATTCCCGAAATCCTTTCAATTGAAAGTCTTATAACGAAATAACCCTTGATCACTTGAAGAAACCTTAGTAGAGTAAATTATTTTTCTCTGCTGCAAGAAAAAGATTTTTCTCAACTGCAAGAAAAAGAAAATATTCAATCAATCTTGTATTTGTCCTGGGTATTTTTATTGCCGATGATGTGTCTTCAATATTCCACGCACAAAAAACACGATACGTCCCGCCTCGAACCCGTTTATTCCAATCCCAATATATTGAAATTCTTGCGATTTTCATCTGATCATAATATTCAATATCATATGAAGGGCTAGTGCAGTATTGTGCATCGGAAAAGGTGATGGAAGCACGTAATAGTTTTGGAGACGAGGGGTTGGAGAGACTAAATTGAAGAGACTTCTGGCTGAACTCCTCGCCTGCATGCGCATTTAGAGGCAAGGAAATATTTCTTGAGCGAAACTGGCGTAATTTCTCATGACATGTTCCCACGTTTAGGATATACTGCAAATTATGACGGATTCGGAGTAAGATCTATGCAAGCAGCACAGGAGAATTTAGGGGTTATTAAATACCGCGGCTCTGATTTACGCCGTGACCGAGCAGGAAAACAAACTGCCGAGCTATCCTTCAGTCGAGAAACGCGGCGCATCAGCCCGTGAAATCGGAGGGTAAAATATGACGGGTAACACCGGGGACGACGTGCGTCAAGTCCAGAACCACGTAATTTACATACGCGAATGAGCCGAGGGAATCGAACGCTGTCGTCCGCGCCCGGGGATCGCTCCCGAAGGCGCCTCTGGAGAAAAAAAAAGGCGCCGAATCCGGAGCAATCCGACCGTGAAAAGGCGTGATCGGTGAGCAGGCCTCCTGACATGCGGACGACGTGATTATTACGACGGTTCTTTCCATGTGCGGGTTCCGGGCGTGGTTGAAGGCATCACTCCGGGTTCAAGCCTTTCGAAACTGAATAAACTCCTGCCCGAGGCACAATCCCCGCATTACCATTCTTTTTTTAAAGATTATATACTGATATACACTATATATATCCCCTTGGGGCTGCATATCGTCGTCTTCCTCATGTTCTGGGAACCCGATAAACATAGCATTCCTGCCTTTTACAGTACGTTTCTCAATCTTGTATGCATGAATCAATCACCTGAAACGCGAGTTTTCAAGAGCTGGTACTTCACATTCAATGGTTGGTTTCACAGGTTGCATTTAAAACTAATCAACGTACGAGGCAGCATTCCCTTGACTATATTCCCAATTATTGCGCGGAAAGTGAGTTGATCAATTGTTTCTTTTGCCATGCATTACTGAATTGTAACACAGGGAAATCGCGTCACTAGTCCCCATTTCAAATCTGCTCACATTAGTGCGATACAGTATAGGAGTATGAATATTTCCGTTGATGGGCTATTGACGCTTGTTTTTAGAGCACACCAGAGTAGATTCGTTGAATAGAGTACAGTAATCTCCTGTAATTTCGTGTAGTATACATAAGCGATAAATTCAATCATTCATTAGACGATTAGAAGTCGTGGGAAAATATTTTTTTGTGGTCAGTTTACCTCGCTCGAATTTTTCCGGACAAAAATGTCCTTTTCTCACGACTTCTATAACGACTGCAATTTTCTCAACTACCAATACAATTTCTTAAAATGCGTTTCTTTAAGAACGGCGAAATGTGATGACAGCTATGTACCGGAATTTTAAAAGAGAAGCGAAGGAATACAAAATTTCGGAATTTGGGTAAAAAATAATTCCTGCGTTGCGAGTCGCACCAAAAATTACGAAATATCTTTGCACGGATTACCTGTACTAAAAACTTTTAATTATAGACAAAAATGACGGTATTTTAGATTGCATGTGCTGTATTAAAATACCTTTTTGAATGAAATGAAACAAGATCTGCGACGAACTGTTGAATGTGCATCTCGCCCTACCGTTGTTAGAAGTCTACAAGAAAATGTGAACCCATCAATTTTTCCGGACGCAATCTCTTGAGCCCCAAGAACCCTAACTTCCTGGGATAAGCAACAAAAAATCAAATTATTTGCCAAAAAACAGAATATCCGGCTACTTTTATGCCTCCTTCGTGCACTGTTCTTCGCTGTTCCCAAATGCGGATGGATTTTTATCGTGCACTGCGATGAGCGCGGAAAGCCAACCCACATGATATATTTCGTTGGGTCAGCAATGCTGTCAGTGATATCTCGCAATTGAATCTGTCATCATTAAGATAAACTCGTATCCCAACGAAAACCAGGTACTGAAGCCTATATACCAAACCCGGGGAAGAAAAAAAAAGAAGAGGAAAGATGTCAGGAAAAACAGAATGGAATTCAGAGCGGGGTTGTGCGAAACTTGCTGGCATGTGATGAGACCAGCCCGGGTCGACCACAGAACACCGCGATGTTGAAGTTCATTCTCCCCTCGGAGGCAAATGAAAACGCGCATCAATCATTCCGCGAGTGAAATAGTAACAAGGCTACCGAACTCACAAACTCGGGAGCACGGAAGTCGAAATTTATTCAAGCCAGGATGAAAATGCCTCGTTGAACTTTTGTTTCGAATCGCCCGGTTGATTGTGGTGAATAATTTTTGCGGGCCTGAGAATTTTCGACTCCCAATGAGTTGGCCACGGAGGATAACGGATTCATTCCACCGGCGTCGGTTAATTTTAGTCCTAGACTGGTTTATACATGACGTAAATTTGGAAACTTTTGAGCGATGTTGCGCAATTATCAGTATTTTTTTAATCCGCTGGACATAATTTGGAGGTTCTTTATGGCGCGGAATTCAAATCCATTCATTATCAAAATAAGCAGGGATGTCTAAAATCTTCGTGAATAGCCTATGAAGAAATAACTCAAGCCAAGGCTTTTCTTTGCTGAACCTTCTTGAATCTTTTCCGATTTTATGCATATCATTCACTATACGTACGTTTCTTGGCTTCATCATAACCCGTTCATGAGATATTATATCGTAAAAATGTTCATGAACGTGAATTTAAAAAAAGCTAACCTCGAATACTCTAGGTACTGCGTGGCGCGAGATGCATAAAATATTTTGAAAATAAATGTTCGCTGGACGCCGTGCAGATCAGCGCCATGGAAACCACCGCCATAGAGAATCAGTGCCAGAGGAACCACCCACTACAGTAATTATCGTCGAGTGAGATAGTTTAGATTTACAATCTCCGCTTGTCATGGCAAACAAAGAAAACCACAGAAATGGACGCTGGATTCCCTTTGGAACTTGTTTCCCATGACGCTGTTTCTCTGTTGCGCTGCTTTCCTGGATCTGTATTCGGGGCTCCATGGCGCTGAACTCCAGCACCAACTCCGCAGAAATGAGAAAAAATGCATAAATAAGTTCCCGAACAAGATTCGAATGGGAATGAACTCTCGCCATCACCCGGGTTAATTGTAGTCAGTAATTTTTGCTCGCCTGAGAATTTTCGGCTCTCGCGTCGGCCATGGAGGATATCGGATTCGTTCCCCGACGTCGCTTAATTTTCATTCTCTCGGGAGTTGAGAAACATGGTGTACACAGGGCAGCGAGCCGCGGGGAATAAATCACTTGGCCGTACACTCGCACCAGAGCACAATTTCCATATTTTAGTACCGGCGGGAAGACGCATCGGCACCTCTGGTATGCGAATCGAGAACGTGGACACCCGGATATGAAAGGGAAGGATCCCGGTGCATAAAAATCCCGGCGGAAACAGGGGAGAGTATTATCACCTCGGAATTCCCGTGTTGTCTCTACTCAATGAAGATGGATCTTCCGTGGCTTATTGCCCCGTGATGCCCCGCCGACCGCAGTCGATGGACAAAGTTGCATTCATTAGCAGTGTTTTTCTCCGTCTTTGACGTCTCACTCGGGCCACAAGCGTACACCTTCGTCGGGAATCGAGAGTGAAAACTGAGTTGCTCATCAATATCCCAAAGCTCCGCCGGGATCCATGAGCATGGGCTAAAATGATTCCCGTTTCCACATTCCTTTCTGGGACTCGTTTGAATATTCAAATGCCTCGCACGGTAATCAACTTCATACGGCGAGCACGCAACAATCACCATAAATCGAGGTTTTAGCCGATCAACAGTGATTCATGCAACTGGAAAGTGGCTGCGATCACGCGAGGATGGACGGAGTGAATTAATTTTTTTTGAAACTCGTTCCTTACATCGAACTCAGTATTTCAGTGAAAATGTTTTTTATGAGAAGCTGAAGAGACAACCCTTGTGTGTGATGGAAAGAACTAGCCAGAAAATTTCAGAATGCTGTTAAAAATGAGCATGGTAATAATTCTTGCGAAATGACAACTGCTGTATATTTTACATACAGTATACAGTACTATACTATACATACTATATGCAGTACTTCACTTTACTACTATAGATACTATACTATATGTATATATAGATATATTTTTTTTTTACGTTTTGGCTCTTGTTCTTCTTTCATTTTTAAGGCTAGCTTCTGATGGAAACTCTATAAAAACGGTATTGAATTATCATCTTCGAGAATCTAAGATCATTTTTTACTTAATTCCATCAATAATTTCTTTTTTCATGCAAACATAGTGGGTTAAATCAAGCTTTATGACGAATTGTATAATCTCAACAGATATTGATGAGCTCGGAGGATATGGAGGATTTTTTGAACGAAGAAGTCGAGCAAAAGGTAACATCCATTTATCTTTTTAAAAATCGACAGCTGTAATTCTGACGCTCACTAAATAAGAGAAATAATCGATGCAAAAAAAAAAAATTTGCAACGATGAATCCGATGGTTGTGTCATATTGTCCTTTGCACGTACGTTGCAATTATGCGACAGGTTTATAATTTGCCCTCGGCACTATATTCATCAGCTAACACAAAAACAAAAAGTTACTTTTCCGCGTACTGTACACTTTATTCAAGCACAAAAAGAAAAGAAGCAGTGCCGTTGACGGAAGGAAATTATTGTTAAATGGCTCCCAGAAACTGCTGACGTGTTCCCATTTAGAAGTACGAGTGCAGCAGTTTGACGAAAATGACGATGAATTACGCAAAATTTCCTACATTGTGATGAACTCATGATTTCGCCTTCGCGAGTAAACCGCATGCGGTTGGTTGAAAGTCTCGAAATTCTGGTCGTATTTTTTTAATACGAAAGTTGGTTCTCGCATTTAGAAGTGTTGAATGTCACGAATGAAAAGAACGAAGATACTTTGTTGGGCTTCCAGTTCATGCTTTCGAAATGCGAGGCTGAATGCCAAGGATTTCGAGCGTGAATTAGGCGAACTTCTTTATAGCTGGTTATGAGCGGTAGCAGATATTTTCTAATTGAACGTCACTCCGTTTTGATGGCTGTCACATGCGTGTCAAGCTTCCGTGACTGAGATTCCACAGTTTTGTAGCCGTCTCCGGCTTAAAATCGGTTCCAGCACCGAGTTCCACCGTCACGTGTGAACATAATTGCAAAAAGGCACTAATATTTGCGAGTGGGTAAGCGCAATTTTCCTTCTCCCGCAGCTTATCTTGCGGCCATTGATCCTGACACCTTTTCTCTAGTATCCTTAACAAAGCCGTTCTTTTTTTCTTTTGCTTCCTTACTCACCAGTCGCTCCAACAAAGTTATTCCGGCGATCAGAAGTCTTCGCATCACGCCGGCTTATTATTTATCCTAACATGGCGTGACGGAGTGGGAAATCCAGACAAGTCCATCATACTGCAGTTAATAACTGCAACAAGAACCGCGCTTGTTTTGGCATAAAGAAGAAAATTTCCGCGACTTGGGCGAACCGGGACGTTGCGAGACGCGGCGTTGAAAATAAAATCGACGGAACGGGCCCGCGTTAAGCCGCCGCGCATATAATCACCGGCATGAATAATCACAGATTGTCAGTGGGATAATTTTGTGAAAACGCGAACGCAGGAAGCCCCGGTGGTAATTATCCTCATGAAAATATTCTCGCGGAGGGTCATTCTCAATCAAGCCAACGCGGCTTCGTACGGAACAAGGCCGCGATATTCGTAACGCGGATCGTTCGATGTGCGATCCCGAAGGAATAAACACTGTTCGCCTCTCATAGCTCGATGTAACCGCAACACCGTTACCCTTCGACTCTCCACTTCCTTTTACGAGAGAAAAAAAACGAAAAAAGAAAAATAAAAAGCACACCACTTGCCTTTCCTTTTTTTATATTCCCTGACACGACCTGCTACTCATTATACATGCTCGCACGGCATCCATTATTCTTTATTACTCTAATATATTTCCCATTCATGCACATTAACGTTGAAAAAATATGAACCCCGGCCCCCACTGAGGATATCTAGCGAAAAGACGGAAGCTATTTGTCAACGTATGATTTGGTTTTTCCACAGATTCCTTCTTCAGCTTTCCTCTCACGTTTATATGGAAATTTCTTAAAATTGCAAAGCACGATGGTACTTCATCATCGCGGAGGGGCGAAATTTAATTCTCGGAAATAAATGGAAAATCATTTTCAAAAACAATAGCCGCTGTTGATAAATGTGCAGAATGAATCCAAAAAGTAGATTTATCTTTTAATCGTTATGCACAATACTGTATTCTGATCTACTGTTCATATAAGGTTGAGATGAAGTACTAAATTTCGGTTAATGCATCTTCCGAGTGGTACCCAAGTTTTATGTTTCCGCTGCAATATTTTGACCAGTACGAGCATTTAAAGGTAGATAACTTGACAAGAAGCTCCCTCTTGCTTCCTGTCGATGTTTAATGATGTGCTCACAAGGGTTGTCCTACAGCGGTGCTTCCCAGCAACCCGTGGTCCGCGAACCGGTGTTGCAGGTCCGCAGAGGTTTTTTGCTGGTCCGCAGGGCAGCATAATATACAGTATGTATCTAGCAGCAATGAAGTCTGTTATATTAATCCAAAATTTTGCAAAGACAATGGCAGTTTAACTTATCTGATGAAAAAATCAAAGTGGCTCTTCCAACACTTCAGACGAATTTTCACATGATGAAAAAATTTATATTCTAAATTTTTCATCATGAGAAATCTTTTTTTCAATCTCACCTTTCTAATTTTCTGAAGACATTTCATTATAGCTGCCTCATTGGTAGTTAAGTTTTACAACAAAAGCAGAACATTTTTAAATACCTGCCATAAAATCAGCAAGCACAATTTTTTTGTGTCTGCAAATAATTTTTGAAACTTTACTGGTCTGCAGAAAATATTTGGGAATTTGCTGGTCCTTGAAATTTTTTCGAGCAAATTTGATGGTCCGCAGTCCCAAAAAGGTTGGGAAGACTGTTCGTCCTATAGTACCGCCTTCCTCGGAATGATTCCCTAGCCATCATCTAAGAAAAATCTTAAAAATTTTCCGGCGGTTTCCCAGGTCTAGGTTGAGCTTGAGATAAACAAATCTTCCATAAAATGGTCTTCATGATTTAAAAAAAAATGAAGTGCGTCTGATGGAGGTAGAATGCAGCTTTCGTGTACCAGTACACCTTGCGTGACGTCATACAAATGCGCCCCCCCCCCTCTTTAACTTACACGTTTTCAAATGTTATTCACTATTCTTACAGTTTTAAGCTAGAAACCTAATGTAAAATAAATATTGCAGCATTTGTGCCAAATCAAAGCTTTTTTCTCGTTGCTTCAGAACAATTATGTTTAAGGTGAAGGCTCTAATTATTGAAAGGACATGAGCAACTTTCCAACTTGACAGAAATTACCAAAATCCTCAATTTTTATCGGATCGAGTTAAGTGATGAAACGCATCAGAGGATAGAGAAAGGCAGGAAAAGCAAGGGTTGGAGTGGTGCTATTTTTGTTGCTGGATTCAGTGATGCCGTCACGGTAGAGTTTTGAGCGGATGCATATTCGAAAAGGCGCCCGCGGGGCAGCTAATTTTTCACGACAAGTAATCGGCAACATGGGTGCGGAAGAAAGCACCGGATTCACAGGAGGGGTACGACCGTGAATTCGAGATATAACTGCAGGTGTATCGCCGGCAAGTGAAGCTCGGATGAAAGGGAAGTCGGCATTTAAGCGGAAAATTACCAGGCTCGGGCGTCAACGACGAGGCAACACTGATGATGTCGAGAAGTCGGTTCACTTCCTCTACACCGAATTACGGAGACTCGTTCACGCGAGACTCTCGCCCCGCGTTGACGGCATAATTTCCGACGGTGCGAAGTTCCTCGGACCCGTGGGTCCGGAATACCCTCGCCCGGGGAATTTAATTTCGGAATTGCCCTCCTGCTACTGTGCCGCTGCTCGTCATTCCGCGCAGCTGGAAACGTGGCCGGGATCCGACTATACAAGTCGGGAGGAGCGTGACCGTCTTGCTCCCGCCTTGGTGAATTTCACCTGCCATCACACTGCCGAGACGAGAGGTGCTCGTAGCGCTGTCAAATCTGGGTCCATGGTCCTGGCAAATTTTTCAAACCACTCTCCGACCATGAGAGATTCGGGCCGACCGTTCTACATGCGAATGAAGTCGTTTCGTTCGACTTTGACGGCTCGACTCCTGGATCCACTGATTCGGAAGACAACCGAGTCCTCATTCTTCCTACGCAATGCGAGTTACATTGAGACCCGGACATGCGGACACTCCAAAATACGGATGATTCAACTTCGGGACACATGGAAGTTTTAAAAAAAATTGCCCCAACATCTGGAAAATGGCTCAAGGTAGAGACACTTCATCAAAATTTTCAAGAAAAATCCAAAAAATTATTTAATATTTACAAAAAATTGAGCTATTGAATTGAACAGCAGGCTTCATTTTCCGCTTTTCAACATTCACAAGGCTCAAGCAAACATCAAAAATCCATCCCCTCCTCACCCACATTCATCCAAACACATTCCAACACATCAGAACGGAAAACAAAGAAACAAGCCATACATGGACCTATTTATCTTGAAAAAAATTGAAAAAGTGTTTCATTATGAATTTACATTACTTCAGTTCCAGCACAGGAGACTTTGTGCTTCTCGGACTTTTCCATCATCTGTGCACAAAATAGCAAGATTTATTCTTGATCTTTGCTTCTTGAGCCCCTTTTCATGCCAAAATATCAGATTCTATGCATTTTTCTTCTGCACAGTTGTTTTCTTTATTTTTAAGTTGAGGGGGAAATGTTTTTCAATTTTTTGGGGGTCTTATCCCCCATTTCTGATGAACAGGAGAACGGATTAAATATGCTTTCATTGATGTCTACGTCTACGGGAAAACGTGATCCGACATGCGGATGATCCAACATAGGGACAAGGTCCTAGCATTAATTACGTCCGCATCTCGGGGCCCCACTCCAATAAGGGGCTACGCTGCGATCTTAGAAAGTTGAATTGAATAAGAAGATTCACGGCACGCCAACAATAAGCACGGAATCCATTGTTCATAAAAGACGAAGGGAATTCTCAATTTCGTGAAGTCGGAAAATAATCTTGCGGCAATAAGCTATAGGCATAAAGGTGTCCGGAAGATGGAAAAAAGTGTTCTGTAGATTGTAGAAGGCTTCTCAGCAGGAAACCCTTGAAAAAAGCTTCAAAAAAGAAAAATATTGAGAACCCTTGCAATCTTGGATAATTTGGTTAGAGTATCAATCAGCATTGGCAATAAAATACATTGAGCACTCAATTTTTTTGCGTCACTTTGCAGAGGTTGAAGAGGGTGACTACTTTTTTCACAGATGCTATCAGATCAGTCATGAATTATAAGTGCTATGAAATAAAAATAGAGACAGAAAATAAACTAGAAAACTGTGTATTCTTGCGGATCGTCTGACAGGTGGAGTGATTTGAAAGTTTCTTTCTGGCTCAAAGGTCAGCCCCAGTTTCGAAGTCACGAAAAATTCCAAGTACCGTAATTACTACTCAATTTCAGCCCATTTTAATCGATATAGCTTCATTATCGAGCGTGGAAGGAGAAAATAAGCATAAACGATTCGGGATTGGCTGGAGAAAGTTCGTCATATGAGGACATTTTCAAAACTCAGTACAGTATTGTACTACATATGATTATGTACGCGGGATTCAAATCTAATATAGCTTTGATTTGAATCGCTTAATATTGCAGCCATTTGCTATCTTTCTGTGAGGTCCACCGATTTTTATGGTACAGTTACATTTGGCTTATACTGTATAACAACTCGAATACGTTTGCGCAACGAGAGCCTGTATAAGGATTTTAGGCAACCAGCAGTTGAAATTTCGAGTTTCTCATTGATAATCGGACATCTTTTGTATGCAAATTTGATCAAAACGTCGTGAATTTTAGAAATCATTCATGAAAAATAAGTCCCATTAAAATAACTCCATTCCGTTTCAATCGAATGGTTCACGGTTGACCATATTTTCATCAATTCCTAAGGTATCACGGAAACTGAGAAAATGTATTTGTTTTATCCTCTCTAATTCAGACAATGCTTCCACTCTCGTACAAGTTAAAAAAAAACGCTTTCTCCACAAAAATAATTCTTGACTGAAAAATTGTGTAATTTAAAATGCAGTTTGCTCGTTAATTTGAGGCCTCGGGGGATCCGTGGGAACTTTCCGCGAATCGCGCAAATACGAAAGGCAGCAGTCAGCACACCGTTGATTCCGGAAGAAAATGGTGGAAAAACGGATCTACGGAGACGAATTTCTCGTGAGATTTCATCATTTGAGAAGGATCTGAATTTCGTGGCGCGGAGGCTTTCAATCTGTGCTCCGTGGAACCCTGACTGGTACTTTTTATATAGGGTCTCCGCGGTCACCCCGGAGGAAAAATGACGAAAGAAACTATCAATATGCATGAAAGACAGATAATTAGCCAGAAAAGATCCATCATCCACGTTTTTCAAGAAGATGACACTTCCTATGCACACCTGCGCATCATGTGTAAAGTTTTACAAAGGTTTTTAAAAATGTATTTAATTAGTGCAGAATACCTAGATACAGTATGCCCTTCTGGTAATTCTGTGCATTTGCTGATGCACCTGGTGGGTGACCAGCCCTAACTATCTGGGTAAAGATCACTGGAACAATTTCAGTGAGCTTTGCAAAATCTGCTCTCATAGGAGCAGGTCATATGTTCAAGAGGGCTTCTTCGCTCCAAATATTGAGTTTTATTCCTAAATATGTTTTACAGGTTTACTCCTAAATATGTTTTACACGTTTACTCCTAAATATGTTTTACGGTTTTACTCCTAAATATTTTTTTTCACGACGCGGGGTGAGGGATCGTCCGTTCCAACTGATTTGAAGGGACCCCGCTCCGCCCTTAAAATATTTTGCAGAAACGGAGGGCTCCGTGGGTCAAAGAAGCATAGAAACTCCGTCCGTGCGTATCTATCGAGACTGCCGACTGAAAAAGAGTAGAAAAGTGGACGAACTCTGGCGATCGATCGGACAGAGTGAAGTCGGTCGAAACCAGCGTCCTTCAGCCCGAAGAGGATGATAGTGAGAATGGAAGGCCACGGCAACCGGAGGCTTAATGCCGCTCTACAAGGAACTGCAGGTCAAGGAACGGGGGACGGAAGTGCGGAGGAAATGTTAGAATGTCATCGTGCTCAATGAATGTACGGGGTGTGCGAGGGGGCCCCCATTAAGCACCATTGCCATTGTAGTCCTGAGATAATTCCCCGTCTGTGTCTGGCTCGTTTGCGAACCGGCATCGCGTTGGCCGCGAGACTCTTGGCAGTGCTCTCCAGGTGGGCGTGATCCATCGGTGAGCAAACCGCATTCACTTCACGCTTGTGCTGCCGATCAGTCAAACCCGTTCATATTTGCCCAACCGTGACGCCGTTAACGAGCTCCCACTTGGTCCTGATAACTTGCTTTCAATGCAGCTTCTTTCATCCCGAGCACCCACGGCCCCGAGTACTTGACGACTTTCGAACAGCTTTAAACGATCAAACAGCGCCGAAATCGCACAGCGGCAAGCGATTAAGTATAATTACGCCGAGAATTATGGAACCGAAGACAATGTGGAGAGTTTAAATCCAGAATACGTCGGAGATTCCATCTGGAGATCGGACGAAATCCGGGTTTCAGCAGTAATTTAATGCACATTAATCTTTTCCGCCATCAACGTTTTCAGACCCGACCGCGTCAGTTTTTGCTCGCGAGGAACGAATTCATTGCTTGGCCACGGTTGGAAAAACGTTGCCCATGCAATTTTTGCCGATCATAAGTTTCATTTGAGACGTTCTTTCGAAATAACCATCGGGGAACGCAAGCACCGCACACCACAATGATGACTTTCGATGGGGCTGCAACAGTACCCTCTCTGGTACTCTCCATCAATTCTCCAGTTTCCTATTAGTTATCGCGGCAACGCCAATTAGTTTTTTGCCCTTCGAATTCCGCCTCGAAATATATATGGTTTCCTTTTAACGCACATTACTGGAACGACGCCCATTCGGTGTACTGTAATCGCCAAACCATTAAGCAATTCCCACTTGTCTTATCGCACTTCCTGGCCCTACGTTTTTGCAACTTTGAATCGAGACGCGCGCCGTTTTTTTTTTTTCTCAATATGTTCAGCAAATCAAATATAACATCTAAAAAAATATTTAAATTAATCTTTCAGATAAATGTGTATTGGGAAGAAACACCAACAATGCGCTGTTTTTGTATTTCTAAATGTCGCACGTGATTCAAATTCGTTTGCTATAAATGCGGGAAGATGTTTCCTCTCGCGATTTAAAAGGATTTTTATTCAAAAATGTCAATGCTTTTCATAAGTTAGCCGAGTAATGTACAATACATTAATTTCTTTAATAAAGAAACCATGCTTATTGTGTGCCATATTTCTTCAAGGATATCGATCAAAGCTGAAAAGTAGGGTGCAAAACACGATTAGGAGAGTTTTGAAATGATTTAATTATAGCTTGGAAAAGGGTGCACTATGAGGGAAACGCGGTTACGTGAAATCCCTAGGAACGCGCTGTCTAGAAATAAACGATGATTAGGATGTTCTTGTGGGATAGAATTGACAAGATCTCCTCCAAATGCTTTTAAGAGTTTCTGCGGTTTGCGTACTTTAATCTCATAGTAAATAAGACACTCGAGTAAAAGTACCGTAAGGCAATTTCCCGACGATGACAAGCGCAGTGCGTCTAATGAACCTGTAGAATACCATGCAAGCAACGCGATGTGAAACCAAAAGCAGTAATTCGTGGAAACCTCCTGTATTCATTCTTCCCTGAAAAGTCATTGCTCAAGAATTGTACAGTATTTCTGAATCCTTTTGTTTCCTTCCAAAAATCAGCAGCGAAGTTCATTGAGGTTCACAGAGTGAAGTTCATGAAGACATAAGTTAATGGAGTGAAGCGCGGTGGATGACCCACAAATCGAAAAAAGGATGAAAACTCAATTCGTTTTGCCTCCTAACGCATGCTTTTTTTTCTTGTTTGTCATAGCTGAAAAAACAGGGCGTACTTGAGCTTTTCATGAAACAAGTTATGAGAAAATGCAGGGCCTTGCATTTCAATTTGCAGTCAACTAAGCGCGATTTTGGGTTACACGCAACACGGAATTAATTTGAATGAACCCTGCAGCAAGAATGTGTTTTCCCTTGCGGTGCATTTTCCACGAAATTAGAACATAAACAACGTTATTTTAATAATATTTCCGTCCAGCATAAGCTGATGCCTAGTTTTCCATCTGCTGTCGAGAATTATAAATTATAAAATTTGACGCAGCAGTTCACCGAATCGTGTTTTTTTATTTAGCTGAAAAAGCCTTTCCCCGTCTCAATGGGATGTTTTAAGACTAAGTAACTTGGTAACAAGCTTTTATTCCCCACGACCTATTACATTGAGGGAAAAAATGTTGATATTCTTGAAGCCACGTGCAACTTCAGAGGAAATTTTCGCTGATGAATTACAACGAGCGATGGTACAATTGCAGGCACTGAACAATTGTATGCATTTCCACTTCTACTCCGCTTTTTTCCCATCGCTATGTACTGAATTTCAAGTCTAGTTATTCGAGATAATCAACCTTTTTCCGGTCAATGAAAACATCGAAACAAATTCACAACGTAACGTACTTTCAGCGACCCGACTTTGAATCCAAACGCGTACGCAGTACATTTTCCATGTGTACTCAATTAATCTACGCATTCGATACTCGTACAGTAAAGTGAAGTATATTTGAAAAAGTGATCGGGATGCACAAAAGACATTCAGACGACAAATTCATCCCCTTCAACTGGAGAGATTATACTTGGGGTATGGATGATTTAATTCGATAATATTTAAGGTTTTATTGAAATATGAAAAAAATTCTGTCTTAATTCGGAATAAACCTTCGGCAGCCATTAATTTCGGATTCAGCTAAGCATTGGGAATTTGGGATGGTATCGATTGGAGTGCTCTAGGCTGATGTTCCTCGGAAATGACGATGGGAATGAATCTTGAAAAATATTTTGAAACGTTTTTAATCAGCAGGTAGACAGAAAAGAAGAACACATTAATTAGTTCTTCGAACAACAGTTGATCGAAGTACGGATAGCCGAGGTTCTGCTTTAGTCCAGTATAATAACCATTTTATCAAGCGGGTTCAGCAGATAATCACTTTGGATTCAGTCGAGTTAAAGTCAAGCAGCAGTGTTCAAAATGAACGACAAAATAACTATCTAAAAGAAAAAATTTCGAAACTGCGCTGGCCCAACCAAGGTATTTTTTTTCTCGGTTGCAAATAAAAAAACGTAAGTTGGAAAAAGAGAAGAGAACTTTGTTTTAATTTTGAAACGATGGTTAACTGAGTCACGGATATTCGAGGATATACTCATTGCGATCCATAATGAACCGTTCGCCATCCTTCAGCAGACATTAAATTCGGATGCAGTCGAATGATGTAAGTCAAACATCAGCGTTCAGAATAGACTGGAACCTTTCGGACTCAAAAACGGAAAGAAATCTTTCGAAACCGCGCTGGTCCGAAAAAAATAATAAACAGGTAGGCGGAGAAGGGAAAAGAACTTTAATTAATTTTTCACGCATCTGTCAGGAGAAAATGATCATCCGCAGACGGAAACGAAACGCGGGCTCCGGACTCGGTTTCCCTTTGCGCTCTGTGTCGTCTCAACGACCTCCCAGTTGGAAACATCTCGACACAACGTTGGGAGCTGAGTAATGACGGAATTGCCACCTCGGGCCCGAATGCTCAAGCCGGCGGAATTGAGGGAGCAATGTGTATCCGTAATCGGTGACTGGAAATCTGTTGCGTCTGGGTTTACACGGCGATCACTAGCATCCATCAGTGACAAACTCGCGTCGGATGCAAATTACAGAGGCCTGCCCTAATCATAGCTTGGAGTCATACAAATCCCCGGCGCTGGCGGAAAAAAAGGAAATAGGCACCGCGGCCCATGTCCCGCGCTGCCCATAACTTCGCCGAAGCTATTACGTTTCTCTCCCCGCCGGGTATCGCCCCCAGCACCTGCAACCTAGTCATCCCGTTTTCTGTTTGTTCTCCGGAATTAATCCTCGTCCGAATCAGATCGCGTCGCGCGCACGAGCATTCAAATGGCCCGTGAATAAATGAACGCTGTCGTCCGCGCGGACGCGGGGTTCAAGATCACGGTCCCGCCGAGATAAGCAGATGAGAAATTGATTGCCCCAATCGACGTCTGCGGGACGAGCAGTGATACAGCATGTCCTTTTAATTGCACGAACTCATGGCCCCGAGTGATTGAAATATGATGGCAACACACAAAGGTATTTTTCCTGCCAGGGCCTAGTCGAGACGTATGATTTTGCGCACTGCGTCCGCGGATGAATCCCGGCATCGGAGAGCACGAGTTGCTGCATGACCACGAGGTCGTCCGACAATCAAATGAGGATCTAATACGGAACCCAGGCACGGAATTCGTGCAATCAATGAATCCCGCGGGGACTTGGCGCGTAGACATTCCGCCATTTCGCGCGATCTCGTTTGTTTCGCTCACGAACACGATGCATCGCGTGCGGGTCGCTCGAAATAAGGAATCATCACCTTTGGCTCCGAGTGCCACCCCGGTGTGGTCGTCGTCCGACAAACACGGACTGTTTAATAACCTCGTGACCTGATTGGCGCGATTTGGCTCACGCGAGCAAGGACACGGCGGGTTTCCCAGGCCCATCCCGCGCAAGGGTTGTCCCTTGTCCCCGCCCGACTCGGGCTTCACGGCCCGGCGTTTTGTCCGGCTGCTCGGGAGTCGGTGCTGTACATGCTGATGATGATGATGTCTTAGTCAATGATGACCGAGCACTGCGGGGCCGCCCACCGCGGAGACTTGGCCTGGGTGGTGCCGAATATTACAACGCCGGCTTTGGCCGGCAAAATAACCCATCAACCGTTTCCGCCGTCCTGGCAATGGCATTCCCAAGGCTGACACAATGAAAAGCGTCGAACCCTGCAATTTAGTGACGAACACAAGGGCCGCCCGGAGCCCGCAAACAGTCAGAAATCAGGCATATAATAATAGGGACCGTCGCGTCAGTGGGAAGCCGATTGAAAACAAGACCAGTTTCCCTTTGAAGACTTTGCCGGGAGCAACTTCGGAGTAAGTTCATCAAAATCTTCCCGAGTTTCACTTGCCTGGATGTTCTTCCACCCACGCAGGCGCCTCCAATCGGCGACTCTCTTGAAACCTGTTGAAGTTCTAGTGTTCTCAACCTGTGCTGATATACGCGGGTACCACTCGAGCAGGTACATTTGGGGTGAGCCGGTCAGTCCGATATGTTCCTGAAATAAATTCAAGTTTCAAGGAGAGGTGCCAAGAATGAAAGAAAAAGAGCGAATGCACAATTTCGAGAATCAGAATTTTAAATACAGTATTTTTCGCAGCAAACCTTTGAAATTAAATATGTTCTGGAACTGATTTGAAGCCATATATGGAATTTTACACGTGGGAGGTGCTAAACAAGCCGTGTCTTCTCAATGAAACATCACAATTCGAAAACGTGAAAGTTAAAAGCTCTGTTCTAGTTTAATATGGCAGTATCAGTCATCGAGAGTAGCCCATGAATAATACTGTACAGTATAACAGAGATCTGCTCTGTATGAACAGTTCATCAGATGAATAACTTTAAGCGGTTATAAAATGAACATTTCCCAAGACCGTGCTAGAGAATTTGACAGGTTTTAATCTAAGAGGACGCTGTTCGATATTTTCCATCCTTTTTCATGACGGGGAAATAAAACAGTGGGGTCTCTTTTCAGGAATACAGCAAGGAAGGAAATCAAGGAGGAAATTTATTTGTTTAACTGAGTATATCGCTGGAGACAAAATTGCTGTAGAAAGAGTTATGCTTTCAAATGTATCGAAGTTTCAGCTTAAAATCCCTTCGAGCATCCGAAGGCAAGCTCCTCTTCTCCTTGTTTAATTTACAAAATAATAATTTTGTTCCCCGTATTTCGTAACTTTTTTCAGAAAGCACTGAGGCTTGGCAATACGGGTATGCATAAAAAACTCATAGGTCCTGACGCTAAAAAAAAATTTATCATTCACCATCTGATTCACCGATAAGTCTTATCCAAAGCAGCTTCAGATCCCCTCGATTTACAGTAAAGCATTTCCTTGTGTCATAAATCACGATTTCTGTACTGTGTAACGTCGTTTGAGAAATTTAATCATTCAGAAGATGAAACAATGAATAACTGCTTGGTACAAATCCCCACCGAACCTTCGATAATTGAACTTGAGATGATGCTGCACTGTTTTTCTTTAATGAAAAACGATTCAGTTTACTGAATTTTGCTCTTTTCGCGACGAAAGTATTGACGGAAACGGCTGGAATGATTTTGTGGAAGTTTCCGTAATTTTCTTTTTCTCCCAAGATGAAGCGATTTTGCGAGGCCGAGTTTTTGTGAGAAGCATAAACGCATCTTTGGGGAAGTGCAGCGTGAGGCTCGTCCTTCCTTTCCCTCTTTCGGGGTTTAATCACTTGGTTGGCTGTCGCCACCCAGGAAGATTTCGGCCCGGGATGCGACACCTGACACCCGGCAACCCGGCACGTGCAACGTTCGGAGAGCACAGCCCCCGAAGTCGGGAACAATGCCGATTTCCGGACTGAACACGGCTTAATAACCCACGCGGATTCGTTCCTCGGCTAGAATTGCCCGCCGACCGGGCCCAGCTCATGTGGGTCTTCCGGGCATCTCATCGCGGATCGTTGATGCCAATGACGTCTTCATTACCCGATGGACAATCGAAATAACCCACGGGGGGTCCTTCTTTTTCCGGAAATGTGGAAATTTCTCGAACGTCGTGGAGATCGTACCAGCTGTCGCGGGGTGTTGGAATAAAGCATTGCATGCGTCATTCTACCCACCTGGCCGGTGGTTCGTAACACGAGCAATCCTCGAGAAAAGAACTTCTCAACGATAGAAATTGGCTTTCGACAGTTTTTCGTCCGTCTACGAAAATAGCCCACATCTGGCATTTCGAGAATTGCATTTCATGTATCCCACGACATGACCGTCTCCATCAAGAAGCTTAATCGGCCTTTCAGTCGATTTGAAGCGAACTAAGAACTAAGGTACATTATCGAACTCAATGAACTCTGTTCTTGTCGGTAGGTGAATATTTTCTATCTCACAGCGAGTATACATGATTGTATACATTTATATGTATTTTTTCAAAGAGCTCTCATCTGTTGATGCAATGGTTTGGAAAACAAAATGCACAACGACTTTAAAACTTAAAAAGGATCTGAATCCGCTTTGAAGTATGTCGAGTGTTTTGGCTCATTCTGGAGTCAGTTCATACCTGGAATACTTGGATCGGCACTAAGATTGAAGTAAAAAGAGATGAACACGGAAACGAGCGATAATGCTTTTCTCAAATTTGCCTGGTTTTATTCATAATTTTCACATCGATCTGCAGTCAGAGATGTACAAGAGAGGGCTTGAAACAACAACTTTCAGTAACTAAGAAAAATGTTCCTGGACACACAATTTCTTGATAAACCAAATCTACAAAACCAATGCGGTATGACGTATGAGAGAAAAGGTTGTTCATTTTGTACGGAAGTTCCTTAGTTCCAACTCTGAATTCGAAAAGTTCTTTCCATTCATTGATTTTTCAAGGAATTCAGAGCGTTCTTCGTATTATGTAAAACTATCAAGGAATCGGTCACATCGGAACATTGCATAATTTCAACATGGTTTTCCGATTTTGGACCATTTGAGGAAGTAAGGAGGACAATTTTCATTTTTTAAACGTTCAAGTATTCGTAAGCACTTGAGTTGTGACTTGGGAGCAAATTTAAATTCTCTCCATTTACAGGAGAGGAAAAAGTGGAACCATAGCGAGGAAAATGGATCACTAATTTTCTTCAACATGTCCTTTCTTTTACATTCGTCGACGAGACTACATTTAGGGAAACGGAGTACTGAAAATTATGAATTTACATTCGTATGTTCACAAGCTAGGGGTTTTCCCGATTTGATGAAGACAACATTGAATCATGTCAAATTTTTAGATATCCGTCGATGTTGATTCATTTGTTCCTATTTTATCTGTATTTTTAGTTAGCCCCATGCTCGAAATCAGTCATCTCGAGTTTTCAATTTATAACTTCCTTCTTTTTCAGCTGGAACATGTACATATTTCAGAAAAATAAATAAAAAAAACGACGAGGTGCAGTCAATTTTACCGTCTACAATAAGCAGTGTAATAATTCGAATAGCAAAAAAACAGTTGCACCTATCCAACGCAGATACGATTTATGGGCAGAAATACTCAATTTTTGCGGCAAATAAAAGCAATACGACCTACAAAAAAATGATCTCCCTGCAAAAAGTACGTAATGATTTGCTAGTAGGGTAAGTTTTGTTTTTAGGCGCGAAGAGCAAAAAGTGCATGAATTACACTTGGGGTGTGTTTTCGACCTTTGGCTGATGGATAGCAAAGTTCTGCGGAATACAAAGTTTATCAGGGAAAAGTAAAAGAAGAATCTGCAAATCCAACAGAGATTCGTGAATATGAATTTGTGAATTCGTGAATATTTCAAGGATCATTGATTATACATGGCGAAGGCGCCATATTTTTGGCTCGACTTGAATCCTAGGTAGTGTTTCCAGTATGTTATCACACCGGCGAATGAAAGTATTGCTATAGGGGTCATTCGAAGACCAGTTATTATTTTTGTACGAGCCTGGTAGTCATGATGATACAGGTCTTGAACATCTCGCGAAGGTCTAAAAAATGTCGCCGGACGACTGGAAAAGAAAGACAAAAAAGGTATACTGTACAAGCGCGTGCGCGGCTGTTCAGAAGAAGAAAACGCAATTACGGCTCATTCTTTCCAGAAGGCAAAACGAGCCCTTCACGTTCATTTTCCTGTTTAATGGAAGATCCGAGAGGACAAATCGTGCTGCAAGTGAGTGAGTCTCCCCCCAGCAGACCCCGCGAAAGGTAGCAACAGTCCGGGCCGTGTTCATCCCACGTTCCGCAGAGTACCCAGCACCTTGCCGACGTTTCGCCTTAACGGCAGAGATTAATGACGGGCGACGAAATTGAGTTGGGTGTGACATAATGAGTGCGTGCCATGACCGTGTGTCTCAGAGCGGAGTAATTCGTCGCGACTCTCCCCGGCAATACATGCAACCTGGTAACGTCATTAGCTTGACATGGACAGCTTCTTAGACAGCCTCGCAACTTGTTCCACGTGAGTCCACAGACTCGGCGCTTTGACAAAACGGAACCGGAGCGTTGATGGAGCAGTTGCCTCCTGGTGTCGAGAGTGTTATCAACGGTCCGTGCTCATCGGCCTCGTCAGAACGGCAAGACGCGGTTTCGGGTTGCCGCGGTTTTAAAGACGGGAATTTCCGTCTCGGCGGGAGACACAGCATCGAAATCGTTTACTCGCGAATTTCTTCCCTGCTTTCTCGCCGGGGGAGAGAAACCATGGACCGGAGCGACGTTGTTTTGCGATGCGGAGGGAATAATTTCCAGCAGCGGTGTCCCGGGCGGGAAGTATTTGTGGTGACCGTCGGAGTGGCGGAGACGAAAACGAGGCTTTCCAGATAATCTGTTCCACTCAATAAACTCAAATAAAAACCGCCGTGAGAAAGCGAATTAGGCCGAAACGATCTCGCCCAGGGAAAGAAAAAACCCTTCTGCGCCAAAGTTGGCGATGAATATTCGACGCCACATCCGACTTCAACGCGAGAACGTCTCACAGATCCAGACTCACTTGAGCCATCGGGGGCTCTCAAAAATTGCATAGTGTGCATCTCGATTTTTACTCGAAAGTCAAATTCCAATTGTAGAGGGTTAAAGAATGTGGGCTCATTCTGATTTGGTCTGGAAAACAGGTTATCCAACTTAATCATTTTAAATGGTTCAGATTTTAATTAATCTGCGTAATCAGGGCTTTCAAAAGGTGAACTTAAAATCGGATTTTCTCTGAGCTCTCAAAAATTTCAAAACTGGATTCCAGATCCTCACCTGGAAATTATTTGTCTCTTTCAGGTGGTTAAAAATTAATGATTATGCATGCTCATTCTGATGTGATCAGAACAAATAGGTATACTGTACACTGGTACAGTATATATTATTCATGGGGAATGTTTCTTTTTCCTGATGGAATTTGAAGTCATCCAAACCCATTAACTGCCAAATTTCCTACACACCCGTTTTTGATTGATTTTACTTAGTTTACCTCAAGATAGGCCGTGGAATTTTAAAAAATTTTAAATTCAAAATTTTGTGAAATTTTGTACTTGAAATTTAAACTTGATCCCCAAATGGGGCTCTCTGAAATACCATCTTCTTTTTTGCAATAAGAGAAGCCCTCTATGTACGAGAAAAAGTAATTTTTTTGCATTCTTTTGTCAAAATTGTTTTATTGTAAGCTGAATGTGAGCGCAAACATTTCTTCTGATACATTTGTGATGCTAGAATACCACCAGGAATGAAATGCCAATATTTTTGATTATATATTTATCCAAACAATTCTGAAGGTTTTTTTAAGCTAAAAACTTTATAATCATCATTTAGCTTATAAACAGAGTAATTTTAAAGATTTTTCTGCATCTAGATGAAGTTCAAAAGCTTTAGGGGCATCTTTGAAAATTTTTTTTAATTACCTTTTTACAAATCCAGGAGAAATTTTGAAATTTAATTTTGAAGCCAATTTTTGTGTTTCACATGTTTTTATCATTATTTCTGCATGCTCAGCCTAGCAGTTAGTTATATTCAAAAGAAACAAATGTTTGACTTCTTTAAACTTAGCTTAGTAACACAGAGGACTCTAAAGTCTTTACTAGCGGAGGTTTTAGGCAAAAAAATTGAAGTTAGTGAGGTTTAAAATGTATTGGGCTTAATGTAGGTTTGGGTAGGAATTCATTGGGAAAGCAAATTAGAAAGGCTTTTGACTCGGAAGGTTTGACTGTGCAAGATTTAAGTTTAAGCAAGATATGGGACACAGTTTCCAGGAAAATGCAGGCTTATTGCATGAACCATTTGTTGTATGAGACATGAGTGAAATAAAATACCTAAACAATAAGCATATTTTTGAAAATCGCCCGAAAAAAACCTGCCACTTTCGCTCGGCAGACTTTTTCCCCATATTTTCGAGGGAATTGTTTTTGTTTTTTTTTTGGTCCAGGTTGTGGTGTGCTGCCTGCTGATAATCGCGGAAATAAATAAGGTACGGTATTTGATGTAAGTCAAGTTGAAGGCAACACAGGACAACTACAGTCCCACGATTAGGGATTTGCAATTCGTTCTAGAAGGTTTTCGTGAAACTTCTTTTGACAGGAGCAAGGTTGGCGAGAATTGAAAGTTCACGTCGGACCGATGGAAGTAAAGGTCGCCGAGGTGGTCCGCAGACAAGTCGGACTGAGCCGAAAAGGAAAAGAGCAAAAAGGATGTTGTCGGAACTTGTGAACTTGTTAAGAGGGAGACCTCGGGATATACGATCCACTTCGGCAAGTCGATGGCGGATGTGGAAGGAGAGAATATTTAAAACGAGACAGGCAAGGCGCATTCACAATAAGTAATCACGGACGTGAGCCATCGCCGCGCCTTGAACCCCAGAATTAAATCCCATTTCTCCGTAGCTCGCCAATTATGAGGCTCGGAGACGCGCAGGTTTGTTTCTCAAGCACACATGCCTATTCCATCCGGACTCAAATGGCCCCGTTTTTCCGCGCATTTCCCGCAACTGTAACAGCGCGGGGAATAGAAATTAGTGCCTTGCAATGGGCCTTCGTGGTCGGCGTCTGGCTCGGCCGCCGGCTCCTGATTTGTGGACTTCGGAACCTGGACTCGGAAGCAGATATGCATGTAATTGATTCCGGGAGTCGGCAGGGGGAAACACAGGATGGTTTCAGAGACAGCAGCCGACGGCTGCAATATCCCTGCTCGCGGACGCGGCGTGTGATTTTCCACTCCAATCAATATGTGCGCCGCGTTTCGGCGGCTCTCGCGGCGGCCGCAATAACAACCGGCCCGCTGTCGAACTTTTCATCGGAATTTCTTCATCGACGGAATGCCAAGCCGCGTTATGTTTCGACAAGTCTGATAGCCGGGCAATTCTCCATTGTCCCGCGATGCTCGAGAATCTCCCGCATTTCCTGATCCCATCTTTATATAGAACCACGACAATCGCTTAACATTTCCGGGAAAATTTCCAACATGAGCGTTTGTTGAAGAGTCGATCTTGGTTATACTGACACATCGCATGGATTCTTTCTGTGCTGTTTATTGATTGATTGATGGAGAGTTTATGTCCTTGTGATACATATTCCTTTAAGATTTGGTTTAGCCTACTAAAATACAGTAGGTTTCGCAATTGGGCAGTTTCCGAAAAAATCCGATCTAAATTTGCACACCTTCGTTTTAAAATGTAGACCACGCTACTTGTAAATTTTCTTAGCTAGGAAATTAATTTCTTTTTTAATTTTAGCAAGCATACTTACCCTTTTATTCATTCCAGACGCATTCATTTTTGATACGCACTTTTTGAAGCCCATCTCCGTTACCGAGAAAATGAAAACTTAAAACAGTTCCCAAAGAGCTCGAATACAGATTTTGCTCGTGCACGAATAAACTATCTTCAGAATGTTAAAAGTTCTTTGATTTTTTCCTATTAGTCACAATATCCACCTTCCTCGATGACCACGAACGTTGATGGAAGCGATGACGCAAAATGCGTGTGAGAGAATGTTCACTGGTTAGAGCAGCTTTTTCCTTCAATGAGACGCAAAATGGATTCTGCATGCGTTTAAATTTCGCTCGATTTTACTCGCATGGTTGTACTTCATGGTAAACTCGTGCTGGTTGGCGTAATTATTGATTTTAGGCATAAATGAATGATCAGTGAACGAATCAAACTGCAATCAAGAAAGCAGGACTGACAGAAAATGTTATGAAATATACAATTTTGAGTCATAAGGATAATTATGGCAAGTAATCAGCAACGCGAATCCTCGCAATCCGTCCACGCATTTCTTAAATCATCAAGCGTAAATTTATCTTATCTGTCATTTGAAGCTCAACAAACAGATTCTCGAATTATTACAGAAACGTTCACGATGCATGTAACGTTTGGTGCATGTTGGTACAAGAGTGCCTTTTTTACGCGATTCAAGGGCAAAAAATTACAAAACGCCCGAAAATTTGAATGAAAATTATACATGCGTTTTCCGAGCAATTGCCCACACCTGAGTTTTGTTTGCCCTGCTTATACCTGGGATTATATATGAAATCTGCGAAGTACGGTAGATGATGGGATTGAGTGCATAAAAATAGCGCTTTAGAAAAATATAAGTAAACTTTTTTCTTCTTCTGGCTGTTGCTTACAACTACTCGGTGTTTTCGTAGGGCCTGAGACAAATTCCGTTTAGGTTCTCGTAGCAAAATTAGCGGAATTTTGCCTGTGTATCGATATCACATTATCCATACGAATCATTAAATCACTCATTAGACTAACATCATAAACGGCTTTCCCTCGAATATGCGGCCCTACATTAGGCTCAAATACGACAATTCGTTGAGTATAAGTCACGAATTATATTGCGGGGATTCCAAACGAATGGCTCGGAAACTTTGCGGCAATATTACGTTCACAAACGAAACACGGCGGCTGGGGGCGCCTATAATGAATGGTACGACACGGAATAAAAATATCTCGTTCCAAACGAACTCACTTATTCGACCAAGACGGGCGAGGACATTTCCTCCAGAGTTTCCCATGTGGCGGCAATTAGAGAAAACCGATGAAAGGCACGTAGTTGAGCCGCAGGAAGAATAACTGGCCAGCCATCGAGCCCGGCATTACCCAGGGCGTATCTGCTAAGCACATATCGGCCGGAACCCGGTGCATTCATCCCGGTCACGGCGGGTGCTGGGGACACCGTGCAAAGGTCCCGCGTGTGCAGAAAATCAAGTCGGTGTTCCCCGCAAATGAATGTTGGCGAGAAGCGAGCGATAAAATCGAGGGCTCGGAATTGCGAGAGCAAGCAAGCCCGCCGAGTTGAACTCGTCCCCAATCCGTCCGCCCGAGCGTCAGCACCGAAACGCCGTAGAGCACCTTAATCAGGTTAATCAAGCTGCGCGCGGTACGCGCGAGCAGTGACTGGAATTCGAAACGCCTTATTAGTAACCTCAGTGGGCTCATATCCGCCTCATTTATATCGTAGGAATGGACGTCGTATTCCGGAGATATGACCTGTCGCGGGTCCTTTATCCACCCTGGCGATACACCTCAGTCCGCCCCTCGGAGGAGCGATTTCCCCGAGAAATAACTCTTTCGCACCCTCGGCAAATCTCGTACATAACCAGTCCCAATTGCGCGAGAGCGGTCGTTAATAAGCTCGGCCTTTCAACCACCCGCCTGGTCCCGGGAGGCGCCAAGGCGACGTGCTGATTCGGAACAGCCTCCGTTGACGCATTCCCTCGCGTGAAAAATTTATCAGGGCGAGGCTTGTTTGAACGTGCGGAGAAACGAACGTGACACTGGAGACGATTCCTGTCGATTGGATAGTGCGAGGGAAAAACCATACAAACCCTGGGTTATGAAGGAAAACGGAACCGCGGGGGATGAAGTCCGGAGAATTGTGCACCCGATGCGCGTTCAAGCGACGATGAGAATTAGTGTCTTCGTCAGGGGCTGGACATGACGGCGGAGGTCGAGATATTTCCTCGGATTCCGCGGCCCACTTAGTCACAAATAATCCTTCACCATCTCTGTCAACATTACCCACTAGGTCTTAATTTCCGCCCGTCGGCCACCGCAGATGGCATTTCTCGAGGATCTGGGTTTCCGAACCGAATCGTGTAGCGAGATTCCAGGGGTGCCTCGTACAACGAATGCCTACAAGGAGCAACCCACGCAACAAAGCCGGGTGCCCACAAAAATAAAAACCCGACCATTGAACTATGTTTCTCTCGAAAATGACAGTAAATAGAAAAAAGTTGTTGGTTGCAACTTGCATGGGAATGAATGAACATTCGATTATTGGATATAGGGTTTCAAGTCCACGAATCCCTTGCGAGATCCTGCACGGGATCGTCCATGCAAAAATTAAAGATTTCGATAGTACCAGTGCTTATATCTAACCCTTATTGCAGAAAATAAAGCCATTAAACTTTTTTGAATGAAAGTATGAAGCTCTTTAAATAAAAGTCAGAAATTATGCGTCCTGCGCTTGAGATAAGAATATTTCTAGGAAGAAGGCGCAAGTGAGCTGTACGGCTCAGCAGGTCTGGAAATATCTGGTTAAGTAGAGCAAGAGAAATTGGCAATGTCCAGCTTTTGTCCAACTACTCCAACGTTACTCCTACGGCAGAATAAAGGCTGTAAATTCAGGATTGCGAAAGATTTTCTTCATTGCTACTCAAAAAAAAATTTTTTGTAAAAAATATTTATACCCTTACAGGAGGACACTCTCTACAACGATTTCCTCTGCATAACGAAAAATTTGTTGGTCCCATGTAGGGTTCTCTCTCCTTCTCCCCCAGTGGTTCTCTATGACGAAATGCTCTCCACAACGAATTTGACTAATCCCTAGCTTGAATTTCATTTTGGAAAGTCCCCCGTATATACAGCATATCTGCACATCTGGACTTGGGCTATAAACATCAGGGAACTCCTTTAAATTTTGCTTAGGAATGCAGATTTTTCAAAAATTCCTGGCTCTATCGCAGAAATGTCAATATACCAATGAATTCCTCTCCTGTTTTTGCGGTAATATTTTTAGATTTTTATTCGGTTTATTCTTCCTTCTAAGTGGCATGGGAAAACGCGTACCCAAAGAGGAAACTCTCATTGGAAGGAATGCAGCCGGTTTGTTGGAGGCAGCACCAGTGAGATGCCATATTCTTCCGGTGCGGCATCTCTTGGGATCGCGATCCTTGGACACGTGATGGGCGGCAGGAGCTGAAAAACTTCTTCATTCGGGCGACTGATGAGCGGTGCGAGAGGACCTGCAAATCCGATCCGCGATGAAACCACTACCCCCCGGCGACCTGTCACAAGTCACGGGCGACAAATGGAAAAGATCCAACGGTCAGTCACCCAATTAAGTCGCTAATGGCCCACCCGACGGACAAGTCTCGGTGTGATGCCCGCTCCCGAAGTTTTCACAGGCGAAGTCTCGCGTTGCTGGTTGGCATTTGCGGAATTTGGCGACAGACAGAGAGAGACTTCTTTTTTCCGCGGAGGTTTCTTTGCGAAGAATTACGTATAGTCCGGCATGCGTTCGTGGTTGTAGGCATTCACTGAGGCATCGTCATGATGCGACTGCCGGCTATTTGCCACGGTCCTGAACAACTAAAGCTCCGGAAATCGTCTTCATTCAAGGAGTTGAACAAAAACTAACACCTTGCAAGAAATGGCCGCATTACCTTATTGAAGGTAAACGATGAGTAAATTCGATGAGTATTCTAAAAGTTGAAAGGTTCAGTGTGGCATTTGATAGGATAAAAGCGTCGTTTGAAAAACACTCAAGATAAAAAGGATCTTAAATCCCCGCAGCCAAATGCATGTAGGTGAAAATCACTCAGTATAGGAGAGCACCCAGACAACAAACACAAAACGAATATTTTCCAAAAACCCGATTGTTTTTTTTTATGGATCAGGTTTCTGCATCATTTGAATCAGCTTTTTTTTGTCCTGAAAAAATGTCAAGTATGAAATCATAATATTGTCAAAGAAATTCCACTTTCATTCTGAAAATTCACGATTCGCTGAGTGATGGCATCGTCGCTGATTTTCTGATGCGTTATCTTCTTTGACATGCTTTTTTCGAGTTTATTTTGTGTGGATGTTTAGATCCTGGGCGTTTCAATCTTCAGTGCTTTTAATTTCGGGGATTTTGGTTCGGGTGCCCTTCTCTTCCCGTGATTCTCTCCTGCCACTATAACGAAATAAAGTAAGCTGTCCTTCAGCTAGATCATCAAGAAAATATAATTTCAACGAAGAGAATAGGCTATTGGTTCATATTTTCGACTTCATATTTTTTAATGAGGGGCAAAGAGGTTCAAAGAGTCTGTGACGTCTTATTGGTGTCGGTGTCGCGTTCATCGTGTTTTTTTTTATTATATATATACAGTTTACTGGACTTCGAAACAAGCACTCAAAGCGGTTTATCTGATTCTTTGGCTTATTTAAATGAGGGGGAGGGGTTTTAGGGTCAGAAGTATAATTGCAGATTTGATTTAAGCTACTGAGTTCGACGAGATCGAAGAAATTGATTAGTTTCAACAAAGAGAGGTCAATTGACAGGAAGACAAGTCGGAAAGAGTATATTTTAACTGAAAATAATTTATTTGCTCTTGAGAAGTGCGTCACCCAGCGGGCTGAACTTTCGTCCCATTGATGCGAAGGAAATCGATGGAGCTGAGTCATTGAAATACAGTTCAATGGGTGCGTTACTGCTGTACCTTCGAACGATTGACGCCTGAGAAGTTTAGAAGAATAAACGTCGGGATTCATACTGCACATTCTTCACGTCGATATTATTTGAAATTGCCACGCTTATACTGTATCTCAAAATGTTTCGATTTGTCAATCAATCTCTTCGGAAATAGAACAAGTGTTTTTCCCCCGCGAACTTCTCGGAATGCTTTAAAATTTCAGTGAAATTATCGTCGTTCTATCGAAATAGAAATTCTCCAAGAAATTGCTAAAAAGTCAGTGCGTTTTATGCTTAAAAATTCCAATACTGTGCAGTTGAAGCAAAATTGCAGCTACAGCTGCGAGTTTGTTTATGATGATGTTTCAGCCGTTATAATGGTATCGCGATATAGGAGCAGGACAGAGTATGAAAATTCTTGTGTCGTAACCATTTCAATGAAATACGTCTTCACAATACTGTATTATGCACTTCACCCCGTACAGTAATGCATTTATTTTTTGGCCACTGTGTGCGAACAAATTAGCATAATTTGTCATTGTACAGGCCACATTTTCGTCAAGATTTCCAAATTTGTTTGCCTAAACATTCATTTCTATTTCAAATCGCTGAAAAAATCTGGTTTATAGCTGCGTGGACTATAATTCCGTAAATATGCCGCGAATACCAACAAGTAGACCAACAAGGATAATCTGTACAAGTATTTCACTGCACTGTTTTTTTTTGGTAATAATGAAAAATGTTTTTTAGTAATAAGGAAAAATGTTTTTTAGTAATAATGAAAAATTTTTTTTAGTAATAATGAAACATGTTTTTTAGTAATAATGAAAAATATTTTTTTAGTAATAACGAAAAATCATGGCGAGAAGTTTCAATTTTTTACCGTTGGAAAATAACTTTAAAATTTTGATGTGGGCCTTAAACTCGACTTTTATCCGAGCTTCATCTCGATAAATAAGTTTAGAACCTGTCAAAAAGCTGCGAATCATTGTCCTATCAGAGGGTTTTGAAAACCGGAAGTCAGAAAATACAGTAAAATTCCGTTAAAAAGAAATCTCAGTTATTATTGTATTAGAAAAAAGAATCTTCGAAGTGACTTCCTTCTCGCCGGGTTCATTCAGGCGCTGTAAGTTGTGCAAAAAATTATTGCGAAAAAAACTGTGAAATCGCGATTCGTTGTGACAGAATCTGCGCTTCTATTATTTTCTGTAGCCATATTTTTACGCGTTTCCGAGTTCTCTGACCTGTCCTTGACCTAGATTAAAACGCTTTTCCCTGAGCAGCTCAAAAAGATGAGTCAATGCATCATCGAATATCATAACATGGCACGATTTTCGCGAGTTTGCCACCGCAAAACCGCTTCAAAGCGCGCGGCAAGAATTTTAGCATAAATATTTCTTTTTCACATTTTCCAACCTGTCCATGACCTAGATTCATGCATTTCGTTCAATCTAAATTCATTTGAAATTTCCTGCAATTCTTTTAGGTTTCCCACGAAAAAAAATGCTTGCTTCCCCCTAACTCAAAACCTCTCGAAGTCGATTTCTCCCTATGTAAGTCGAATTTTTTTCCGCTGGTCCCTTGGAATTCAACTAAGAGCGATTCGACTTCATTATTTTTTTCAATTTTCTGACCTGTCCTTGACCTAGATTCAAGCATTTCGCGCCGAGCAGTTCAACAAGACGAGTCAATACATCACGCAGTAATCACATGGGCCAATATCCGCGAGTTCGCTCCCGCAGAACCGCTTGGAATCGCGGCATGAATTTTAATATCAATAACGCGATGACTCGTCCGGCACGGCACACGGGTGTAAGTGCCCATCAAAAGCCCGGCGCAGCAGGGATTCGCCCGACTTCTGGCCCTTGGACAGCTCTCGCAGGCGCCGGCGAGATCCATGATAGGCATATAACTTGGCCGTCTGAATGCGATTTGCATAATCGCCAGGTAGCGATGAGCCCGCGTGTGTTGTGAGTTGGAGATCATCGCTGGGCTTCCGAGGCAACGCGTGGATTTCGTTTCCGTTTTTTGTTTTCCCCTTCTCGTTTCTTTGCTTGTCGTCTTGTGCGAGTAACAAGGTAGCGCACCGGCCGAGCACTGCAACGAATCGCGCATTTGTTCCGTGTTGCTTTGTAAGAAGATCTTCGCGGCCGCCGAGGTAAAAAAAAAAAGCAAAAAAAAAAACTTACGGAAGAAAGGAATGAAATAAATCAATCGTATATGAGAGAAAGAAGGAAAAAGGATTGAAGCTCAAGTGAAGCACGTGGGGGACGGATTAAAAAGAGGTCGCTTTCACGAGCGCGTCCGTCAGTTTTTAATCACGCCGTGGAAATCAAACAGGTGCCGTAAATCTGCGGAATTCGAGGGCCGACCGGAAATTCGGACTGCAAAACCAATGGGAATTTCAGTCGGCATCCAACCGAGATCATGTTTGCTCGTTCTTTCCGAGTGACGAGAACGGGAGAGAGCTTTTCATTTTCATGATACTACGGCTTCCGGGAGTCAACACCCTTTTCCGCGGCCAATAAAAACCCAGCGAAATACTCCGATTCGCTCGAAGCGCGGTGTGAACGAGAAATGCAATCAAGTTCTCTTCTCAATCCGGTAATTTTCGTTGGTACTTAACGACCTGGTTAAAATGTGCGTTTCTAGTCTTTCAACGACACATATGGTTTGTGATTTATGGACCCCTTCCTCGAATTAGCTCTGCTTCACACCTCGAGTACCTCGGTCATTCTATTTCTTGCTCCGGTTCTATAAAAACACCGGGCTTCCCGTCGACCAGAGACGTTTTTCGGCGAATGAACTCGCGAAAAAAAAAACATTGATGAAGCCGATTAATACCCACCGAAACTCTGGTTCCCGCTTTTCTCTGCGATGTTCGCTTTCATCGTAACAGACACCAGTGGAGTATTCCGTGCTCGGAATGTGTTGAAAAATACGTTTTTCCCCTTTGATACGAAGAGTACATGTTGAGAATGTTGTCATTATCACGGAAGCGTTCAACTTGGAGACGAATACTGTATACAACGAGCACCATTTCGAGCTAATGGTTCCTCGGTGTTCCTTGTCACTTAAATTCATCCATACTGACTCGGATCTTCAGAAACTAAAATCCCAACCGGAAATTCAAATTTTAAAATATTTTCAGACCAAACTGTATTGAAGAGAATTTTTCAGGCGAGGTATCAATTTGACAGCGCGTAAGATCCCTTTTTTTCGCTCAATCTTTCGGGAAAACTTCCAAATTGCTTTCTCCGCCATCTCGTGTACTTCATTTCGAGTGCCTGCAATCCTTAACTTTTACAGAACATCTGGGGCTTTAATCGGGCACTAAACTGCTGAATTACTTCCGGCTTTCCTCGCGTCTTTGTTGTGTTTTTGCGATCCAATTATGCGCTACCTGGAGCTACAGCACTCTACATGGTAAAAGCCTCTTGATGGAGATCTAATAGGTCTCTATCTAGCATGATAGGATCGAGTATGACAGATGTTCGCATTCGAGGCGGCTAAATCATTCGCTATGCTGTACTGGGCAAGTGGGCTCTCGATACAACAGTTCCCTGCTACTTCAGCAATATTTGTAATACAACGTGTCTTTTTTTTTTTAGTCCCGACAGACTTTCTATGAATGTACAAGCAGCAGTTCGGCTTCAATATGCTCTTTGGATAGCTAATTGTTCATCTGCCCACGGAGTCTAGTCGCAGAGACCACTGGTACTACTGTGCAGCGATTGATTAATTACAGGTGATGAAGGGGTGAATCTGGTTGACATCACAAAGTATATTTCACCCCGAAAGAAATTTTCAATGAAAACTGAACTCGGGTACAAGCTTTCCTTATGGAAAAATTCTAAACTGCTGTTCCGCGGCGCACTGCCTGTGAGTCTGCAAGGACTCCGAGATCTCTTCAGCAAAACAAAAGAAAATTAGAGGGTGATTTCAAGTGAGAAAAAACCAGCGAAATCATTGATATGTGGGCATGTAATGAAAGCAAAATAAGTAGAGGATTTGGTTTACTGCGTCTGCAACACGAGGTAAAACCACACGAAATTTTCACAGCAAGAGGCGCTGCGGCGTACCTTCATTCCGAAAAGGGGCTCTGCAATTGAAAGCGGATGAGAGTCCGTGTTCTATTGGATCGGATTACGGAGGCGAGGCGACAAAAGCAGGGTTTGTGGGTTAACAGAGGTAAGATAAATTCTGAAGAGAGGGCGAAAGACAAGGTGCGAGAAACAAATGAGACGCGTTATGCAAATGATCCCTGGGTCTCCCAGGTGGGCAAGCGGGGATTATCATGGGCGACCGTCGGCCAGCCGCAGCACTCGGAGCTGTAATTGTTAAGCATTTTTCATTTCACGCCTGGGATCTTTTTTCTCCTGTCTGCCCGTTCCGGAAACCTATTTGAGCTGCTCTGGGATAACCGCGTTGTTTCGCCGCTGTGTTCTTGCGGTTGGTGTACAAAACCGAACCGCCATAATTCCCAATTTTAGCTTTACCTATGTCCCCAGGTTTGGTGAGTGAAGGCTGCTAAATTAAGAAGCAGCGCGATACTCCCGGGTAAGCTCTACTAAAAAATTAGCGCGGCGACCTTAGTTTAACAGGGGACGACGATTACGTGAAGCGTCGCTCGTGAAACCGACCACTGTTCCCAGTCTCATTTGCCTGGCTATTTTCTATTTTAGAATTTCCGGCAATGTTTCAAGTCCCGGGCTATCTACGACGCATTTTACAGAGGGCTGCGCAGTTATAAAAAAAATCTAGATTAATAGAGCCTGGGAGACATAATTTTCCAACAAATGCATTCAGAAGAGTAAAATAACTTTAAAGAATGTTCACGCTATGGAATACAATTCCGTATAGTTGCCACACTAAGTTCTTGCTTTAAGTAAAGTAACTAAAAATAAATACTTCGGGCGAAATTTTTAGGTCAATCCATGAAAACGGGGTTTAATGATCATCACAGCTTGTGCGAAAATGCATGCAAATTTATCCGTTTAATTTTCAACGATTTCAGCCATCGCGATGAAATGGAAGTTGAGTTCGAACGTTTTTAACACTTCGTCAAATTATAAATGTTCAATACCATGGAAATACAGAGATTTAAAATATAACCATGTTATTTCCGATTATGAGTGAAGAATGCGCATGCAATTTTTAGTCAGTAAGAAAATTAGACAGTAGAAATCCAGATGCAATATTTTTCACCTGCATATTGACACAGTAAATACTTACCGCCAGGAGTATTTCATTAAATTCGAGATTAATTGGAATCAATTAACTTAGTTTTCTGGAAAGTTTTCAGTCAATATACCCACTCATTCAAACTGTTTTCCGCCGATTTTAATCAAGTTATCTTGTGATAAATCGAATGTGCTTACACACCTTTAGTATTTTAATCGGAGAGACGCAATTTAAGCTCTCTTCTTCAAATACTCTACAGTCAAATCCCGATTTAGTGCCACCATTTGTCCTGGCACATTTTTTGGCACTAAATCGGGGGTATTGTATGCAAAGAATATTCATTTTAGGGCTTTTACTGTAGGTAAAACACGCTTTTTTGAGGAATTTCTGGACCATTATAGAATTTGTTTTATAAAAAAAGTCATATAAATAATTTGAGGCTCGAATGACCTGTTTTGTACCGCATTTTAATTTTGTTTGATAGTACGGTATATAATTTTGCACAAATTGTGTCAAGTAAATGAGTGGAACTGTTTTTTGCAGCTTTATATGAACCTTTAAATGAAAGCACACAATTCCAATATCAGGTGGAGTGATTTTCAACTCTCTTTAAAACGACTATCCCAGTTATTCGGATGCTCTTTGCTATGTAGAATATTCAAATGAAACCACCCAGTTTCTATGCGGATTTAGAAAATTAATTTTTAAAAATTATCCTGATCATGGACATATGGTTCTCAGTGAAAACCTAATGATATCACTGGAAAAATTAATCAATTTCTCTGATTTTGGCCTATTTTTCATTCAGGACAGGGGCTTTTTTGTGGCATCAAGTGAATTAGCACTAAATTGGGGTTTACCTTAAGAACACAATTGAGGGAGATTTGTTCCAAGGAAATTTGTGGTTTTATGCGGGGGTGCCACTAAATTGGGGGCCAATAATCGAGGGTTGACTGTATTTTAAATATTGGTTTGCAGTAAGTCAATGATGCACAGTTTGAATCCATTATTACAACTATTTGGAGTTTAATGGTTTAATTTTTTCCAAGCGTTTTTTATGATATCATGCAGGCCAATGAAACATGAACTTGACTAATATACTTCTCAATTTCTCATCTTCGAAATTGTTTTTATTTTTGGCGCAGAGAAAGTAGAGATGTGTCTTCCAATCGATGACGTTTTATATTCGAATAAATATTGTGCATACAAGTTTATTCGAACGATAAAGGCTGAAGCACTTTTTTGCAAAACAGCAAAAAAGAGGATTGTGTTCACAGGAGCAGTCTCCACGTCGTATCATTAAACGCTGCTTCTTATTCCCGCAAAGCGTTTATTCGTAATCGTAAGCGTCGAGTAAACCTAAACGTTCGGTTCGTCTGGGAAATCACTCGCTAACCTTTCGGCGAAATCCATTCAAATATTTCAGCTCAGCCATTCGCGCGGTCGTGAAACCTTGTGATCTCCTTGAAAAATGTCATTCAAGCTGTGCGCTGGAACGCGCACCATGGGTCTTCGAATATAGGCAACGCCGCCAATGAACGGATTCAATGTTGCGACCACGCGGGGCTTCAACCCGTGCTCTGGCATGTCCGACCCTACTGTGCGGGTTATGATATCCTCTGTGAAGTGATTAACATGAGAATTGGGCGACTTCACGCGGGGGACAAGCAGTGAATTATGCTGTCCGACGTCTTGCTAAACGCATGTTAATGATCCAGTGGATGTTTGGGTGAACGGACGATCTCCGCTTCAAGGATTCAAAGGCAAATAAAGAACCGCTTCGACACACAAACATCTAGTCTCAGAACAGTTACTTTGAAATTGCTTCAGCAGTAAATGTTTATGAACGCCACAGGAGCTGGAGATATATTTTCAAACATTCTAGAAACTATTGCATTCATAAACTACTCCTCATCCTGGGTTAATACAGTACTCGTTAAAAACTTCGTTTTCTAATTGTGACTTTAAAAGGCAATCGTTTGCCCCTTTCGAGGTACTCGCTGCTGCGTTCCGGTGTAATTTGGTAGTACAGTACTGTAAACTATTTCATGAAGAAACTCGTTCGTCAAGAAAACGGTGTTTTATTTCCAGCTCGATTATACATTTTCACTGGGTTTGACTGCATCGCACATCAGTTCTAATTTGAACTTCTGGCGGAATTTGAGAAAGAACAGGAATGTGCGAATACTGATGAGCCGACTGAAGTCATTGGGATCGGCGAAACGATAAGATCATCGATTAGAAATAAATACGGCTGGAAGTAAAAATAATAATAATTCAAGTGAAAATGACACTCCGGGAACCAGGAATGATTGATACTGTATCTGGAAATAATATTGTAGAGGAATAGCTTACAGTCCACTAATAGAATGTTTAGGGATTCCATTCAGCATGGATTGGTCTTTACGATGAACTTAATTAAGAACCAAGAAGCATTCCTCTACATATTGTGCTTTCGTTAAGCAGTAGAAGTGGAACAGTTTGTATCGATATCCGTTCGCTATAATTTTAGAAAGTTAATCGTGGGATTTATTTTTCATTTTACAGAATAGAAACTAAATTCTTTGATCCACTTGGCGCGTAATTCAATGTTCATCGATTTTTTAACAAATGCGTCTACAATCATGCGACGAATCATCAATATAGGCGAACAAAGTTTTCAATGCATATTTTTTTCGCATACTTTTCTTCTCAATAACGTTCACTCTGCCGATTTGAAAACCAAAGTCACTTGAAGCAACAGCGCATTACAATAAAATGTATGCTTACATTCAGGGTGAATAATATTTGGAAGTTGAATCATATGATTGCTTTTAAAACCTTGCTTTTCGCAGCAATTTGACTACTGCGAAGAAGAAAGAGATTAATTCTAGCCGACCCATAAAGAGTTAACGAGTAAAATTCGTTAAATTTACAATTGTTTTCATGGATTACGAGTTCGTTCAGTTCCCGACCTGCTGAGTTGAGTCAAAGCAAAGATTCCAACGGATAAAAAACCGCGAATATTACCGGGGGAACGCACACTGTGTTGTCCTTTTAAAAATAAAGCTTCGCACTCGTTTTCGGGAAACGTCACAGGGCCTGTGCGTTGAGAACTTTTATTTTCCTCTTCATCTCCGAAGAATGGCTTGGGCAGGACGGCAATTTCACTCGCTTCTTTTTCGGCAAAAAGGGAACCCACACTTCAGCGCTTGACGAGTCGGCCCCTTCCAAAGACTGAATATTCATCAGGGCGGAAAGTATGCCCAACAGCGTCGGAGAGCTGCCCCAAACAGCATTCTCCATTACCATATAAAATGGAAGCGTGCGGCGTCCCTGGTTCCTTCATCTCGCCTTTCGCATGGAAAACCCGGTCATTCCGTTCCTGACGATCCTCGACCCGCGACTTAACGAAACGTTCTCGCTTTCCGAAAAAAGTAAATTTCTTTTTAAATTGCCTTATCGATCTTTCCATCGCACTTGACATGGAAGTGCTGGAAACTCGTTCAAGGATTACTTACACGTCGATCGTGACTAATTAAACCGTCCAAATCCTTCAGCGGAGCTGTTTTGGCAAAATTATACCTGCTGATGACGTTTTTCTGTTCGACATAAGCCTGTTTGCCAAAATATTTTCCGCAAACTTGTTTGCGCATTGGATTTATTCTTTCCTTCGTAAGAATTGGATATTTTATCCGCGCACGATGAATCCGCCCTTTCATCGCACGCAACTGGCGGTTCTCAGTTTCGAAGAACAACAGTCAAAAATTGGATCTTTGGTAAACAAAATTCATAAATGAAAATAAAAACGATGTACAGTGCCATGCATTTTCGTAATATTTAATAATTTAAACGAGATAGAAAAAGCATGATCGACGGAGATAAATGCGAGGAAATGCAATTATTCTGGCGTTTCTAAGGCAACTCGTGAATAAATGTACATTTTCGTTGCCCGAACACAAATGAGGCAGTCAGAATATTCTACCATGCGTGATTACTCGCGTAAAAGTCTGACCATCGTATTTTACTGCCTCTTGAAACAAAGTACTGTCCGCAATTTTCAAAATACCAGGTACCGACAAGGTGCAATTCAGCGGTTTTAGAGCCAAGTTTCAATGGCGCCCAACTCGAGTTCTGCAGTGCAGCACAGTACTGCAAAATGGCAAGACTGCCCCCTGGTGAGGAACGCAGTTCGGAGGCAGCGATTTAAAAAGTTCATCCGGAGGGACTTTGACTCGGGCTGGAAGGAATCATCAGTCAGCTAATCAGGGCATTATCGTACAACGTTTTCATAATGACCGGGAATGGAGCATTGCGGCCCGCGTTTACGCGTTTATGTGATAGAGACGGCAGTAAATCTTCCGCGCCGGACCCGATAGCCGGCAGTACCCAGTAGCGGACAATTAGGCTCCGGGCGGTTACGCGTTCATACGCATACGCACGCCCGGCTTTTGTTTCTGAAACCCAGGGCTCTCTGGTTTCGCACCTGCTGAATCGAGTGGAGTGTCTCACATACCACCCGAGCTCATCCATCGTGAATCGAGACGGGCGCCGAATTAAGATTCAAGTGCTTCTCACGTTCACACTCGGCTCAGCTTCCAGATGATGAAGAATTACCGGGTTTACCTCGTTGCCCGCGTTCCGAATCCGCCGCAGTACATATTCATACCAGGAGATTGCATGAAAAATGTTTCACGAAGCCGTGATTTGCTTCTCGTGGAGCAGTCCTCCTTTTTTGTTTCCCCCGGGTGCCCCAGCAAAAGCCCTCGGGCTCGAGCGGTATCATCCATCAAACCCTTTCATTAAACAGTTGAGAAGCCCTCCACAACTTTCTTTTGTTCCACTCGATCGTCAGCAACCTTAGATACTCAGTACTACCCGCTTATCGACCACGAGGCGTAGGTATATTTCCTTCTTAGGACTTTCGAAATGTAGGCACAAAAGGCGACCGAATCATAGTCATCACATTAAATTACCCCGATAAGAATTACCGTGCGGCTCCCGTAGGAGTTACGATCTTGCGACTCGTACCCGCTTACCCAAAATAAGGCATCTTTTCGATTATTTTTCCCTGAAGAATGGACATCAGAAGTTCAGGGTCCAGATTCCTCGTGAACTCCTCAGTAGACCCTCTGCTGCTCCAGAGAATACAAAATCCTTTCTTTGATTAATGTAAAAATTAGAAAGCACGAAGATAAAAAAAATATGCAAATGAACTTTCATGTACATCATTTAATAACTATTATTAACATGGGCATTAAGTCAGCGTTTAGCCAAAATGAATTTTATAATACACGGTAAACACGAGTTCCGCAAACTAAGTGTATATAGTACAGTATTTTCAAAGGTGGATCTCATGGGAAATTTTGAACCAGCGCACATTTGAAGATAAGTCGCATACCCGGGAAAGAAAAAAAATTAAATTCATGAATACCCGGAATGCATAGTGAATTTCCAGAGATGAGGAGAATTATTGTTTTGTGAAATCATCAAAGGATTCCAAAGGCGAACTAATTCAAGTAAGCGATGGGATACAGTAATTCAGGAAATATGTTTGATTTGGCAGACGTTCTTCCTCAAGTGGAAGAATTTTTCCAACAGATACAGTATCATGCTTCAGGGCAGTTGTAAGTATATATGGAGGTAGATCATGGATTTATAGTGCCTGGAAATAGTGCTATGGCTTACGATAATTTCTAGATGGCCTAGCCCGATAATGTAAGACACAATGGGCGATTAGACGTTGATCTACGTTTTGTGCCTCACAAATGAAAAAAAATATTGTCTTCAAACAGCATAAGACGCTCTTCGATTAAATTCAGTTTTTTTAGAACCTGAAAAGTCTGTTGGTTCTAATCATCCATCAGTTATCAACCTAATCGCATCAAACACCACTCCAGTCAAAATCAGAATTCCGACTCTCTTGTCGTATAAATAATTTATTGTTTTTCTTAAATTATTCCCTCAATTTATATTCGAAATACAGTACTATGTTAAGTCAGAAGCGATTCTTAGCTGCAATCTACGACAACGACAGAATCAAAGGGAAAACGCCGTCAAATGTATACAGTTTCAAATAAAGCATAAGGCACGCTGATTTTTCAGTAAAATTCAAAAAGTGAATTATATTAGAAATATTGCTATATTTCATAATTGGGCGTTCTTATGTAGAAAAACAATACAGTACTGTGCTGTACTTTTAACCTTTCGGTCGCATTATGATTCGCCATGTGAGTTGTATTCCAGAGAAGCATCTATGAAATCAGAAGGTTAACGTCGCCACGTAACACGTTCAAGTGTCCCACATTGAGGAAGAGACAGAGAGAGACACCTTTGGAAACTCTGATGCGGGAGGAAGGGACAGGCATTTACAATTTTATATTTTTGGCTTGTATTAAAAGCAGAGAGAATCGAGAATATCTTCCTTGAAAACTGCGCAAGCTCGGCGGAAAGCGTTGCGATTGGGACACTGCACAGTTGCGGGAAAATTCTTGCGGTTATTCCGCAGGAGGCCGAATTTTCTCCGCGGCGCCGGGAATCTACATGAAAACCCGAGGAATGAAATGTTTGTGGAGGCCCGGATACATGCGCTGCTGTGGTTGTGCAACTAAAGAATATGAGCCCGGTGCCCACCCACCAGCCATTAATTACAATCCGCATTCCGGCAGATTCACTTCCAGAGGTCCAGTTATTGACGAGACGGAGCCTTGCTGCTATGCGCGAGGGTCGAAGACCATCAATTCTTTTTTTTTCCCGCCGTTACAGTTGAGAAAAATTCGGCTTTCTAGAACCCCGCGGCTAATCTTCGTCATTCCTTCAAAAATGCATACCTGCATATTCAACGGTGTTGCAACGAGAAAACTTCCTCTGTTTTGCGCGTTCCTACTTTTGCCTGATTCCATCGCGAGTTCGATTCCTCAGCAAGCTAGATATCATCGTTCGTCATAGAAAGGCGAATGTCTGCCTTCAATCATTGATAGTCAATAAATCCGTCGAACAATACAACAGGAACCGTTAGCATATTTTGTGGCAGTGAAGCCCTTGTCGAAGTTATTATCATTGATGGAATGAAGGAAAAATTGTCTCACGTGCGTTGAGAAAATGGAAAAATTGTGCGTCCGAACTCTTCGGAGTAAACGGTGAGAAAATTCAGACTATAACCATCAATAATTACCCAGATCTCTACAGATAGACATTCCGTTGAAATTTAAAGACTTGATCGTAAATTTTCTGCACTCATGGGACGATTCGTAAATGTATCCCTTCAAACAAATGCGTCAACTGCAAGAGTTCTGCCTAAGATTTATTTAACGCACCATCTATGATTCTTTTATATACATAAAAAAAAGTTTCCCCATGCCGAAGTCCAGTATAATTATTCGTAATACTTATATAGCGTCCATCTCAGAGGGGGGGGGGGGGTTGAACGATGAAGATAAATACTTCCCCGTGCTTACTGGGATAGAAGACAGCACCGATACTAGAATTCACCTTCATTTTCCCGTCTCTAGAACTGGAATAAAAGTTTTTCTGATGAATATAACATGTACATTATCTAGTTCCCAAAAGAGTTTCAGGGCCTCTGCTTTACGGGGTGGACCAAAAATTACACCGCCGTTTCAATAATCAATTTTATTTTCACACATCGTAGTGCGACAACCGCTAGCATAGCTGCTCGTGATAGTTTCCATAACTTGGTTTTCGGTCAAAATGCGTTGAAGAGGAACATTTTTTTTCTGTTTTTCGGGGAAAATACCAAGAAGAAACTTTTACCAGACGCTTTCTCACATTCACAAATTTTAAATTTTACCTCGCGTGAACAAATTGTCTAGTTGACTTGAGTTCCGTGATTCGAATGTGCAGAATAAAGGGTCACCCATTAAACTATGATTTTACATTAAAATCTGAGACATCGTGGATTCTAAGCGCTGTGCTGTACACATTTCAAGACGCGTCCCGATTTTTGGGAGTCAAAATGGGAAAAAAAAGTACTGTACGTCCTACTCTTCATTGAATAAGGTACAAGCAATCCATCCATCATTTTCCGTGATCACGTTGAAGTTAAGAAAATTAGCAATGAAGACCAACGGTTCGAGAAGCATAATTTTTTCCGGAATAAAATGTATGCGGAGCAGTTTCCAGGAAGCGCGTCCAAAATCCATCAGGAATTTTTCAGTGCCCCGGGCAACGCCAAACGTTAACAACTGTATGGTGCGAAGAATTTTGCTGGCAACCAGTTTTACGCATTAATTAAAGGTGAAATGGTAGTAAATTCCGTGTCAATGTCGAGCATTATTCCAATCTGTTTCGTGGCGCCACATGGCGAGGAGGCGTAGACGAGAAATAAAGTCAGTTAACAGCATGACCGGCAGCAACCGGGGGGGAAAAATACCGTAAGTGATGGAGCACTGCGTCGTCATGCATTCAAGTCCTCGACGTGAACTTGAGAATGAAGTTCTGGAGAAGAACCGGCATGGCGATCCCCAGGTGAAGAACAAAAAGGAAGAGAAAAGGAAAGCAAAAAATAACAGAAAAATGCAGACCAACAGCGAGGGAGAAAGATGTGAGCAACGGGCGCAGGCTACCAGGCCAGAAGCCGGGAAGGAGAGAGAGAGAGGACGGAATTAATCAAAACTTCGGAAATGCAAAAGCACGGTTGATGAATGCCGCTGCCAGACGCATCGCATGCCATCGCGGGTTGCACGCCGCGCGCGACGTGCGATGATACCCGTGTTCCGGGACCCGGGCCAAAGACAAGAACAGCGTGAATGTTCGAGCAAAACTTCCCCGCTCATCATGTTATCTCGAGGTTTTTATCCGCCGCGCACCACGGGGAAGGCATACAAACACACCCCCTACCTATCACTCTCTCATTTCTATTCAAATAAGGGCAACAGTATCAGAATTATTATTCATAGGAAACATTCTCGACGAAGGTCGCCACTGACTCGACCACGGCACCTGGGTTGACGCGGGGCCGCGCAAAGGCCCTTTTTGCTCCGGTTGCTCCAGAAATTGCCGTGGAACGTGCCCAGTTCCTCGCCCGACGTTGAATATTCAGGAATGCGCGCGGGATGGACAATGAATGTCCCGAAAATTATGGACCCGTCGGGATGGAGCGTGCCATTCTTCGAGCAGCACCAACGTACTGCTTTTGTTCGCCTTCCCAATTTTTCTCGCCCCATGCCGTCCTGGCCCTAGCACGTGCGAACCTCATTAACGCTGAGTCCGAATTCCGGACTCTTCTTCGCCGTTGCGGAAACACTCGGGACTCGGGGTTCGAATTTGCACGCTAACCAGCCGTTGACGTGACTTTGGAACCCTCGATCGGCAGCCGAAGAAGACCCGCGGTTCGAGGGAGGTCCAATGATGATGATCACCGCGTGACATCGCAGTGTCGGTGGTCATGCAACCCAGCGCTCTTCAAATTGGAGCCAGGAAAGCAGCGCCAAGGGGTTCCACTGTGGTTTTCCTGTTTGCCGTGGCCGCAGTTGGAGTTTGAGACCTTTATTCAGTCGTACCCCGGATAATGAACGTCTCTAATAATGCATTTTTCGCACAATGGACTCGGTTCGTCACTGATTTATATGTATATCTTTTTTTTCATATTGGACCCTTCTTCAAGTTTTAATCAACATAAAAAGAGAATGTCCTTTAAAACAAAGCACCTAACATTGCTACGGAAAATAGGGATGTCAGCACTATTTTTCAAGTGTTTTCTGCCTAAGCACGTTTTCTGCTATTTCATCATGTTCTTACTTATGCCATGCATCTATTTATTCAGTCATTTATTCAAGAATCCTCAGAAATAAATTCGCAAGATGACTACATATGACGAATAAAGAATATTTTCCCGCCTTCTCATTTCTGAGTTGAGGGACTTTTTGCTGGGTCTGGAACCAATTAGCAGCAGTGCTGATCTTTACATTGCTTATTCAAGAATTTGCAGATCATGGACTTCCCCCTCGAATGGATCAAATCTATAAAACATGGAATCACAGTACTTTATAACATAGCCCAAACTTACCTAACCACTGTACTCGTAAGTCTCTTCCAAGTACATGTACCATACGAGGTGATGCTAAGTCATGGCGTTTGTTTCTCATGACTCTGATTTTTTGTGGAGCTGCTTGTCTGGCTTCCGTTACAGAGGTGCTGAGCGCCGCGTGGTCATGTTTGATTGCATACATATTGTACCTACCCGAGTACATATGCGAAACTACATTTGAAAACTCGTGTCCTCCGTAATGAACCCTATCGGGACTCGTCATGGCTTCGGGTTCATCCATTTCTGCGAGACATTTATGTGACATCGGCCCCGTCAAATATTTAAACAAGAATGAGCCATGATTATTCTCTTTTTGTGAGATTACCCCCTGTGTCTCCCGCCCGCATCTGCACTCCACACCTTGCCGTGTACGAGTTAATGGTGAACTTTGACTGCTGCTGTTATTTACAACTCTTAAACACCGCGTTTTACAACTGCGACCGGATGGTCGGGCAATGGCTCCCTCATCATATGACATGTCTCGACAGAACCCAATTTGTTTTTGTGAGTTTTGAATACCCATTAACATTTATATAGCCTGTAGTGCTCGGCGGCATGTGAGCAGTATTCGCCATTGACGATAACGACATGATAGTTAAGAAATGGACTTCAGCAATTATTTTCTGCATTCAGTTCTAAGAATATAGCTCGGTCTACTTAAAAGGGATTGAGTGAAACCCTCGAATAAATTGTAGTGACATCTTCAATCATCATAACCTGTAAATGGGAGAGAACTTACTATACAGCACTCGACTTTATTTACCCACAGAAAAAATCTGCGGAAATCGGTGAAAAGTGAGTCTTCAAAAATAACGTCGGATTTTAAAATATGATAAAAAATTAACTCATATTAGCGGTTTTATTTACTGTATACCTAGACGGAACGATTGCTGTATTTCCATTAAAATTAAATGCGTTGAAATAAAAGTACTCGTCTGTTTCTTTTTTGTCCGAAGAACACCATTTCGTTTAAGCAACTTAATCCGGTAAGATACGTCAAAAGTCTTGTAATACAATTTCACAAACTTCTAATGGCCCTATCAAGGTGCTACTTTATTGGTGTAGAAGGTACGCACAGGCATCGTCCAGGAAAACTCGTGAATATATATTTAAGGGTGATCGGTTGATTGTAACGATTTGCATTTTAAAATAGGTATTTACTTCTTTCAAAATTACTTAGTGTAGTCGTATTGTTTCGAATGATTGACTGAAGCGATTTGTGGGGCTCTAATTTTCTTTGGGAATTACCCAAAACTGAGTTTGATTTTTTTTTTTCGATACTGGACAAAATTACGGACATTGTTTGGAAACTACGCAATACAGGTGGACTCTCTCTCTACAATGAAATTCTGAGGACCTCAAAAAAATTTATTGTGGTTAAAACTTTGTAGCAGAGAACCTCTGTAACAGAGGTATAGCGGTAGAGACCTCTATGGGTCCAAAAACAAATTCTTTATGCAGAGAAAATCGTCGTAGACAAGATCGTGGTAGGAAGTTTATTTAATCCAATGAATGAAGTTTGATCAATGAGCGTCCATAATCGGGAAACTCGAATATACCTCTGTTTCTAGGAGCTGTGGGATGAAAACAAATTTGAACGGCTTTTCGGGAATTCCGAAAGAAAGGTACGGTGTTCAGCGAGGCCGCAAGCCTTGTAATTAAATGCACGCGCGAGATTTGAGGCTGGAAAATATGGGCATTACGACTTTACTATGCAGATCGCATATGAAGCATGGCGCAGTTGAATCGGCGTACTCAAGATGCAAGCTCACTTTTTTTTCTATTTTCCTGCGGAAGTATTAATGGGTACCCCTGGGATCATTACTATTCATGACGTTTACTCCACGGGCCGCGTCCGTCGCACGGCGCACGAAGACGCCGGTCGTACTAGCATGTGCTTTCTTCACCGGGATCTTTCATCAGCGTTATTAATGCTGCTCAAGTACGAATCCACCCCTTTGCCGAGTGAGGAAAGCCGAGAGGAAATACGCGGCTTATTCCCGTTTGACACGCGAATTTAGCTACTCGGTCACTTCAGGCGTCTGCTCACGTCCCGTCCCTTAAGGATATTGATTAGAAATGGATGGCGGGCGGCATAATTTGTTCCCGAGCTGGGCACTTACTTTCCTCCGGCGCGGAGTAACTCACGGCCGTGTACGAAATCGTGCGGATTTTAAATTGCATTCCAAATTTTTACCTTCGCCGCAATTCTCCGCCGTCGTTGCCGAAGGTTTATCGCAAAGTTCGACTTGTGACTGCTCGCGATTTCGACTGCAAACGTTCCTAATGCGACCAACACGCATTCCAAAAAAAAAAATGACGGACAGGAGAACACCCGACCTAATGAGGCTTACACATGAAGGAAGGTTCAATCGGGTGCGGCCGTGCGGCAGACGATCCAACAGGTACAGAAATTCCGAAGCAAAATTTTAAAAAATACGTTAAAGTGTCCCGCAGGTACCTCAAACATAATCTAAAATTATCCATAACTATTCGATTAATTTCAAGTTTCCCTTTAAAATTAATAAATCTTTCCTGAAAAAAAATTGTTAAACTTTCTCAGATTGAATTGAATTGAGCAGCAAGCTTTATTTTCCGCTTTTCAGCATTCACAAGGTTTAAACAATAATCCCACATCCAGGCCTCCTCCCCTTCCCACCCACATTCATCCAAACACATTCTTCACATCAAAATGGAAAATAGAGAAACAAGCTGTACATGGATATTAAAAGGAAAGAAAATACATCCAAAAACAGTGAAACTGCACAACTGAAATAAATATGTACATGTTCTTCCCTTCTTTTTTAACAAAAACAAAATATCAATAATATGAATAGCCACATAAAGCAATTACTAAACCCAAACTATAGCACAATATAAGGTGTTCAACCTATGCTCCCAGATAATGTTTAGTTGATTGAACAATTTGGAGAGAATCTTTGATGAGAAATCATATGCAGTTCACAAATTATCTTGGACCTCTAAGATTTTGGAAAGATGAGTCTCTTCATTGAATTTTAAGAGTCCCAAATCTTTTTGGAGCTCATTTCTGTAGCTGTGGAATGCTGGGCATGAGAAGATGCTCTGGTGATGCATCAGCCAATGAATTTATACTGCAAAAATGACCCCACTTGGACACTTTTGAAAATTTGATGATTTTTTTATGAAAATGCCATGAGTTAAAATCTCAGATATGGTGTACAATATTTCAAATTCGTTCAAAGATTTTCAGTTTCACAGTTAAAATAAAAAAGGATACCGTTTTCAAGAATCGAAAAGGTAGAAATGTACACTGTCAAGAAAATAGGAAACAGATTTAACGTTTAGCTGCTAGTACTTCGATTTTTGAAATTTATAGTTATCTGCATCACTTTCTACTACGGCGGGATTTATTTTTATAGAACCGTTCATTCAATCAACAGATAAATATAAATGGGTGGTTGCCGGATTAGAAAAAGCCTTCGTAGTTAATACACGTTTCCTCGCATGCGTTTCTTTTTTAATTTCACGAGGGCACTTCGCAATTTTCCCTACGAACTTGCCGGTCAATCCTCGTATATCCGGCAAAGAACGCTTGAGGGCTCGTCGAAGAGCATTCTTAGTACTCACGCGAGGAGCGATCAAATTTTCGAGTACCGACTTAATGATAGCGCAGTGAGCGAGGTAGAAAATCAGTCCGCAAAAAGGAAATGCCAAAATCTCAATTTCTGCCTTTGTGGACGACTGAATAGCCTCATTCCTGCGCCGCAACGCAAATGCCCAACCCTAAATACACTCCTAATGGAAGAAATTCCCGACGTGGTTGATGAATGCCGGTCCATCATCGACTCGTATAAATATCTCCGAACGTACTTTTGGAAACTAAAAATTGCCGATAAGTAACACAGAGAATGGATTATTGATACTGCATCTCATCTGCATTCACTTATTCATGCTTCCTTCCCACGCAATCTAAATCGAAAATCGTGGACTGAAAGAAGGGACGGTTCTTCTCACTTTGTTATCCCACAACTTTTTTTTCCGGTGCATACATTTTGGGCATATCATATTTACTTTTCCTTCAATCAGAGCAAGCACTATAATGAGTTCTTCGGAATTTTTGCGAAGTATTCATAAGACAAACAATGAAAAGCAATTTACCACCAGAGCAGTAAGCTGAGTACCCAGTTGAAGAAACAATAAAAAGACGGCATCATAATATTTTACTTAAAATTTGATGTTACGTGTAAAAGGGCTACATTTAAATAAAATGAAAAGCGACTTTGGAAGTATTGAAAGCAAAATTGCATTGCGAGCTCAGAAAAATGAGCACAAACAAATTGTTCGTAATTTTGTTGCTAGAATACCTCATACAGAAAAATTGTTCTTTAATTTATGGAAATTATATTATTAAGCATTTCTCCCTCTTTTTTGATGATCCAATGGATGCTTTTCAATCCATTTTCATCAAAATACACATTTACGAAATACAGCTAAAATCAAAATATGTTTTAAAGCAAATTATAATGTAAATGTTGTTTCCTGTTTTTTCTCAAAGAACTTCCATGATATAGTGAATAATTTTCATTAAAATCCCATAATACACTTGCAGACATATTTTGAGCATCATCATCTCATTTTCAATTTCCTTCTCTTTCGAGGCAGTTTTTATGTTCATCGCTGTACTTCCTTGACTGAATTGTTGAAGTTGAGGGAAATTTATTGACCTGTCTACGGACTCATCAACACTATGCAGCACATTTACGAAATACAGCTACAATGCCGTAGTTTCATTCGTTCTTCATAGTGTAGAAGAATATATATCCCTTTTCTAGACACAAATATGATTAGCAAAAGTGAAAATTGAAACATTGGAATGCATATCGCGATGATGCAGCAGGAGAAACGCATTACGTAGTTATGAGAATCGAGCCGGAAATAGACGGGTTTCCCTTGTTCGTTGACGCTCTTCTGTAAATAAGCCGGGTTGAAGAGATTTCAAGGCGATTTTCTATATAGAGGGAACTTTTTGTTGTTTTTGAAGATATAATTTTTTGCCAGCAGTATAAGAGCGATGTACTCGGCTAGACTCCGACGAGCATGAGCAGCGACTTATTTCCGGGCCAGATAGCTCTGAAAGCATTTGAACTTCCAGTAACACTCCTCGGCTTTTGAGAGAAGAGGAGAAATGGTAGAATCCCATTTCACCGCCATTCTTGATGCAGCATCCTGCGTCGTATTTTTTCATCAAATGATAAGAAGGGGGCCTTTGAAGCGACTCGACCTGGGTATTCGACTGAACACTCCTACAATGATTTCACTTGCCAAACAAAGCGGGCTTTTCATCCTGGAAGGGATTTAGAAAGTAAATTCAAGCGGTCTGTTGTATTCGAAATCGACTGGCGCGATGGATGGGAATCTTTTCGCGTTTCGAGGGATTCCGAGGACATGAATCATTCAAGCAGAGCACACACGGGTTCGGTCACACCCTGCAACGCATTCCGCCGTTGTTCTCCCGTAAATCCCGTACAAACGTACTGTATCCCAAAATCATTCTTTTCGGCTCGAACATGACCCATTCTTCTTCGAGATTCGAAGCTTTACATTTAACCGTCTCCAGTCTCTACTTCACGTGATCCTCGTGCGACGAGTGACACTTCTGAATGCGAACTAACGTCTCATTCTTTGATAAAAAAATACACATAAATCTCATTACAAAAAATCTGGTAATAACTAATTATTGCTTTAAATGAATTTTTTGTTCCCGTTCCTGCCCGATACCCGCATTATTATTTTAATTTCTTTATTACTCATTCTCATTTTTCGTTATAACGAAGCTTTTTTTCTCCCAATATAGAGTCGTTGCAACGAGATTTTATTATATATAAATAAGTTTCAACAGACCTTCGCCGCTTCAAAAATTGTATCCTCAAACGCATACTCAAACTCAATTGCATCAATATGAAAGTCCAAGATCAACAGAATGCCTCATAAAGCCATCAGAATAATTTTTTCGGAGACAATACGACGAATGAGGTTGTTCATTTGGTCAGGGTATGTTACAAGGATGATGGCTTGCAATTCTTTTTTCCCTTTTAAAACTCGATGAATATAATGGTAATTCCGTGTACGAATAATCCTGGTTTTAGTGCATCCATTATTTAAAGATGTACACCGCGTGATTGCTTGTTCAATTATGGTTTACTTCATCGTTTCACTGTAAATCGAATTTCAGTTTAGTACTCCATATGCTTTCTGTTTCATCTCCGAACGTTTAAATTACATTACTGTATTACATATGATAACTTGGACATTGAAATGCTTGTATTCTTCCTGTGTGAAGGAAATTCCCAGCGCGCTTTCAAACAATTCGTCGGCACTCATCGTTCCACTTATTTTCCCATCGCCCACCTCAAATAAAACAGAAGCATTACAAAACTAAGTAAAATGATGGGCAGACAGAAGCCGCCATGCACAAAAATTAAGGACGAAACAGGAGATTTGAAGTAGAGTAGAAACGTTGTCCACCCGCGAAGTGGTCTCTGGCATGAAAACGTCGTTCATCGTTATGTTTTTGCAAGCGTGCTCTTCATACAAGAGTGGGTGTCATCGCATTTCAACGCGATATGGCCGCCAGCGCTTCCATTTGCTAGTTTATTCCTAACGTCATATAAATTATGTATCCTTAAAAGCATTCCAGTTCCACCATGCCTTTCCCGGCATTTCCACGATGAGGCTCGAAGGTGGGAGACTTCTGTCGTGTGACACCGTATTATGTGAAGATACTTTTACTTTGATCTCAGTCCCTGTTTACATATTTGCGTAAGTAGTCAGTGGATAATTCAATTCGGTTCAGAATCATCATGCACCGAAACAATCGAATCATCATTTCAAACAGAGGCAAAGACAGGGAAGAATATTATTTTCTTAGATAAGAAGGAATTGAATTCAGGTTTTAAGACCTTCTTGTGCCTCTGGCGACGAAAATTTCCTGAAGGATGAATTCGATTTCCATTCTCTTTATTCCATTGGATACCCGAGCCCATTTCCAGAGCTTTCTTCGCAGTGGACTGAGGAAATCTTTTATTCATACAATAACTTTCGGCGTCGAGAATTTTTGAATTCGATACTGGGACGACACGATTCCACTAGGAAATTTGAGTCAATATGGAGCTCGTGCTTTGCCTCATTGTTCTGCCGCCCAGGGGTCGAACCACTCATCCATCCCAGCGCGTACTGACAAAGAAATCCGTGTTTTAGTTCTCACGATATGGCTCTCAATGTCTTTTTTTAAGGATAAAAATGACGATCAACAGGCGGAAGAAGTCATTCAGAATTCATCGCTCACAACAGGAAGAAAAATACGCGCTTATGACGCAAGAAATGATTCCTCGAGTCTCGCGTAAATATATTCCACTCGTGCTTTCTTCACATCATAAATAATGTACAAGCTACATGTACCTGACTTACTGCTTCAACTTGAGCAGTGTTTCAGTGTGGCCTTTCGGCTCAAAACAAGAGACCACGATTTTAACAATTATGATTCGATCCAACATGAATGACGATCACGTTAAGAGTCAATCATGTCGGGGTCAATTACGCTTTTGACCATTTATCTTTCTGGAGGGATTGATTCACTATAGGAAATACGCCATTACAGTAGAAACGCGATTAGACAAGTTAATGGGCAGATTCCGTCGCATCAATAATTAAATACTGTACCGCCATGGATTATCAAAAAAGAATGTACGGAAGTCAAGAAATTAAAAAAATTATTCAATAATATCCCTACATGATACTGCATCATGAAAGTTCTCAAAATCGTTAGCATAATCAACAACATAGGTATTTTATGGATGCTTTGGTTTTTTGTTGAAAATGGTCCTTGTGCAGTTTTTCTTCAATTCATTCCTTCTCTCAAGATCGTTTCTTCAGTCTTCCGCTATTTTTGGATTTTTTCTGATGCATTCAACACGTAAGCATGCATGTTTCCAGAATTTTTTTCAAAATATTATTGTAGATGGAAGTTGAATGAGTAGAAAAACATTGATATTTCAGATTAAATATAAAACAAAGACGGATAATAGAATATTTAATTCGCCTCTTACTTGAACATACATTAAAAATTTAACCTATCATTTTGCCTAAAATTTAAAAACAGAAGATCCTGGAGATTTGGGTGTGGGTATCTTCTGGGATTAAATATTTTTACCCGAGTTTTCAGTTGAAAAGTTGAGGTGGGCATCTTAGCCGAAGGACACAAGCACTTGTATGTATGATTCCACGTTGACCTAAATTTAAAATACATTTATCTACAAAATTGAGGTAAATCTGAGGAAGATAAAACTTCAGGCGTAAAAAGTATCTAGGCTATAAGTTTACTTTCCAATTAGCTTGATATTTTGGCAAAGCTGCTCAAAGATCGGATAAGAAAGAATCAGCTCTTTTATCATTAGCATGCCGCATGGAGCGTACGCAGAAAGTTTTTTGTGATTCCAAGTTTTTTTGTTGAAAAATAACAGCAAATTCGTCGTCAAACCGGACCGATATCCCTTATACATGGGTGATCTACTAAGTATTTTCTGATGGGCCTTGAACTGCTGACATATGATTTGACGCAATTCTAAACTTGGAAGAATGAACATTTGCCAAATCAATCACTCACTTCTTTTTGAAAAGCATCACTATACAGCTTAATTGCCTTTTTCTTTGGTCCCCGGAATAATAGCTCAAAGGCCTACAGATATTTGGGATACAGTACAGAGTTTCAAGGAAAAAGTTTTCAAGTTGCGAAAGTCTAAGACATTTTTACATTCTTCTGAAGGTAATTCATACAGGCAGTAAATGAAATTTAGAAATGGGTTTTACTTGGGGAGGTTTGAGTTAGCAAGGTCCAACTATGAAGTATATTTCGCGGGCTAGCCCAATGCTAAAATACATATGAACTCCAGTAAACAAGGGAAATTTCGGGTGATCGAGTCTTGGAACATGTTCTCGGACCACCTGTGGTCACTGTGCTCCACAGGTCATATACATGTTCAAGACAATCAAGGCTGCAAAATACACACAGAAGTCAAAATCTAAGCGGCGTTCGGACATGCCAGGCGGTTTTTCATTCTCGGATCTAGGGGCGGACGTTGTATCCCATTGGTCTCGAGTTCCGCCGGCTGTGTTTAATGATCGGCGTGAATTCCAATAAATTTAAAGCCGGGTAACCGCGGGAGTGGAAGAGTTCATGCGAAATTTATGCTCTGAAGTCGGAGAGAGTCCTTATCTGCTCTCGCCAGGTCGCGGCTGCTACATTCATGGCATGAGAAAATTTCGGCAGCTAGTCCGCATCCATGGTTTCGACTGAGAGCCGTGGACATTCAGATAAGACAGTTCATTACTCGGTCAAGCAAAACTGCCCGCGTACACGGAAATCAGTGCATGCCATGCGTTTCAAACCCCGTGCCTTCCCCCAACAGTTTCCCCGGTCCGGAATGCTTTGTTGCTTCGATGAATTTGACTGCAGCGTTAAAGCGCCGCGAATGTGAACAGGATGTCCAGCTTCCGGGGCTGATGTCCGCGATCAATCTTCCGGAGTGTCAAAATCGCAACCTGCTGAAAAAATGAGCTCGGCTTCGATTCAACTTCGAGATGAGGGTCAGGAATTCCACGAGAAGAACCCCACTAAATTTTTTCAAGCTAGCCCCCATAAAGCGGGTTACTGGTGCTACTTGGCTTCGTTGATTCATTCCTGGATCAACTTTCGGGCAAGCCCACAATCTTCAGACCATTCAAAATATATCCGTGACTTTTAAAGACCTAATGTAAATAAACATTATATGCGCGTAATAGCCACATTTCCTTTCCAAAATGTACTATTTTCTCCGATCCGTACAAATTGTACCCCTTAAGTTTAAAAAAAATCACAATCATGGTGTAACCTATAATCGTATGCGTACGTATATACAGTACTATACTTGCAAAACTGAGGTTCAACCTGTCCTGGAAAATCTTCTAACATGAGGTAACAAGTCACGCTGATTTTGAAACTTGGTACGGTATTTTCATCTCTGAATTGAAGGTTATACCGCAGATTACGCATTATCCTCGAATATGAACTGAGCATGAAACACAGATCCTTTTCTTACCTTCGATCCAAAAAAGTCAGGATCATCTTAGAATGGATTACTCTTTAGAGCTTAGACCAGTGTTCCCCAACCCGTGGTCCGTGGACCGGCGCCAGTCCGCGGAAGTTTTTGGCTGGTCCGCGGGAAATGTTCTCAAGCATGATAAATTTATCAAACTATCAATGAAGGACGCTACAGTATCCTTATTTGAAATTTCTTGAGATGATTGCAGTTAAAATTATATTGTTAAAAATTAAAGTTGGCTTTTCTCCCAATGACTTAATTTTTCTCTCTTACTTTTTAGCAAAGAAGCGGAAAATTTTTCAATACCTGCCGTAAAGTATTTCTGACAAATATTTTATGGGTATGCGAACATTTTACAAAACTTCGCCGGTCTGCAGAAAATTTTTTTAAACATTTGTCAGTCCACAAAAAATAGTATGCAAATTTGTCGGTCGACCACGGGCACAAAAAGGATGGGGAACACTGGTTTAGACCAGCATGCAATACCAAAATTTGAGCTTTTAAGTAGCAGTATAAAATATTCACTAAGTCGATTTAGAATAATGCATTTTTGGGAATAATAATTTGTACTAGCTCAATTGGCCAACTGTGTCTTGACTCATTGAAAATGTGCTTCCATCACATAAATTACTCAAGGCTCTAAACTTCTAAAGAGTAGTACTGTATAAACAAAATGCAGAAACCTGATCATGAAGCAAAACTGAGAGAAAGTGATCGTCAACTTTCTTCTACATGGATTGATTTATCTGAGGTTAAATTTTACGCAGTTCATTATGCAAGGTTTTTCCATTTTAAAATTGAATACTGTATGAAGTCGGCTTTCAGTTTTTAATAAAAATTCCAAGTATTTGTGGAAATAATTCACCTTCTGATCAATTCTGTTCATACGATGCACCGAATGTAAATACGGTCAAGATATTCGTTGCGAGGAGGGAAGCACTGTACATTCCTGTTTCTTCAGCTTGAGGGTCCCAAAATTTTGAACACAGTACGTTTTAAACTACGATGATCGAGTCTTACAAAGGGGGACTCTCTCTCTGCAAGAATGTTGTTCACAACGATTTTTTTCTGCATAATGAATTTTTTTGCAGTCCCATGGGATTATCTCCCCGTGTCATAGGGGTTTTCTACGACGAAATTATCCATACAACGCATTCTTTTTTGGTCCCTTGAATTTAGATGTGGAGAGAGTCCACCTGTATTCAAGTGAATACGGCTATCTTGCGGTTGTTAAATGGATTAGACGAGTTGTTCATCCGAGTCAACTATAGGCGATCATATTTGCAGTTGCAAACGCGATTAGCGTCCAAAGTAATTTGGGGGGGGGGGGGGGGGGGGGGGGGGGGGGGGGGGTGTGCCTGCATGATGAGGCGCCCAGCAGAATTATTTACTAACAGAACTTCAAAATGACCTAAAGTGAACAGCAAGACACAGGAAGCATGAAAAACTTCAAATCCCTGAGTTCCCTCCCCCCTCCCAATTCTGATGGTTCCTGTTCAGGCTGTGATGTATTTGACTGCAGCTTAATAGGCCAATCCCAGGCCAGAAAAATTGGACCACTGTGTCCCAAGGAATCCAGGAAAAAGTAAAAAAAAAACCTCTTCATTCACATTGTCAGTCTTCTTCAGAGCTTCAACCCTGTGGAGAACCCCCTTTTTGAAAAAAAAATTGGGGAGAATTTCCCCTGTTTCCTGAAGAAAGAAAAAAGGGGGAAATTTAAGAGAACACCTTTTTTTTAAAGAGGGAAAATTTGTCCTGTGGAATGAAAATTCAGAAACACTGATACAAGTATTCTGAAACTGTACAACCCCTGCACTTTATGCACTCTCATTACATAAATCAATGAAGCAGTTATTAGTCATTCTATTACAAAATAAAAAATGCTAATTTTTTTATGGCAAATTTGATAGATTTTTCAGCACAAAACATTAAAATTCAAAAAATTCTCTGCAACTGGAATCCCTTTGAAAATTCAAAGTCTGGCAAATGAGGAAATTTCCCCTAGTTTAAATATGTAATGGGGTTGGAAGTTTCAACATTTTTCATCCTTGAAAAATATTGCTAATTGCAGAATTGAGCAAGAAACTATAATTGTTTTAGATTTTGTAATTGAGAGACTATTAGTCAGCATGATTGATTGTTTCATGTATTGACAGTGCATAAAGTGCACAGTTATTAAAAGAAGCACAGTTAAAAGAGCACATTTTTAAAAGAACCACAATTATCAGACAAACAGTAACAACATTTTAAGAAGTTCTAATTTTTTGCTTATACATTTTTTGATTTCCTAGATTTTTCAACAAAAAACATGAAAATTCAGAAGAAATATCTGCACCTCTAATCCCTTTAAATATTTAAAGTTTGGTAGAGAAGGAAATTTTGTACAAATTTTCAGATTTAAAAAAATTATTTTGGAAGAATTCATTTAGAAAAGGTTTTACATTCCCATTTTAACCTTTGTCAATTTGTATTATTTTTAAGGTTTAAAAAAGTTAAGTGTAGAGATTTTCATGGTGCTTTTAGTGCAGTTAAAAAATTTGCATCTCAGTGCATAATTACCTTCTTGACAAATTTTAAAAGATGAAAAATTGGGAAGAAAAATGGAAACAAGAATACAATTTTTTCAGTCAAGCTCCTCATAATTAATTTGGTTTTCATGAAACTTGAAAATTATATAGAGGGTGTCATGCACAGTGATGTCTTACAAGTTTACTCTTTTTGCTGAAAAACGTTGGAAATTGAAACAGCTAAAATTGAAAAATTAAAAAATGTTATGGTAATTTTTGTACAATTTTCAAAAATGTTTTCAAATTTTTGGTTGTAATTCTGTCAAATGTTCAGATTTTTGCATGTTCAAAGAAGGACATTTAGAAAACATCTTTGCACATGCAAAATCATGAACAATATTAAAATTGGTTTAAATTAAATTTTTAACAATTTTTTGAAGTCAGCAAAATGGACTGCAGTCTGTAAGCCAGTTTACAGTCCATAAGCAGATGCAACTTTTCCAAAACAGAGCCAGTCCATAAATTGAAAATCGGTAACCCAGTATGTCCCTAAACCGGGTTTGACTGCATATTGTCTGCAGTTTTTCATGCACTGGGGCGTCAAGTGAGGGGCGTTAAGTGAGGGTTTGCACACGGGCGCCATACAGGCTTGGGCCGGCCCTGTCCACCTGTATTCAAGTGAATACGGCTATCTTGCGGTTGTTAAATGGATTAGACGAGTTGTTCATCCGAGTCAACTATAGGCGATCATATTTGCAGTTGCAAACGCGATTAGCGTCCAAAGTAATTCGATAATAAGGTAATGGAGTTTCTCCCGCGTGAACCGACGTCGCTTCTCCGCACTCGTCCGACGATCATATCCGGATAAGCGGAAGAAAAGCATGCAATCTTCTCCCAACTCACCCATGAGACGGGAAGTTTTTTGGGTAAATTAGTCTCCCTTGACTGGAATGCGTCTGTCAAACCTCAGCACGTCCGGGGCAACCGGGCGATTTCCCAGCCTGTCACCCCGAGACTGGTTATCTCTCATACGCATCCTATACCGGGTTGGACTGTCCACGGGGTAATCTTGGGGAATAGCGCATCTTCCTCTCCAACTCATTCCTATAAGGAGTATGGATTTCCAGATGATAAATAATGTGTATTAACTCCTTCTCTCAATACGTGTAAGCCGGGACGAAGAGCCGCGCGATAGCACCCAACGGACGGGTGCAGATGAGATATCCTGCCTCAATTTGGGCGCAATGACCAGCACGGGCTTCCTGATGATATCTCATTCAGAATGTCCTTATTTTCGGGGGTAAAAGCGTACAAACCGATGCGACAGAAAACTATTCCTCGGACGAACAAAGCGAAGGAGGATACGCATAAAGCGCCGCTGCGTTCTCGCGTCGAACTTGCTCGAGGGTTCATCTTGATCGGAAAAATACAAATCAGTCAGTCAGTCAGGAATCTCATTGAAGTGCCAGAGTTTCTCTCTGAGAACCACGAATTCATATTGAATATGCATTCAGGCAGAACCAGTCCAAGATGTCAAACGTTTTTGAAGACTGGTGCAGAATGGCTTGTTTCGATATACAGTACCGAAAACAGATAAACGTGCTGTGCCAATGTAACTATGCAAATCGAAAAGATATCACTTCAAAAATTAAGCTGGGCATGAAAAAAAAATCGCCGAAAAAGTTGCTTCCATGATGTCATGCTTTCAAATTGCGAGGTCCACTTCGTATGTTGTCCATGAACCATAAAGTTGAGACTCGATCACTTATCACCAGAGCTGATCAGAAAATTGTATTTTTTTCTATGAATCCATCCAAAATATAAAAAAAAAACCCACCAACTTCTATAGAAATATTTGAGGGGAAAACCTCGAAATGAGCCTCTCTGTGCCAAACACTGCAGTAAAGGCCGTGGAAGAGCAGGTTAGAAAATGCATTGGGTTTTTTTTTGTTGCGAGAAAAAGATTCAGATTGCCATAAATTATACAGCACTTAGATGCACCTGGAAGAAAGGAATACGTTGCTGGAAGCTTTTCCGAAATTGAAAAGAACATGCATCTTTTTATAACTATTTCCAAAACTTATCGTTGTCCCTCGTACGGTTGGACTGCAGTTGCGAACTAGAATTAGTTTATTAAAGGTGGCGATGGATCGTCGAACAAAGAGAACAAAGGAGCTCGGTGGAATACCAAATTATGAGGCGACTGAAATCGCCATGTTCGTCCGTGAAAACTCATTTTGATCGAGGAACCATTTCGAAATTGCATCTGCGTGAGAGTCTCCTGGACTCAGGTCACACTTTGAACAAGGTGAAGCCCTGGGGTTGTTAATAATACGAGTGAATGAATTCATCGGTGCCGAAAAGATTTTCAACTGTTTCGAGCTTTCGGGGTTTGAAAAAACTCGCGAAAAAACCATGATGCTGAGAAGTACAGTGGTGCCTCATAACCAAACGTATCAAACAAAGAAAAATGTCTTCTTAAAAAATTACATTTCAAAGACCATGTCTGAATTGCAAACCCCCCTCCCCCCGCCAAATGCCGTCACCATCTTCAAACCCACATTGGCTTTTGCACAATTTCCTATTCCTGAGAAATGTCAATGTTTGTCATTTGCCTTGCTGTCCATCTTGTCCCCCGCACTTTTTATTCAGTAATCCTTCAAAGATTCAATCTAGAAACAGAAGTGATAATCATCAACATTAATTGGTACCCATACATATATTGTTGTGAATCACGAGAGCGTATGCCTCCATTGACTTCTGGACAGGTTAGAATAAAACACTTACGGATGATTTCCAGGTATATTCTGTTTAGCACCTTATTCTTTGGTGCCATAGGGTTAGCTCCCAATGTTATATGTGTTCTCTGCAACAAAATTCTCTCTACAAGAAATTGTTTTCTAATCCCTTGAATTTCCTTGTATGATAAGATAGAGAGAAAGAATACACCTGTATTTTCAATGCATAGCATTTTAAGAGTTGTTTCAGTGAAATGTGTGGCACTACACAATAATGGCATTATAGGGTGAGGTCATGCAGGAAAATGCTGTTTTGGGCGCTGGTTGAAGGGTGTCATAACAAGTTTGAGATTGAACGTATCCATTTTATTTGTTTGGATCGGAGCACAAACAAAGATGCTTGCAATTGGCATTGTGTACAATGTATGAAAACCCTGGCCATTCTTCATAGCTAATCGAGGATGGATCTACATTTGGGGCATTACAGATGGACTATCTCTACAACAATTTTCTCTGCAAAAAGCATTTTTGGTCCCATAGGGTTATCTCCCCATTTTCTGCGTGATCTCCACGAAAGTTTTTACTGGTCCCTTGAATTTAATTGTAAACAGAGTTAACCTGTACAGGCAGTACATCGCAATACAACCTCCAGCAATTTGATGGTTGAATTTTTAGGGAGGTTGACTTGTAATTCAACCGTTGCCCAGCAATTTGACCTGCTTTTTCAATTTTTTAGCATTTTTGTGCTTATATTTTGAATTTGATGGAGTGTCTTGCAATTTGACCAATTCGAAATTTGACCCTAGTTTGGCAATGGATTAGGGTCGTACTGCCTGTACTGGCAATACATCAAAGAATTGGAAGAGTTCTTCCCATAAAATTTATGAAATTTGTGGCACTACAGATTAATGGCATTAATAGAGTGAGATCATTCAGGAGAATGCTGTTTAGGCATTGTTTAAAGGGCATTTGACAAGTCTGAGTTGCATGTCTCCATCGACTTATTGATGGATTGGAGCACAAACAAGGTTTTTTGAAAATGGCACTGGGTATGAAAACCATGCTCATTCTTCATCTCTAACCAAGGATGGAACTACAGTATATTTAGGGCATTATTTACAATGCGTCAAGGAAACGCAAGAGTTGTTCAGGTGAAATGTGTGGAAGGCACTATACGCACTAATGGAATTGATGGGGTGAGATCCTTCAGGAATTAGGGGAATGCTGTTCAAGCGCCGTTTGAAGGGGAAGGGCGTCGCGACAAGTTTGAGCTGCATGTCTCCATCGACTTATTGACGCATTGGAACACGCTCGCAGACGAATCGGATGGAAAACATGATGAGCCCGACCCTCCTCATTTTATTCAGCTGGCGGACGATAGGGATCTCGGCTGTGCGCGTGCGCCTTCTGCTCGGGAAAGCATCCACAATGCGCGAACCGGCGGAAGCTTTTGTTCCGACATTTATTCTGACGGCTCCGAGCGCGACCGCCCATCCGAACGATATCTGCGATAGAAAGCCCGAGAGTCGCTTCTGTCGATAGAAAAATGCAAATGCGACACATCCTGCTGCACTCAAAGACGTGATCATTTGCAAGTACGAGTACAGGATTTTCCGGAGGAAGTGGTTCATTTCTTTGTTGCGCGAACAAAGAGCCGTCGCGTTCTTTCGGGGAAGGAAACAAATCCCAACTCCCGCGTCTTCGGAAACCGCCGGGACTCCATCACTCAAAGCGGCTGGAATGTTTCGCCTTTTTTTCCCCCGTTATTCAGATGCGTCTAATCAATCTGCGCCCTCCGCGGGTGAAAAGAATGCGAATATCCCACGTAGTTGCCCATGAAGGGGATGAGTTGGCCACTTGATGAATTAATATTTCCACGAACTCCACGGACCCGCTTGAACGTGACAAAACGTGATGGGTAACGAGACCCGTTGGTACCGGGTGAGTGAGAGAGAGAGAGAGAGAAAAAGCACCGGGGCGTTCCACCTCACGATGGCTCCGCGTGATTCTCGTGGCAATTATGAGACATAATCCGTGGCCATAAACCACGCTGGTTGTATTGCGCCCAGCGTCAAGAATGCATCAAATGCAGTCGTTTGGATTCCTAAAAGTCGTTTCCTGTTCTCGAAATGGGAGACTCTGGTGAGGAAACGGGAATCATCCGTTACCAGCTCGTCGATCCCACGCTAACACCAAGTCGGCTTCGGAACAAAGATCACGGCACGCTTGTTGGTCCGAATTAACCCGCAATCAGGGAAAAGTTCCGAACAAGACCAAAAATAAAACAAAGAACTAAGAATAATCCTGCCGCGATCTCGCAGAGTTCATCGCGTTGCTTTGCTCAGGGACCCGAACAGGATCAATTATGATGAAGTAGCCCCTGATCAAGAGTCACCCTCCCTCTGATTTTTCCACACATTATTCTATTCTAGAATTTTTTGTAGACTCGAACCCCTGCTCATTGATCCGCTACATTTTCCCCCGGTTTTATGAGTTTTTATACTTTTTTAGCCTGGGACCGGTGGCTGTGGTGAACTAGGCGCGTGCTCAGCCGACCGCGATGTGAATAGAGTCATAAATTAAAGATGCAAATCCGGGTTCCATCGGTCCACAGCATCGCTTTACTTCCGCCACTGCAAAAAAATACTGTAGAGCACAGTTCGCCGAAAAAGAGTAACCTAGCAACAATATAGTTCAAATGTAGCTTTCGCAGGCGACTTTAACTCGTCGCGTTTACTATTCCAGATTCGACGAGCACTAAAAAACTTTTGAAACTATGTTTGAGATCTGAAAGTTTCATCGCGAGAACTGACTTCTTCATTTGCTGTGACTCAGAAGCAGCAGGCGCAAATTTTATTTTGGATTCTTTAAATGTTCTCCAGGCAGTGCAATCAAGTTGTGAAAAACGCAATGTTTTTCAAGATATGCGGATTATTGCCTATCATCCTCCTTATGGAGTAAACATCAGTCAACTTGAATTACCTTACTTGTCCTGAGCTACATTGATAAGATTTCGCGTTATCGTTCTGACCATAATATCCTGAGTCGCGGATGGAGGATTTACGCAACCCTTTCAACTTTTAAGTACTGTTTCAGAAAAGCAAAAATAGCTCTTTCACTTGCGTCAAAGATTCTCAGCGACTTGTGTACACCACAACACAAATGATGATCTCATTTCGGTAAAGCATAATCATTCCGTCATCTGGATACAGCGATCAATTACTGTATAACGACGAAACGAAAATTTATGTTGTGGAAAAGTATGTAGAGTAGTAAAAACCCGTATTTCCGTGAACATGGGCAGCACTATCTCCCAAAATGAGTGTTAAAATTTGGGGTTATACCTGTAAATAAGTCTCAAAATAACTGCTTTTCGTCAGCCTGATCTCTAGTGAAACTAAGTACAGTAGGCTTCACCCGGGTGTAGGCTACATTTTACCTCGAAAATTACAATATCGCGGACAAAATACAGTACAGTACTGTATATGTACAGTATTTTGATTCAAATCTCTACCTAAAAGCAGGTTTCGGCCAGGAGTGACCGCGCGAGTACGATAACCGATTCCAAGGAATTTCTGTATCAGGATCCGCTGATTCTTTTTATTGTTAGATTAAATAAAGCTACACAAGGTCATTTATTGCTCACGTGGAATTTCAAAAGGTCCCCTATTCCTTTTGGTTCTTCATCCGTTTGATTCGGGGGAGCTCATGCCGGAGTCCGTCATTTGCATGCATAATGAGTGTGTGCTTGTGTCATCAAAGCCATCACGGGGTTCGCGAGTGAATTATTCCCACGAGACCCACTTAGTGGGTCGACGACGGTTTTTCCAGCACGTGCACGGCTCTTTCCTCTCTAACATTGATTGTGAAAAAAAGTTGGAAATAGGGGATGTCAGTCATTTCCTGCAATGTCCACTTTTAGCGAAATAATCCGCTCTCACGCACGTTTTTCTATTCGTTCAGGAGGTGACGAAGAAAAAAAAACGCCGTAGAGGGTCAATTGTCGAGAAACGAAAAAGTTCCGGGAGACAGGCAGTTTTTTCACGTCCTTGATCTTTCTTTAAACGTGCGATACAATACTGTATTACTGGGCATATTTGTGAAAACTGCTATTTTTTTTACAAGTTTTACAGCGGGCTTTTTTCAACCTTGAAGTTATTTTTCGTTCGTATGATTGACATTCATGGGGCATCCGATGGTTCAATTTGATTTTCTAGGTATTACATACTAAATATCTCGTGAAGTTTTCTCGCATTTCATTAATACAGATTTAACTTCCACTTGATCGCTTTTTATCTCATGTCCCTGCTTTTCTCGGGAGCCTTTTCTTCCTGGACATTCTCCAATAACTCCACTTTTTTTTCCTGGTACCGGTTAAACAGAAAGGACCAGAGGACCCCTTTTTCAAGCGAAATGAGCGGATCGATAAACCCTATGAGGAACGTTCTCATTCTCACCTCCGCCTTGCTGGAGGATATGAGAACGCTGTTGCGCAGTTAAAAATGATCGTTTCGAGGAATTAAATGGGGGGCAGACCCGTGGTTTTGGCGATGAGACTCGATGTGAGAACAGATCTTAATCTGTGAAGATTATTCGTCTGTTTAACAGGATTCCGCACGATTTGTTTGACCAGGAAGGAATGGGCGTCTCGAAGCTCGTGAGAAGACGCGTCCGCGTGTAGCAGCCTGGGTCAATCAATCAAATCCGCGCCGATATTGCCGGGCCTGGTCGGGAGGAAAAAGACAAACTCTGTCGCAATCCCGCATCGCAGTCGTTAGTTAGATCTTCTTCACGATGCTGCTTTGTATATTCTTTGCCCCGAGCGTTTAATCGTGATTAAACGGAAAGAAAACTGCCCAGGTTTTGATCGAAATGGAATCGTGTCCGGCGTATTCCTCGAAAGTCTATTAGGGTTGCCGGAATCGTGAGATTCGAGCCATGATTGTCGGAACGAGATTCCTTCGTTCCCTGGATCGCGATCATGCCCCACCGGCGAATGTCGGCAAAAAGAGAATTTAGCCGTCAGATAATCCCGAGAATAATGAAGTCGGGCTTTGTGCTGTGGAGATGCTCCGGGGAAATCCCCGCGATGGACACGCGCGGAAACGTCTATTTTTTCGTAATTTGGTCAAGAAGTCAAATTCTGGGCGGGCCGTTAAGCATGATCGACTGTCTCAATCGGGTCATGACGAGGAAACGAATCACCCCTGACCGGAACTGCACGGTTTTCTTCGATATTTACCGAATACCTGGATTCCGACGAAATACTGTATTTCTCGCTACCATCCCACCTGCATCTGGAAGGAATCTCACTTCACAGGTCTGAACATTTCGTACCATGGAATCTCAATTTATTTTTTAATGCCGCATTTTTTAGCCCAGCGTTACTTCCGTCATTCGGTCGTGTATATATGCCAGGTACTGTACCTTGCTAGAGTAAGATCGAGAATAATTGAAAATTCAGGAATCAGCCCGAAGAATGTTTCGCAGAAAAACCAGATATTAGTTTGAAATTTCAGAAAATTTCCATTGAAATAGCTGCGTGAGTTTTTCGATACAGAAACCTCATGATCGCCGTAATTTACGAATAGTGAATAGACCACTTTTTTTCTCCTATAATGAATCGAAATTCGGGCATATACATGCACTGAAATGATCATTGATTGAAGTCTAAAAATCTAAATTATAATCATCTAATGCATGCAAACTGTTCCGAAGTTTCATCGGAAGTTCCTAAACATTATTAATGTGATATTCGATAATTTCCTAGGGGCCATGCAGGCTTTCCAGAAGAGTCGTATATGATACAAAAACTGGATAGGATAAAAAGAAAATTTCACTCGAAGGCATTACGCAGAAAATGAAACAAAAATTCAGGAAATGGATAAGGGCGAGGGACTCAGAAACTTCACTAACATATTTAAAAATCTGGATGTGAAGTAGACGTTGCGTGGACATTTTTAATAACCGTGATCAGCAAATATTGCATCATAAATTTGAGATACGGCCAATGATCAAATACCCAGGGACAAAAGAAATACCATTTCTTCAAATTTTCACAATTTATAAAATGGTTGAAAACCCCTAAAATTGAGTATATGTTACAAAATTGGATTATAAAGTTATCAAAATTAAACAAACATAAACCATTTTGCGCTTTGTTTCAAAATCTTTTTTGTCTTTAATTCTTCATTTGCTTCGCTCCAAACTTTCAACTGTACTCTAATCTCCGTGCAATACTGATTTGTTGCAAAAAGTGTTCATGACATTTCATAGTAAAATAATCTTTTAATTTAAGAACATTTCTACTGCAATCATTCCCCCAGAAACAAGAGCAGCTCTCACTCGCCAAGGTTCGTTTCTGATTGATTGCCTCCCCCAGAACTCGAAACAAAAAATGATCACGGAGTTGCATTTCGTTTCGGGGATTAAAAAAAAAAACTTGGGACAAGTATTGCATTCCTTTTCCTTTCTTTTCATTTTGTCATGCCCGTTGAAAGGAATTTCTTCGGAAGTTCCTACAGACCGAGTACGCAGCTTGACCACCAGGATGCGCGTGCCCGGGACTGGCTCGAGTTCATCAAGACACTTCATTTAGAGCATTTGTTTTGTTCCTCGGCTAACGAATAATGCGTCAACCACCCAGCGAGATTCTTTGTTCCCTGCCCACAAGCCCCAATAGTGCACGAGCCATCGTGATCATTCACTGCGTGATGCGCGTGTATACATTTCATGACTCCGAAAAAATTGCAGACATCGCTCGTGTCCGAATAATCCCAATCGAAAGCCTTCTTCCTCTCAAAAAAGCAGATAAAAAAGAGCACACGTAATTCGGAATGTTAAGCTATTGAGACTCCCATCATCGGCGGGCTTCGCAAGAACGAGGTCAATGTGATGTCATCGAGCAATTGCTTCCCAGGTCTTCTTCTCGAACTTTTCTCATTTACTTGAAGTACTCGAGCGCAAAATCAACTCGTAAATTAGCTTCACGGACAGAAAAACTCGGCCATTTTTAATGTCTGTCGAATGACTCGGATTGCGAGTCAGCAATGGGTCCTCCGAACGGAATTCGAGAGACCCGAAGCATTGTTTTTTTTCTCCGTCAGGTCGAGAAGACGATTTTTGAAATAAGCAGGAGAAATGGCGGAAGTGCGGGACATGATGCGGAAACAGAAGATTATACAGAAAGTTGAAAACGGCCCGAGATGAGCTTTTTGTGGCTTCTTTGAAATCTTTGACGTGAACGGCGGAGTGAGAGCAGAATTCGCGCTGCTCATGTGGAAATTGGTGACGAATGAATGAATGGGGATGATACAGAAGATAACAAGTCGGATTGAAAAGCTTCGCATGAAAGAGGACGAAAAAAAGAGCCAAGTTGTGCGCCTTTCATTCATTGTATTTCAAGGGTCGCAAAGAGCAGAGATCTCGAAATGGAGAAGTCAGGAAGCTGCGTGGCGTGCATTATGTCCCCTTACAAGCTCTTTCATTTGAAACCAAGCGGGTTTTCCCTGCTTCCAAGTTTTCCTTTTCAGGAGACTTCTTCAACCAAAAACAACGACCTATTTTTTCTCCGAGATTCCATCGTTCTTCGCCAGGCAGCCGCACTAAGGGGGAATCATTTATTCTCCGGGAAAAAAAAAGTTAGCGCTCCAGCGAAGTTCTTTACGGGCACTTATTGTTGAACGCCGGGAGAAGATCAGAATTTTTGATGTCCACTCTCTTTGTGTGTGTCCGGACTGTTTGCATCAATGCAAGCCAAGGGGAGCTAAGATGGAGTGAAGCAAGGCGGAAAATCCGGAATCAGTCGACATCCCGATGTTTGCCCCGATTCACGAGGAAATCATTCTACGGCGTGCGGCCTCGGTCAGGACGCGAGTGGAAGTTTGCACAAGTTTCATGCCGGGAAATCGAACTCCGACAACGCGTCAGCGTATCACCAGTGGCTCCCTGCGATCTCCGGGGACCCCCGAGGGGTGGTGGAGGAGGAGGAGGAGAATTCAAAGGTGGACTCGACACGACATGAGACACCGTCAGCAAGTGGACCCTCTGCTTCGTCAAGAATATCAATTCCCCCTGTCATCTATACAGCACAACACCCTCTTCCTCCGGGCCTGAAAGCACAGGAAGAGGCGGGAGCCAGGAATAACGCCCACGAGCGAAATTGGAAATGGGCTAAAATTTGATAAAGTTTGAGGCTTCGGAGGGAGATTGCGCTTTTCCATAGGCGAGTTCCTGGCAAAACCGAAATCTGACAGCCGTGGAGGGGGAAGAAAGATGAAAAGATATCCTACTGCATGAATTCGGTGAGTGTACACGCCGGCATCACCGCGATCCCATGATTTTAATTCTCCCGGGTCAACATGTCGTCCAGGGAAAATCAGGAAAATGCTTCCCCAACAAAAAAATCCATCATTACCTCTACCACACACAATATAAATCATAAGTGCCATACGAAAACGCAGACGTGCTTCCGTGATTATAGGCCGCAATTTTTCGATTAAAAAATGCGCTGAAAAACTCGAGTGCGACCTATTCTTCATGCTACAGCATTCAAGCACATATTACTGCACCGATGAGTTTTTTTTTTACTACTGTATTTGATAGAGTATTTATTTGTACAGCTTTGTATTGCTATATATTGCACTTGCCTGTCAAGTGAATGAAACAAAGTCGTCAGGGGAAAATAAACCACACAAAAATCTTGCTTCGATGAAAGCGCCGAGATGCGGTAATTTTCTTCTTCGTTAGCAAATTAATTGAGTATCGCATGAACTTTGATTAGGCGCATGCGAACTTGACATCGTTTACGTGTCATCTATGCCATGTCGAAGACCAAAATTAATTAGTACTCCATGCGTGTATCATGCACATTTCGAACTCGAAAATTTCCGAAACTTTCTGCGGCTGATTCCCATTCAAATGACTTCTCGAAGCAACGGTGCGGCATATACAGTACTGTAATGAAACGAATTAAGTATGTATCAACTCAAACCCACATGTTGTCAAACAAGAAGGCCGGGGCAACTGGGCCATATCCCTAAACACGCGCAAGAAGAATGAGGGAAGAAACCACGGAGTGGAAATCTGACACGTCCTTGCTTTGAATGGGCAGGAGATTGCGAGCTTCTTGCCAATTCGAACGGCAGAATCTCACGCAACGCGAGGAAATATTGCCCCCGAAATTGAAGCGGCGTCAATAGAGCTCGCGGTTGGGAAGAAGATAAATCCAAATCGCACCAACAGCGTTGCTGGGACGCTCTCGGGCTTTTTTGAATTCTTCTCTCCGCGGAAACCCTAAGCCACGATTAATCAGGGCATGGGCGGGGAAACTGGGCTCCACGAAAATGAAATGTTCTCCAGTTTCGGGAATTAACCGCGTCGTGCCCCGGAGAAAAAAGAGAATTGCCGCGACTCATTCTTTCGGATGCAGATTAATTGGGCTCTAAGAGTCGTTACGCAAAGGTGGAATTCGAAAAATGCCGCCGAATGTAGTTCACTAGCTTCGTTTTCCTCCCAGCATCCCCCGACTTGCTTTCCTAATCATCAAGCCCGGGGTCCGAGCTTTATAAATCAGGGGAAATCTGCAAATCATGTGCTTGCCTCGGTGTTGTGCTCACTCCATCCCTACCCCGTGCAATTAACGGCGCCATTCACACCAACCATATTTACGTGAGTATATAGGCCGCGCGCAAGTAAAGGCCGCACCTTGACTTCGAACAGCTTCAGGAAAAAAATACGGCACATAATTTCACATTTCCAAAAAACAAAACCAAAAATACATTTTCCTCATCCGGAGATCAGGAATTGCATTTTTCTGATATTTTTAGAGATATGTTCTCACACTTCGACTTGGACAGATTATCTCGCTCATTTCGGAGAAAATTTCGAAAGCTTGCTGGTCTATGAAAAATACTTCATGTACATTGTATAGTATTATTATTTCGAAGTGCTCCCCCTTTCTATCTCTCAAACTCTGGTCGGCACAAAGCTGAGGCATTTTGTCAAGTATCGGCCGTATTCTTCAAGTCATTGTGGCCTGTCTACGAATATCTTGAGAAGAGGTTTTTCTAGGGAGGCGGGTGCGGCCTATATATAGTCGGTAAATAAGTATTGCTTGAAAACTTCCGTTAAGCTGACGAAGGTCGGTAATTTCCGAGGCTCGGGTGGGGGAAAAATCTACGCCGCTCTGCTGAGAAGGCTTCTCACGTCCCCCTCCTGACGTGAAGTTTGCACTCCATCAGCGTTAGGCGTTGATTAGTTATTAGGAGACTGGAAGGTTATAATTTCTGGATTTGGGGAAGAACGGATTTTTACAGCGTTTCAACGGTCTTCCTGAAAAATAGGCGAAGATTGAGCCTTGTCAATGCCGAGTATCGAGTCGAAGAAAAAGGATCTCGCGAGACTGCAGCAACTGCGGAAATTCCCACGTCGGTATTCCCAGCAGTCGCCATTGCCAGAGGAAATCAGTGAAACCCATCATGCGGTGGTCCGGAGCGGAGCCAATGAAAGCCGCGGAAGGGTTGCGATTTTAAACTCGGATTCCGCATGCGAGGCTCCATTCGCAGAGCCGGGTTCCTGCCACAGGGCATGCGCTTCCGTTTAATCCTTTGCATACCCACAGCGATGATGCAGCATATAAATTTCACTGAAGCGTTGAAAAGGGTTCCTTGTGGAGTCCGGACAAAAGGGGACTGAGCACGGCCTATCATGGTTCAGCGCCGGTTGATGAAGCCCGCTTCCATTCCACCCCTTTTCAACTGAACGTCCCCTCGAGTGATTTCGCAGGTTGCTTGACACGCTTTTCGATACGCGCAGTCATGATCGAGGGTCGCCCTGTGCAAAAGTGGATTTATCCGGTTGCTTCATGCCTGGAATGCGTTCGACAATCGGAACGTGGGAGCTCGTTAACCAGATTCCAGCGACTTAATTGATCTCGCCATTGAATTTCGCTTCCAGCTTAGCTGGCACTTTTCACATTCGATCTCGAGGTAGGAGCCCGTACACTATGCCAGCCTGTGAGCTCATCAGCTCCACGATCGATTGAGCCCAGGGGCCACTCATTAGAAGACATCGCGAAACGGAAACGTCAGTCATCGATTCACCCGGCTTTCAGGCCTAGGCGCCGAGCAGGACTTGATTTCCGCACGTTTCTCGTGTCCCCAGAAAAACCCCTAGTGCTCGTTAATAAACGATCACCAAACTACGAAATCAGGTGCGACGTTTTTTCCTGATCTTTATCATTTCTGCTTTTTGTGTCGTGAAAGTAGTCACCCATCATATACAGTACTTACTTCAACATGAGACGCCTCTTTTTTTCAAAGAAAATTGGCTCCCAAAATCTGAGTGATTCATGTACTCATGTATCATATTCGATGACATCTTAAATAAATCACTGTATTATATTCGACGTCGGCTTACATTCCCAAAAAAGACTGCTTTTCAACAGCGCAAAATCTGAATAAAAAGCAGATTGGATTCAAAGCCCCGAACTATTCGAGGAAATCCGAAGCATGAGCAGAAACAATTAACTTCTCTAATGCTGAAGAAATGTATTGGAATGAGCGTGTGTCATATATTCGAGAGCCAAATTTTTTTTTTTCAATTTTCGAAGCACCAAAACTAGAGGCGCGACTTTGAATCGGTGGCACCTTTAATAAGAGAAAATCTGGAAATCTGAACGAGACTTTCCAAAAAGTATATTTCTTTGACAAAAACGTAAGCTTTTAAATCAGTGACTACGAAAGACCACAAAGCTACTCTACATGCGTCAGTTGAGTTGACCACCCACATTTTAATTGATTCAAGCGTGAGAAAATCCAATTGGGAGTTCGGCGGATTTTTGTCGATTTAGCAGTGTTCAAATGACTACAAATATGTAAACTATGTTTTGCCATGAATGATGCATGTAGCATGTACAGGATGCATACAGTTGTACAGCATTTAAAGTCCATCAGATTAAATTCGAATCATGAATGATTTATATCTACCGCCCGAGGTTTAGCTGAATGATAGTCTAAAAAAAATCGCGCACATATCATCCCTCAATGCGTGATTATTTTGGGGTGATGACCGCACCATTCGTGGCTTTGAGTTAGAACAAAACCTGAAAAGAGCACAATTAAATTTTCCCGATAATTCGCTCTCTCGTACGAAATCATGAAGTAAAGAAAGATTTGGATTTTACATTTCCATTAATCGGGATAATGACCTCATTCAGTACTTCTCCCGCACACTGTATCAAGAAAAGTTATCGAAAAAGACTCAAGGAATCAGCGATAATTCAACGTTGACCAGATCTGATGCTAAAGGAATTCTTACACATATCATCAACCAGTATGAGTACTGCATGGAATTCTAATAATAATAATATAAGAATTTAGGTAAATGCTCAAGGGTAAATGGAGCACATGTTCGAACAACTCGTTCATTAATCCTCCGTCAATAGCTCAAATGAATCTTTCTGACTTCGAAATTCTTCCTCTGACATCTGGCGTCTTTCTAGCCTCATCTTCCGTCTTTCTGCTCCATGTTCCGCCAGTTGAACTCTAATTCGAAGCAGCCTCGATGAACTGGCTGGGCGAAGAAGTGTTGGATTAGGCAGCGAAATACAGCGGGGAACGAGGATTTTTTCAGTAAACAGGAATTGACGCATGGATCGACTCGAAACGGTGTGTACCTAATAAGGCTGGTAGACAGCAGAGATGGACAGCAGGCTTCTGGAACTCATCGGAACGTCAGGAAACTGAGCGACTCGACTCAGCGTATTGAACACATGTCGCGTATTGATTGGTGCATGAAGCCTCCAAAAATAATGATGCGCTTCGTCGCGGTGTTACACCTCCGACACAAAGCTTTTTTTTTTTTTACGGGGCCTCTGACATTTTCCGAGAGAGAAACTCGGAACAGAGGTATTTTTTGAAAAAAAGCGGGATTTTATTTTCCTGTAAATGAGGGAAACGGTGGATTTGAACGCCGAGGAACCGAAGATGGATTTAAGGGATGCCGTATTGATTTTACGTCACTCAGCCAGCTGACTTATTGTCGCTGGGAAGAAAAGATACCTCGGGCACCAGAACGGGCGTGATCTTATCTTTCGCGGCGAAATTCAATGACTTGGATGGGACTCGAATGGGACCCACGCACGTGGCATGTGACCAGCAATTCCAAGACTTCTCGCCCTTATCCACGCCTGTCATCCGCAATGCTCGCAAACGACGCGTTCAACGCGATCTGGACACCACCAGTGTGCATGTCCCCCCGTCGCACAATGCCGGTGCAGTTTAATTTCAATGCTATTCCCTCGCGGGTTTCCTGGCCTGCATTCCTCGTTTTTTTTTTCTTCAACTTTCCTCGGAATCTCATCCCCTTTGAAGCCGCACTGAACGAGCCTCGCATCCGTGGAACCGCGCACCTCATCTCGAATAATGTCGAGAATCTTCGGACTGCATGCCGAATTTCCATCAACAGCGGCAGAGTTTTCCGGAAATTTCCAATACTTTCAGTCCCTCGGATGTGAACGAAATTGTCGAGCCAAAATACACTGCGTCTCATGCCGTTTATGGCGGCGCATAAAAAGTGCCAACTTTCAACCAAATCAAGAATATTCTATGCAAATTAATTCTGCTTTACTTGAAGAATTCCCCTCGCGGTAAGTACAATATTTATACGCCTAACGGAAACAAAGATACGCTGTGTACGCCATTGAGAATGAGGCAAACCGATTGAATCACAAAGATGGGTTATCCAGGATTGATTATCGTTATCCTTTTTCTTAATATTGAAATGCATCATTCGAATATAAAGAAGCATTCGAGGATGGCAGGGAAATTGATTTAAAAAAAAAAGAAATTCTTGATGACACAGACGTAGAGCTCCCGAAGTTCGGATGAGCCATGAACAGCCTCTTTTGATTCAGAAGAATGTGACTTCAAATAGGATCTTAGATTTGTGCGCAAAATTATGTTGTTTTTGACAGATAATGTGATGAGTGCATCTCATAATTGATGGCATCGTATATTCGAATTAGGCGCTGTGCATTCAATTGGATGTGAGACGCGTTTTTTCCCCCTGTCACCTGAATTAGCCCATGAAGACCGGATGGGTGCCTTTTCAAATTCGAAGGCACTTCATGTTTGGATGAGATGTTATATTTTCTGGCCAACTCGAACTTTCAAGAATAAATTCAGTATCAATTGGAGTAGCAAAAAGTTCACTTCAAATTTCAGACAAAATCACGACCAATGAGCTACAGAATAGTCTGCAGCTGCAAAGATAACCTAGACTAAGCAAAAGTATAGAAACAAACAGGATGAAGCCAAGAGCACGTATTTCTAATTATTAATGATCCTGAATCTGTTTTATTATTTTTCTTGGCCTTCCATATCTGAAACAGGTACGTAATTTTTTGAGGTGAGCTCTTCTAGCAGGCTCTTCCGATAAAAAAAAAAGAATGAACTTAGAATGCGTCTTAGAATCGCAAGCAACATTTTTTCCATTCCTGAGGCAGTGAGGTACGTCTGCGAATCGATGGCGTCTAATACATTCGAGTGAATGCGGTGTATTCGTTTTTCCCGCAAATTGCGGGGTTTTTGTTCAGTTCGGCGAAATCATCCCGGACACCGATATTTTCGAACGTCATTGGAAATCTTCTTTCCCCGTGAGCATTGTCAACTTTGGGTAGCGCAAAATTGCACACCACGAATGGTTTCCGAAGACCAGATATTATTTGGTTCGGAAACCGCATAACCCATCATTACGGGCGATTTATCCACGTTGTACCATACTGCTGCAAAGCGAACGCGGAGACAGGGCATGTCCGAAAACCTGATGTTTTTCAAGAAAAAATCCACTCGAAAATCGTCCACTCCAGGCACGAATGTGAGCCTCTTTAGGAATGCTCTAGATTTTTCTTTCCCTTTCCAAAATAATTATTTTTTCGTATACCATCCGCTGGCTTTTTACGGAGGCTACAGGTTGATATTCGACATTCTCCTCCTCCTCGCTTTCCGTCAAATGCGGCTTTTTCAAGGAAAATTCGAGCATCGTGTTGAATTTGTCTGCGTTTCCGTTGCTCCCAACACCACAATCATTAAGGAACCGTGGGCAAGGCAGGCTTGTTACAATCGAAGCACATGAACACACAGCTTTGAGGAAGCGCGCCGAGAGCCGCTATTACAGTGGTTGGAAGATTTTTAAAGAATGTTAATCGTTCGGCGTCGTCTCATTCGTCATTAATTACATTAAACGACGGCGAACCACTGTGATTCCCGACTTGTTCCGCCGAGAAACACGACGAAACCGAGTCAGGACGCCGATAGTGGCTTTTACTTTCCAACATATGTGCCGCTCTCGGAAAAGAAAACGCTTGATTTTGTGGTAAATTACCCAAAGCCCAGGAATCCAAGGTATTCTTGGATCAAACGAACGTTTACTGCCGCGGCCAGGGAATATTTGTTATGGAAGCCGACGTCGATCCCGGATTAGTCGGAAAGTTCGTTAACTCGGACTATTACAACCCTAAACTCGGACATTCCAGATGGAAAACATAAGACAAAACTTGACTCACATTTCCCGGTTTTTCCTTCCTGTACGACGACCACATTTCGAATGCTGCACTCCTTTCCGATATTTGCTGCGCTGTTCTTTTGTCTCACATTCACATGTTGTTCAAGCAACTTTCATCTTGATTTGAATTTTTGCACTCGACATTGAAAGGCACTGAGTTTTCCCCACCGAATACACCATTACAAATGGAACACTGTACAGTGTACACCAAAGAACAATAAATCCTGGAATAATCGGTAGCGAAACTTTCCCAAAAACTCCTTTAGCTCACCAAACAGGTTTGCAATCCGGTGCTCCAAAAAGTGTCATAAAACAGGAAATTTTAAGGATGAATCGAATAAACTCACCTTCAAATTATGTTACTACACAGTACATGCATTGGAATAGTCCAGAACTCCGATTATCCGGCCGAATGGCCCAGGGTCTTTTTCCAAATGATTTAAACTGCTGTCCCGGATCCCGGATTATCGAATATTTAAAATTTTCTCGATCTGCTTCAGAACTATTATTCAACGATGACCGGACAAAATCTATTGTAAAAAGTGTATTGTACTCCCATTACATTTCAGAATGCATAAAACACGATAATTAGGCAGTCAGATGGGAATAACATGACTCAACTTACCATGCACCGGCTGCTTTCCTTGTTCATCAGCAGATGAATATACATTGTGATAGACTAGTTTATTGCTTAATTCGAAGCTGGGGTAGTTTAATGTTAGTTTATTTTCTTCGATTCATTTATGTTGAGTTATTTCGAAAAATATCGCACGGAGGAATCGACAGGAAATAGTTTCCGTGGATCGCTATTTCTGCGAAAGAACACCGGTGTGTCCGAAGTATTCAAGCGTTCTTTACCGACTCGGTCTCGATAAAAGGCATGAAGTGGATTTGCGGATTTGCTAAGAGAGCGATTAAGGAATATAGAGTGCCTTGGGACGAAATCACTCAAGATTCCTCGAAAATATTTGCCTTGCCTTGATACCGTGGGAGCAGCGCAGCGGTGATTGAGTGCGAGAAATTCATTCCATTCGTCAGGGCGTTCGATCCCTGTACTGTATAGCGAAAAAAATAAGAAGAACCTTGTTCACCGGTGACTTGGGGAATCATTCAAGATTGCGCAGTCATTCTTTTCGAGCCTGCAACTGCTTCGCTCATTTCCCGATCCTCGGAGTCGGAAACGATGCGTAATGAAGCAGCACAAATTTACACGCCTCTCGGGAGTCAAATAAATATTGTTCCTTTTGTTGATGGGTTCGCGAGTCAGTTTAATGACCGCAGAAGCAAAAGGAAAAGCCTCTCCGACGAGTTCTTCCGAGGACAACGCAGACGGATCATTGTAAATGAAAATGAGCAAGAAAACATTTCAACGCTCGGAAGGCAAGATTTTCCTTTTTCTCCGCGCGATTGAAAGTTCAAGTGCAACAGCAGTTCGATCACGGTATTTAGGCTTAATGGCTCTCTTTAAAATATCAAGTTGATCAAAGGATAAAAGAAGTGGCGGAGATGATTTTAATCATCTCCGCTTAATTTCCAAAAAAATCTGTTGATTCATCTGGAAGTTCAAGTAAACTTGAGATAATCAAGATAATTAATAAAAATTTGAATAATTTTTCTAAAAACATGACCTCATGCGAAGCGAATGAGCATCCTAAGCTTATAAAATCGAAATTTCATTTAGAAATACTGTGCGAGAAAAAAATTGTTGGTCGTCGATATCTGCTGGAAAATCCTGCGTCATATGGAAATATTTCATTTTTTCATCATTTTTCTTCTTTTTTGATTATCCATGTTAAATATAAGACGAGATAACAAATTTCTTGAGCGAATGTCTCTGTTTTGCTGCGAAAGTAAAGTCGGATAATGTCTTTTAACTCTTCATAAAGTGTAATCGAAAAAAGTAATCAAATTTTGGTCAATTAGGCTTGGGCTTGAGAAAGGCTGATGACAAAATACATAAAAGTGAATGGTTTATTTCAGGATGGACGGTGGATATTCCCGTTGAAAGTCACTAGGGAATGGGCTTCCGAATAAAATACAGCAGATCCAAGATATCGTTTACCACTGCTGAATGATTCCGACGGATTGCCTTTTGATGGGATTCTCAGGCATGTTTTCTCCAGCAATCAAGATTAATGAAGGCTTCCATAAGCCAAACAATGGTGTTGAATTTCCAAGGATTGATGGTAAATCTGTGTGATATTCCGCTGATCGCTGATTCCCTGTAGCGCGAAGCGATTGGATCGATTTGATTGAACGAAGACCCCGCAAGCTCCAAAGAGATTCTGCGACCGTCTCTGAATACAAAACATGCAGTTCTCACAGGAGCCTCCGAAGAATCCGATGAAGCAATTAACGAAAATACGAACATTAAACCCCGCAATGACGACTCAGAAGAAGGAAAGGAACAAGATTTGTCATATGTAGCCAGCAGCGGCATCCGCTTCGATTGATTTTCGGTCCCGATATCTACATAAGTACTATATGTAAAAAAAAATATTAATTTTCAACCATACTGGTACGCGTACCGCTGGTGGTACGCCACCTCTGGCACTAGAGGTACATGGATTTTCCTAAGGATATAATGGCGCAAGCATTTTGCATAGATGAACCAACTGCACATCTGTCCCTCTGGCACCCGGAAATTTGTTGCAGAACGTGCAATATCTTCTGGAACTCCTTTAAAAAAAAACTTACCGTCATTAAAAATGTCACCTAAAATAACCCGATTCCGAGCTTTTCAATGCTTAGCAACATAAAATTGTTGAATCATAGCCTGTCATGTGATTCGTCGTTGTATTTACCCGAGTACACTACGTTTTTTCCCTCAAAAACTGGGACCCGGAATAACTGAAGTGCGTGCGATTCTTGTACTTGAGCAAAGACTTTTCCGGCAAATTTATTTTTAAATGTTCGTGTGCATTATCCTTGGATCACACATTACAGATACATTAAAAAGAGAAGCAAATGAAGTACAATTGAAATTTCCTTCAATTTGCGAATAAATTGAAAATTTTAGATGCTCTGATTCTTAAATTGTGAATAATTTTTACTGAAGTCGAGGTGTCAAGTTGCGTATAGGGATACGCTTTTGCCTAATTTTTCAGCTCAAAAAATGTCGACGAGCCTCTCATACAACGGTGCACGATACTTAATTAAACGGGTTCAACTCACCAATTTGGCCCTTTTTTTCAGCAAGGTTTTCAACATGTGATCTCATGAAAATTGTGACTTACATTCTTTCACGTCATATACCATAAAAGAAGAATCCTGATGAGAGACTTTTCAGCATGCATTAATTCCGTAGCATTAATATGACGCATTAATTTCGCGTCATAAAAAATAATAGACCTGTGGTACCACGCTGCCAACCTGAGTTATTTATCCCACTGCTGGTGGTACCTGGTCTGCTGGTCGTACACTTAAGAGTATAGTTTCACAAACATTGTCATGTACAGTATCAGACATGGTACAATTGGCCTTTTTTTAAGGTTGAAAATACCTGTGCTACAAACATTTTTACGTGATTCCGATCATTACTGTCTTGAGGGGATGACCTTAGATCCGGATGCACCAATTGCGTCCAATTCTTTGCCTATACTTATTTATTTCTTTCGTCGCTAACGCATCTCGAACACGGCGAAGATGATTCCGTTTTGACACCAGGCATCAATTCGCGAAAAGATGTAAAGGTTTCGTGTTCCGTGGACCAAGAAGAACCCATAATATTGCGCGGTCGGCTGCATTTGAAAGTTTTTCGATGTTACCGGATTGCCACGACATTTCGTTCCTTATCATGCTCGCGACATAAATAACGACGTTGTTGCAGGGCGGACAACGGACGTTCTGGGGACACGTTTACGATCCGGGTATCAATTTGAATGGTAGTCATTCAACTTTGTAATGAACGGCGCGATGGGACTCGTCATATTTTTTACAGCGCAACGGATCAGCAACTCTCGTTTCATACCGAACACAACGACGTGACAGCCGACTTACTGGGCGGCATTCATGAAGTAATTACGAATGTTATGAAAGCCTTTATGGTTCTGAAACGGCTTATAAATTGAAGGGAAGAGAACCAAATACGTTTCATTTTTATAAACCCTAACATCGACCGTGATGTGCAAGAAATTGAGGATGAGATCATATGATCTGGAACAGATGCCGGGTACCTTGCCAGCGCAAGATCTAAAATAGTCGAACTAAAATATCTACCTGGAGAATATTCTGCGGAAAGGCCAGATATTTAACACTAACATTCCATCAAATTGTGGAAGTCCATATCCTATACCTGGTTGGTTTGTCAGTAACGCAAGCTGATGATTTCTTAGGTAAGCAGATCAGACTTTGAGAACACATCGGGTCCTCAGGATTCGGACATACAGTAATTCCTTCTCAGACTTTGTCAGTACCTTGGAATGTCTGGGTATAGGATCAAATTTTCCCGAGGACATCAATAACATTTCATGACTTCTCTTGTTCGCAAAAAAATGGATCAGGCCTTTCGAGAAGCTCAATTTTTTTCAATTTTAGAACGTAGAAAGCAGTGGTGTAGAAAAAGTGACACAGAATCTGCAATTTTCGCATGGAAAGCTAAAAACGAGCGAAAAATTACTTCACCATACCCAGTTGATGGGGATAAAAACCTTGGAGAGAGAAACACAACACGTACTGACATGCACTGAAAATAATATAGCATTCTCCAACACTGTGAAGCATGGACACATATCTGTGATCAATATAAAAGAGAGAGAGAGAGAGAGAGAGAGAGAGAGGAAATGCCCTTTGCTGCAATAAACAATTTACAATCTTCCATTTTATTTGTAGTTACTGTATTTCATGGACACACAAAAAATGACTGCAAGCTTTTATAAAAGAAAAGAGTAGATGCCGAATCTAACGAACAAAACTGACGGAATATAATCACAGCGATGAGTCCAGTTCACAGATGCCACAAATTATTACTGTATCTCAGAGAACAAAAGCCAGAAACTTGTGAAGAATACACAGAATTAATCTTTAAAAAACAGCTCCTGGTCTTCGGAAATTCCCCTACTTTGTCTCAATGGCTGTACTGTACGAAATCATGGTGGGAAATAAACAAGACGCATGTCATTTAAAAAAGGATGAACCAGAACAAAAACAAAAAGCGTACGTGTTTCTTTTACCATAGAATAGTGAGGACACTGAGGAGGGTTGCTAATACTGTACAGTACAGTACAGTATCCCTCTTTCTTTTTGTAGAATAGTGCTTCAAAGAGAGCGACTTCGTTTCGTACGGATTTCTGTTCCTCCTGAACGGCGTCGATCCGTTCCAAGTTTTACAGCTCTATGCATAAACGCTGTTCTGTGGGTCTCAAAATTTACTCCCGAACGTTCATCAAGAACTCCAAGTGCTGTACATGACCAAGACCAACTGAAGTGGCATCGACAAAAAATTAGTTTATTGTGGACAATTGAGGCAGATAAAAATAAAACATTGTAGGAGGAGTGGGAAAAAAAATTACGAGAAGCAATATTTTAGTGACAGACGGCCGAGGATATGTGTCTCGAATACGCTACGAAATTCAGAATGCCGAATGGACTCAGAACATGTGCGTTTAGCGACATCTACTAACCAAACAGTACTATTTCATTGATATGTTGCAACATAATTCCTCGAAGCCACCCTAACATTAGCGAATTTGTCATGCATACAGTACAGTATTGCATTTTAGAATTTTCCATCTGTTGCAGTTCAATGATTTCAGCAAATGAAACGTCGCAGAAATGAAGCAATGAACGTTATGAACACTAATTGTTGTTTTAGAACATTATATGATGAAACATTTTACACTTTTAATGGATTACGTGGAAATATGTGTGCACAAAAACTACGCTGCTGGAAGTTATGACCAAAACATAGCTCGCTACTTATGGATTAAAAGAAAGACAACTTGGCAAAACAAAGCTGTTTTGACAATATCAACAGCAGATCTTCAAGGGTGCCCCACAGGTGGGCTTGACCAGATATTTACGATACCTTCCCTCTGTCTCTAAGGCTTATAAATGAATTTGTTTAAAGGAAACATAGGTGTCGCTGTTAAAATCCAGCTCTTCTTGCATGCGATGATTTCGAGGAGAGAATCAAATACTTCATGGAATACACAATGCAGATATGCAGTATATTGTCTATATAAAGTACAGTGTACTGTGTAATGAAATGCATTTAATTTTAGCCCAGAAAGTACTGCATTTTTTTTACGGGCGAAAGGTCTTCTAACTTCAAAACTGAATCATATTGTAGTATATTGTAGTACAGTACAGTATATCTCAAATGCAGTTTCGCGCCGTAGTTCATAGCTTGGCGCAGGTACACGTTTCGTTAAACAAGCAGATTATAGGATGCATTTACATAGGAATAAAAGCGGAAAACAGTCGGGTTTCTAGAGGTGACATTGTTTTTATGCACTTGTAGCCTGAATCAAACTTTTTAGTAATTATAGATGCGATATCTTTTTAAATAATGCAATAAACTTAATTCTCTACGGAAAGCGAAAAGTTGATCAAATTTCAGATGAAAGATTTTAAACATTTTTCCAATGAAAAGCATTTTAGGGAAATCAAGGCTCAACTAGGCTTCTACAGATATAGACCTACAATGCTTTTTTCCGGCCAAAAATTATTTTGGTCCTGACTACTCTGACGTACTTCGTGTTCGATAGCAGGTTAACAGCTCTGTTGTACTGTATTGAAAATGCTTGTAAAAAAAAAGTGACTGGTCCCCCGTGCATAAGTACTGTATTGTATAAGGAAAGTTCACGTGCACATGATGATCTGCCTTACTGAGTGCATATAAGCTGAAGAAAAAGTTTGCAATTGCTTCCTCTCACTTGAATGCAATTAAGCAGGCGTATATCTTTTCCAAACGGCGTAGCAATCAAAGGTAGTTTTCAAAAATATGTTGACTTGATTATTCCTAGAAAAGGGATTGCATGCTTTTCTTTTGTTAAGTATCAAAACAGCAAGGGCGTTGGCAATGCATTTATTCAGGTGCTTAACTTTTTGAATCCACCTAAAATCGTAAATATTATTTTAAATTAAGATTTTCATTAATTGAAACTTCTGCTGATACTATAACTATTCATTCCAGGACTAACACACATTTGGGGAGTTTATGCCTAAACACAAAGATCGCATGCAGCATTTGACAGGTTATTTTTGTGCAAATACAATTATTATTTATGACGGTAATCCTCAAGGGATGCACAGTAGCGTTCAAATAAAATTAAACTTTACGTTTGTCCTCGCTCAAGTATTGCTCAAATTTACTCCAAGGAATTTGCGGAGCTTTTTTTCGTCAAAAACTTGTTACATGGACACCCATATTTTTGGTCCACGTAGGCCTGCAATTTTTTGAAGAAATGGGCAAATGTGTATGCTCCCGTAGAAAATTACTGCACATCTTTTTACTTCGGTATTATGAGCTCAGTGTGACAGAAGGAAATACAAAAATTCGACAAAAATGCATTGATCTCGTATTCAATAAGTCCTACTTTATATTTCCTTACATTTTATAGTTCTTACTCTAAGGTTGTGAATCAAAACCGAAATAGCGGGATGAACATGGAAGAAGCGATTATACATTCTTAGACAAGTTCTTCAGAATCGATAGATAACGCCGTTGGACAAAGCTTTTTTCTTTCTTTTACCAGAGGAATTGCTGCCGCCTGTTGGAATGAAGCTGGAGAAAATGATGAAAATAGGATGTTCTGCTGCAAATTTTCTCCAATGCAACGTTTCTGAAAAATAATTGGGGATTCATTATTTTCTGATGACCTTCTTATGCGACACAAGAAAGTTCTGCGTATTATCATTTGAATGCCTATGGACTAAGTCACCAAATCAGAGCAAAAAATCAATGAACCGAAATTAAAAGTGGAAATAATTTACCAATTTAGGTGGACTCTCTCTCTCTCTCTACAACAAAATCCTATAAACCAGAAAAATGTGGTGCCTACAATTTTCTTTAGAGAACGCCTATTACACGGGGAGAGAACCCCATGAGACAGAACAATTTGTTACATAGAGGAAATCGTTATAGAGGGAGTCCACCTGTATCAAGATCTTTGTAAGCTTGTTCAACCAATAACTGCTGGAACTCTGAAAGAAACTGTGTTGTGAGAATTGTGAGAATGGGATTTTTCTTTACCTGAACATAAAGATTCTCTATGAAGGGTAGACAAGGAAAGAAAGAAAATTTTTCCATGTTGAACACGTGTAATGTGGTTTGTGAAAACCTAATGCAGTGCAACAAACCAAGAAATCGGCGATGCCAGAATCAACTGAGGTGAAGTTGCGAGGAGCACTTGGCGTAATTCGCATGCGAAATAAAATGTCCAGAATCAACTTGAGTGCGAACTTTTAATTGAATCCTTGCCGCTGTACAAAAATCACAAGAAGACCTTTACAAAACCAAGGTACATTCGCAAGAAACAAGCGAACGCCGCAGGATTCGAAGCCTGACTCAGAAACCAGAACAGGCAGCAAACCGAAAACGATCGAAAAAGATTTCACTCGCAGGGGAAATTTTGCGCGACAGACCTGTGCACAGCAGGAAAGAAAGGCGTCATCAAAACGCGTGCACCTCTGCCCCAACACACCAACACCCTCCCCATCTCCAAGCACAATGCGATATTTCAACCTCGTTACTCCAATCGAAAAACCGCAGTCCCAGTAAAACACAACATCAATCCTGAGGGCCGAAAAAAAAGAGAAAAGCAATCGTCGCGAGCGGTTTGCAGAATCGAACTCAACTGGGTAGTCAAGAAACTCAGGATCCCACTTACAATTCGACTTCGTCTTTCAACGCATTTATCTATCACAAACCGCTGTCGAGTGAACCATATTTTCGGACAAGCTTCAACGATTGTTCTTCACTCGAGCCCCACAAAAATCCTTCTCGTCATCATAAGCAACCATCAATAAACATGCTCAACTTTCCCTGCAAATATTCTGTTCTCGGAAGTCAACTCGATTCATTAAACTCCGACGGCGCGTCGGACGCAATTCACGACAAAACAAAAATATTTCCCGTAATAAAGCAATCGGAATTTGCCCGTCACAGGGACAGAAGCGCGATTAGTTGGTCCCCAACGAGAAACAATCGAAAATCAAGGAAGCTCACCGTGAACTTCGCACAAGCTCAGATTTCACACTTGCAAGGCCGCCGAGGGTTGGAAACAAACAAAAAAAAATGGACGAATTTCTCCCAACAATCGAACCCATAATCGTGCGTGCGAAAAATCCGATGAAATTCAACTCGCAACTCTATCGATATCAATACTCCTCGCAAAATATAATTCCTCAAAAGACCGCGCATTAATTACGTTATAGATCCGCACACTGAAAACATTTCTTTCAGCTGATAAAAACCGTGCATATTAATGCAAAATGAAAAAAATCAAAAAACCAAGAACACTCGAGCGAAATCGAACCTTCCTTTGTCGATCAAGGAAAACTTGATCGTCGATTCGGTCGGTTACATGTACCAGATTTTAAAAATGAAGAATCAACTTCTTCCGTATCGAAAAGCTCCCTTCGCAACCAAAACGCTCACTCCCCCTTGTTTCCCGTCCAAATCAGTTCATTCGTCGTCTTTCTTGTCCGGTTTCAGATCAACCATTGCATGGATCTCCTCGGCAGAGTACCTGAAACAACAATAAAAACAGAATACATCAAATGAGGTGTCGCACGTTTTGTCGGGGATCAGAGGAATCTCGGGGCTTTTATCAGCAAAGAAGGGTTACGTGAGCAAACCGAGGGCCGCGAAAGCCGAAAAGCTTGAGAAGAACCCACGGCAGGAAATAGTCAAGGAGATTTCTATTGACGCTTCCCAGCGCAAAGCGTGCGAAGCGCAAGCAACTGCGAACGAGTGCAGACGGAAGAGGATAAGATGCGCGATGTTCAGAAGCCAACTTATCGCGGCAAGGAAATATTGAGCCGCGGGATTGAAGGGAACTTCCCCGGTTGTTTGTCGGACTAGACTAGCGCCACTTTTAAGAAATCGGGCCAGATTTTCCACTAGTTAATGGACATCCCCCTGCTTCTCGACAAGCCCCGACGCCTGAGATGGAAAGCGTCACGTTCCAGTGCTCGGAAATCGCAGGAAATCGTACCGCAAATGAAGAGCGCATCCCTCGATTCCTACTCCGAATTTCAAGTAGCAGCGGTCAAATCGAGCCCAAGTGGGCCACATCATCAACGGTGAAAGCGCGAGGGTCACGAAGAAGTTCCCCCACCTTATTAATTTACCTCGACACAGCCCGTTCACAGAACCCCCGAGCACTAATTCATTCATTTAATTCAAGACACGCACATTATCGTGCCTTTAAAAAAAAAACATCGAATATTAATGAAAAGGATCACGACTTCGACATTCTGATCTGCCATTTCGTTAACCAACTTGAAAAGAGAAACTGGACAGGCCTCGAACTTCGGGACAATACTGAAGAATGCATTGCAGGATTCATTGAACTCTTTAAATCATCCATTGCAAATTTTTTCCATCGGAATGAATAAAACTCGTACAGGAAGTTTGTTCAGAACTTCGTATAGAGCAGTAAGCTAAATTGACATCCCTTTCAAACGCAATGTAGGTGTCAGATGAATGAAGTATTTACCAGAGTATCATGCAACCTCGGGTAAGAGGCAGACTTAATATTCGAGCTAAATTTCGGATAAAATTGTATCCCCGCATAAAATAGGCACCTTCGTTTTCACTCGCAAAAATCTATAACATGAGTTGAAAATCTAATTCAGGCTCAATTAGAAAATTGAATTCAACTTCGGCGTTCTGGTTTTACATGGACCATAGAAGCATTAAAAGCCATTAAATACTTTGCAGTGTGCGAAGTTGAATTTCAGCATTTTAACCAAAACAAATTGGAATAAAAAAGGCACCGTCTCCTGGGTCATGCTTAGGTTAATTTTTTTATTATTATAAATGGTTCAAATGAGTAATATTTATCTTCTCGATTGTACTTCCTAAAAAAAAGGATTTTGTGCCAATTCATCCATTAAGATTCAATCAAGACGCGCACCCAGGTGTGCAGAAATTTATCTTGAAAAATTGTACCAGACTATAACGTGCAACCAAAATGTTGTCCTGATTCATCGAGAAAAAACTGCCCGAGGCACTTGCGTGAATACTGTGAAAATAATGGCATCTCGTAATGTTTTCTTCACTTGGCAACTATTTCCGTGGAAAGGCTCACGATTCTTCCATTCATGTGCACACATTTTTACATTTTGTAGTTCTTGTTCCATGTGGAAAACCCAAAATATCACGATTACTTCGAGTAGAATCCAAACCTGTATCTTTCAAGTGATTTTTCAAGAAAACTAAAATTCTGACCAAACTTCATAAATCGAGCATGAAATGTTACAGGGCATTCGTGGGAATTGAAGTTCTTTCTATAATCGAAAAAAAAACATCACTATAAAGTACTCTTGAAAACGAAAACCCAAATATTTCCGGTCGCCGATGACGAACCCGGTTTTGCAAGAGAAGAAGGAAAAAACAAACCGGGAAGACGTGTTCAATCTGAAAATTGCACATCATGGGCCATTGAATGTACCAGAACGGATTCCTCCGCGCGGGGAATGAAAGCGCAAATACTGTACTGCACAGCGAAAAAAGCGGCAACGCCAGCGGGTATTTCTTAGACGGAACTTTGTAAAAAGTCCACCGGGACGCAATCATCACCGACAACCATAAACTCGCCATCCGGTGCGAAGTTCACAGAGGCCTTTTTCACATGGGAGGGGGGGAACACAACCCCGCGCGCATTATCGCTCCACAATTGATTGACCAAGCGCATCAAGGCGTCCATAACAAAAGCAGATAGTCAAGGCGAAGGAACAATCATGGCTTTTGCCTGAGAGGCCCAACGCACGCCTGATCCATTCATCAGCAGGTATTGCCGCGGCACGGCGACGGGAAATAGCCGAGAATAATCAACCAGAGCAGCCGGCCATATCCATCAACATCATGGATCTCGAACGTATCAGTATTTAACCAAGGGCCCTGAGCGCAGTCAACTGCAGCATTCACGCCGCAACCGTGATTTGGCATCACGCGCCGCAATTAATCCTGACTGGGGAACAAGGGATATAATATATATATATATATATATATTGTATATATATCGATCCAGCATTCCGATGCACAACTTTCATTGGCACACGATGCAATTCCCTGGTGAATCAGTCAGTCCCCTGGCCAGTCGCGAAGCTCATGCTCAACTTTAAAGCGCCCTTCACTCCCTCGCGCAAGTTGCGCATAGTCAGTTCACACGAGATAATGCAGTTTGCAGCACCCCGCCCTGGATCAAATGCGCCAGCCCAGTCCTCCACTTACTTTCAACCACGCGGCTCCAGCCGACTGGCACAAGGGCAAGTGGCAACATCGAATTGCAAAACCACGCAGAGAACAACAATCCGATGTTTTCAGACGGAACAAACGCAATCCACGTCGGTTGCTCCATGCAAAAAATAATAATAAATCACTACTTCCCCCCCCCCCCTCCCGAGTACCGCACTCGGAAAAGACATATTTTAAGAGAAAACCCCCTCATTCTCCGTTATTCCCTTCATCTATCACATTTCATTGCTCTGCATGCAGCTTGAAATGCTTCCATGTAGACGCTGTTCAACTAGGAGGTAAACTTAATCCGAATTTCAGACTGCTTCATCATTCCGTATGACTGACGGCAAAAAACCAAGGGGAAACGCGGAATTGAACGAGAAGCTCAGACTTTTTTTTCTTCACAAAAACGATTGGAATCCTATTTTATTTATGAAATTTTCAGCTTGTGGAATCAAACATCAAAAGCGATAGAATTCGTATTTTACTGATTTTGTGCATACTACTCTACGAAACACTTTTTCCTCGGGAGTTTGTAAACCTCTCGACGAACTACTTTTCTCCCCGAAATATAGTGAGAGTCCTGCAGTACTTCCATTTTTATTATGCGCATCGTACTTTCTGAGCACGTACATCTCCTCCACGCACAAAGACAATGGATTATGATTTTTTATATTATATTTTTCGGTTTCATTCAACTTTTTCGGGGGAGGAGAGGGGGCCGCCTTGGATCCCTAGTGAACCCCGGGTGAAAGCCTCTTTTTTACAGGTGCACTATCTTCGATGAATGAAATTCTCCCCCCCCCCTTTTCCGGAAATAATGAAACGTCCGGGCGCCATTTACGCGTGAAATTCGATGCGGATACTGCGAGAGAATCTGACAGGATGGTTAAATTTACAGGTTGAAAACAGCACCGAACAATACACAGTGTGTTTCGTTCGTGGTCCCTCGTGTATATGCAGAAAGAAGAGGTAGATGCCGTTCTCAAGCAAGAACGCGGGCATTTTCCGCAGCAGGAAAGAGGACGACAAGGCAAAGTAAGGATCATCTCGAGTGGACTTACCCTAGGAGATTCTGCAATTCACAGACAAATCTGTAAACGTAGCGTTTGCCGGCTGTCTTGTGGATGATGTGTTTGTCGTAGTAATAACGCAAACCCCGAGAGAGCTTCTCGTAATTCATCTTGGGCTTGTTCTTGCGCAAGCCCCATCGTCGCGCGACTTCGTCTGGGTCGGTCAGCTTGAACTCCCAGCCATCACCGGTCCACGAAATGAAGCTTTGGCAACTTTTGTCGGTCAGTAGCTCGAGCAGAAACTGCCAGAGCTGGATCGGGCCAGAGCCCGTGAAACACGGTCCGTTCATGCCATTTCCTGCAAAAACGCCCCCCGAGCGAAAGGAATTGTTATGAGCGTTCCCACGAACTTCCGCCGCTGAGGAGCTCTCACCGTTGTACCCGCTCAGCATGACAGGTGTAAGAGTGGGTTTCACGTCTCCGCCGATCGACTGCGTCGAATCCGGGGGATGCCCGAGCACATCCATGTGGTGTCCACCGGGTCCGTTCGGCACTTCGCGCCCGTGCAGATAGGCTGGGTTTCCGCCCCACGGGTCCGGTTGGAACCCGTTCAGACTTCCATCGGTGTGGTAACCATCAGGTAAACTAAATCTGCCTTCTGGAATCGAACATCAAAATAATTCATTAACATCACCGCCGAACCTGTTTTCAATTATCAAGATGCTTTCAATGAGGTCCGTCTTCATTCATCAACTCAAACAGATCTTACCAAAATAACAGCAATTAACTCCCAATAATGATGCGATTAGGAAAAATAGTGTGATCATCCTTAATATCAACATTCAACCTAAGACACATCGGGTGTCAATCAATTCTTTCAAATAACATGGAGAACCGAAGATGAGGGTCGACAACTACAACATTCCTCTCGAACGTATTAAATGAACCACTTAATTTGAAAATCATCGAAATTACTGAATTAAACTGGTCGTCTCCACAATTTATACAGCAGCTCAAAAAATGGATCGTGAGGAAAAAATGCGGTTTAGTACATTTACGTCAAGTAGTTTCCAATCAGCCGTATAAAAAAAAAACGCAATATCGGCGGAAACTTCAGAAGGAACAGTACTGTATACAGTAACCGAACTTTTAAAAAGGAGACACGAGCAACAATACAAATTAAGCTTCTCGGGAATTCTCAGTTTATTCTCAGTACCAAATAAACTCGCTCTCCTCCCCAGAAACTTTAGAAGTTACATTTTTGCTCACATGTAAGTACAGCAAAGTAAGCGAGGTGGTATGCTAAAATTCATGATATGGTAAACTAATCTACTCCATTCAGAGAAATAAAATTGAAGAATCCAAGTTTGTTTCCATACGCGTTCCAGAGCATTCGATAAATGTAGAATTTTGTTTGGTTCTCGTTGATCTAAATCTCTAAAGCTGGATACTAATTACACAACTCAACTTGAATCGTGCTCATCATCTTACGGAAATTCCTTTCACACGGAACCCTGACTGCGTCAAGTGACTTATTTTTTTTATTCGTGCTTTTATCAATACTTGCTACGGAGGTTAGTTTTGTTTTCCTTCGAATATCCAGTCGTGGGAAATTCTCGGTGGGCGTCATTAAAAGATTTTTCCCAACAAACGCCAGAAACTCAAGTTGAGCAGTGGGAAGGTCATTCCGTTGAGTGCGCGTTTCTGCTACCGTATACTGTACTCGACTGCACTGTACATTACTCGCTTAGCTCAGAAACACGGAAGGAGAGAATTCGATTTTGGAAAAGATAAACGGCCGACAAGCACGAAGTGCAGGCAATGAATCGAACATGTCCCCGACTACAGCTTGATGAGAGGGTATGAAAACTGCGCACCGTGAAGGCTGGCGCAGAGTCTGATAAAAACAAAAATCACGGGAATCAGGGAGTAGCTCACCACGAGGCATGATGGACGGGTGAACGTGTCCTTGTCCCTTGAGGTAGTGTGCATGTGTAGCAGGGGGCGCGGATATGAAGTGCGGATGGTGATGCGACGGGGCGTGTTGGCCCGATGGGGCCTGGGGACTGCCGTAGTAGCCCTCGGCTGACCCGGGCCCGTTGGACCCAGGTCCTCCGTTGAGGTACGCAGTGTTGGAGTACTCGGCCTCTGGCGCCCCGTCGAACCCGCTGTGCTGGGACATGTTGAATCCATCCCCGTTCACAGCCGGGTTTCCACCAGACCCGTGAACTTCGCCGATCCCCGTCATGCAAGACCCATAACCTACGGAAACAACAAAACATTCCCATTCAATTCGGCGTACTTCAGCAACAATAGCACGGCTGGGGGGATAAGGACGCAAACAATTGTGAAAATTTTTTCACATTTTCGGAGCCTATGAGGATAAAAATCGAAGAAATTCGCCAATTTACATTTTTCAAAAAGAGGGAGAACAGATAAATCATAGGGCACCGACGATTTGAATTCTGGTGGGAACCAAGTCAGACTAAAGCGTGCTATTTCATTACTGTATTTCAAGCATTGACCCAATACGTAATTTTCGGGGTCTTCTCATCAAAATCAAAATAAGTGCGGCCAATCGTAAGGGCGCAAATGTGCTGTAGAGACTACAGGTAAATTGACACTTTCAATTTACTATCCTGAATTTGGTCTCAAAATTGAACTTTGGGACCAAGGAAATGCGGCGTTCGAATTGCAGTATGAGAATATGTTGAGCCAAAAAATCAAGCATTAAAAACTCCATTTTAAGGTCAACACGTACTGAGAATGAGGGACTTCCGAAGATGGGGAGGATAACTTTTATATAGTTTTAATGGGTACACGTGTTCGTACCGACTGTTCTTGCAAATTTCACATTACCTCGAAATTACGATTTGGGCCATTTGGGGGGTAGAATCGAGTAAATACGGCCGAGGAAACTGCGAACAGTTTCAAGCATATTCTCTGTGCTGGGACTTGTTACAAATTTCCCCTGAAAAAATCCCCATTTCATCAGATTCATTCTTCGCGCTCCGAAAGATATTTTCTTCCGAATTCACGAAGAAATACACGCAAATGAAATTCCAGCGCGCATTCATCGCTTCAAATAAGATACGCGGCGGAAATGTCACAACAGCACAAATTCGGTTTTCTCTTCGTTCGATAATCTATCAATTCTTCGAAGAAAGGAATCCTAGATTCACCAATCCGTAACGCTAAACCAAGACCCACTAAGCTGAAACAAATCAACATAATAATGAACACAAGCAGAACCTGGCAAATCACCATCAAAAATTATTCGAGAGTGCGCACGCGCATCTACGCAGTTTCTTCAACGAACGGGGTCAATGCCTTCGCCGAGAAACGATTGACTACGAGGAAAAAAAAGAATTCTATGCGACGCAAAATATGACCGTCCGAATTACGAAGACAGACGCAGGTCAATCCTATACAGAAATAAGCTTTATAAAACGAAGTTTCCGGAGATATCCAGAGAGGCGCAGGAAATCTACACTCGAGATAGATCAAAATGTTCTTGACACCGAATCAGAACTGAAATCAAGTGATCTAAGCGTGATGTGTCATTGAGTCGTATAAATTCATACAAAGAAACGCTGATGAATTTCTGCACAAGAAAACGATTCCATGCATCGTATCTAAGAATCTCGACAAGCAAAAGCAGCAAGAGAAAAAAGGGAGACCTACGAGTTCACTCAAAACGTGTTCGATGACGCCACGGAAGAACTCTCAAGTGACGTCACGTGTGACGCAGATTTCAGTCGCCTCGAGGAAGTACATTACGCACTTCAAACCACCATGAAGGTGGATGAACGTGGTCAAAAGCGCAATTAAAGGACAATAAAAACCAGCTCGTCGAGTTTCATTCCCTCATACCAGACGGGACTAATACGTGGAAGTTTACGAAAGACACCACAAAAATGTCGAAAAAAACGAGGGTTCGTGTGTCACAGTTCTCCGATAATGTCGTCGGCGGTCATCGAGGGAATCCGTGGAATATTGTCGCGCTTTTCATCAGCGGAACGCCAAGACGCACGCAATTCGTTCAACTCCGATTCCCAGCCGGACCCAAGGAACAGGAGGGGCAATTACTCGCCGGAATGAAGTACTCATCAAATCCGTTCTGCGCAGCTAGGCGCATTGATGAACACCTCGCCGGGCAACCTGCGCCTGCTTTTTCCGCCCCCCGCGGGCCGGGGTAGATCATATAGCACGCACACATGCGCGAGAGGGGAGAAATTCCTCTCTTTCAGAAAATACAACCGGAAGGAAGGGAGGACAGGTTGCGCGGTAACCCGAGAAGAATCAGCTGCTTCCGAAGGAACCCCGTGGGACCCTGCGCATTCATCCTTCCCGCCGAGTGCCAACATCCCCGGCGTCGCGCTCCCAAACCCCCGTCGTCGACTATTCGTCACGTCATAATGGGAGAATTCTAAAGAATCTGAGCTGCTGAAGAAGACCTGCCACCATCCTGGCTGTTTCAAAATGACCTGAATGCTGACGTGTTTTCCTCACCAGGGTTCATCTTTTTCCTTGCCATCGCTGGGAAGAGAGAAGACAAATGCGCTTTGACGCGCGTATTTTTCCCGAACGTCATCCATCTACCCCAAGATTGAATTCTAACACTAGAAATTCGAAATTTCCAACCTTCGTGCTGAAGAGGATATTGGCGCAGTTTCGCTTCGTTATCAACATTTTTTTCGAGAATAATCAAAGGGAAAGAAAATAATCGAGAAATTATATTGATTCGAAAATCCTTGTCCTGTTCGAATGTCAACATCGTCGAAGAATATAATTCGTCCATATTTGCCAGCAGAAAAGGAGATTCTCAGGAGAATTAGACTAGATTCCATAGCAAATCCAGATTACGCTATGATGAAGGCGAAAATAAGTTTCAATTATCACGGATTTCACCATCTTACACAAATAAGATAACTAACAAAAGCTTTCATCGTACGGCAAAAAACTCATGTTATTCCGTACATTATTACCACCTTTTAAAATGTCATTAGGGAAATCAAGAGGTAAAATATGTACTTGATAACTATTTTGGGTTATTATTGATTGCTTGGGGTATGACCCGGTTTTCATTGAAAATTCACCGGTTTTTCCAGAAGAAGTCCTGAAATTGAGGTTGACTTCTGCTCCGATGGAATTTTTTTTCTTTTTTGCAGGGATACAAATTAGTTAGATGCCTCATAAACATGTCAAACTCAAACAGAACATTCGGGTACTCGGCGAAGTAATGCAGTTAGAAAATGTAAACCACGGGATTCTTCCCTTCCTGACCGTGTGAACATTCGAATTTTTGCATGATCCAATTTCTTCAAAAGCTCTTGAAAGAAAGAAAAAACGCTTGCTCGCCGGAACTGGTGATTCTTCTTCACCTTTCCTCCATGGCCGCGCATAAATGAGCGCCAGGGCGATCACGGCGATCGACGAGAAAAAACGTGCCCACAGTGTCGGCCTCAAGTCGACGAATGGGTACCCGAATTCCCCCTTTTCAACGCCAGCACAGTGGGGAAGAAGCTTACGGGCATTCGCCACCTGCCCCCGACCGGAAATTCTCAGCGAATGCCAGGCTTTACCTGCGGGACGCACGGGGGATTGTAACGCCGCCGTCAGGTTTCCTAATTCATTCATGGCCAATTTCGTTGCAGTGTGCGCGGACAACCCGTCGAGATGAGTTCTAACGAGAGTTTTGATTTCCTTCGTGGGCTGCTTGTGTCAACGAAAGGTCAGGCAGGCATCGCCTCGCAACGAGCGAATACGCGATTATAGGCCACACGCAGGTGTAGGCCGCACCCTGACTTCAGAAAGCCGCTCGAAGAATAACTTGAGTAAATTTACTCAGGCCACAGTAATACTCTAGAACTCGGCGCTACTTTTTTTGTGGCACATTTGGCCATAAAAACCGAGTGCCCGTCACACACGAAGATGATAGCAAGTGGCTTTGTTGAAAATAACTATTTGCCAAAATCTGGGTGCGCGTCTTACGAGAGGGAATAAAGTAAACGTGTGAATGCTATACATTTGGTATGCGAACTGTGAAACAAAGTCAAATTCTACAGTACAGGACAAAAACCATGTGATGGACTTTTTCAAAATGCAACACTCAAATAACTTGGCAAAAAAAATGGAAGGGGAAAAGGAGGTCTCCTTGGTAATTTTTCCATTGCGAGGTTTTCTTCCGTCATATTTCCCTTCGATATTTTAATCTCTACTTGTCCTCAACTACGTGACGGACCGTCTAGTCACTGCGGCCTATTTTCGAATATCTCAACAATTGCGGAGTTTCAGCTCGATGTGTTCGGCAGGAGGGGGTTGCGGCCCATGCTTGAGTAAATACGATACGCGGGAAGTCGAGAAGATGCAACAGCAGCTGAGAAAATACGCCCGAATGCAAATGCTCTCCCGAGAATGCGAGGTTGAGGTGGGAAAAATGGCCCTCGCGGGATGACAATAGTTACAGGCCCGCAGGACGAAGCAACCCAAAAAAATGAAAGAACTCGGGCGACTCAGTGTGGGAAAACGTCGCTTAGGGAGGCATGAATTACGATGCAAGTCGGAAGTGAACCACCCCCTACCCAGAGAAAAAAGGGCAAGGACAGATCTGTATCTAGCAAGTCAGAAATCCAAACATCACACCAACCGGAAACTCAGCTTTTCAGCGAGAGGAGAAAAAAAGACAATTAAGCATCGGGAGGGCCGTAGTTTCTCCCACACCGTACCGATGATGTGGCTAGTGCAACATGAACCACGCTTCGGTCTGCCAAGCAACAGCCCCGGGGCTTCATTTCTCTACCCCGCCATTCTGCCACCGGAAGCTCTCAGGAAGAGGGAGAAATCAGACCCCAGGGTACCACTTCAACAACACACACAAAAAGCAGAGAGAAAAATGGAGGAAGAAAAAAAACGGCGAATACACACGTTCGCTAACGATGCGCACCGAACATCTGATTATGCGAGACGCACACAGATCGATATAAATTAATTACAGCATTCAAGGCGTTTGAATCACCACTATCCTGTTCCCTTGCAAGGGAGCTGATGAGGGATTCCCGTCGCCCGTCGGCTAAACAACTCGGTAAGGCGTAAAGTTCAATTAACACGACCCTGTCGCACCAGTTTCCGGTGCCGGGCGAATAGTACTCCCGACAATTATTCGCATCCGGTAAAATCTTTCCTACTGACACATATCACAAACCGACCCACGCAACGGAATTTTCTTGAAACGGGGTTTCAAATGCGAGCCAAAAAATTATACACAGAATTCAGCATCGGGATCAAGATACTATATAGTGTATACAGTACTGTACACCCTTTTGTGGTATCTTTAAGGTACTGCAGTGGTTCGGGGCGGTAGAGGTTGGCACATGAAAAGTAATTAAAAATTGACGGTATGGTTTAAATCTAATACAGCGAAGCTAATTCATCGTTTCTTCGTTCTAACTTTCGGAACAAAACCACCAAGAAAAAGGGAAGTTCCCGATTTTCAAAAAGTTTGCGCATGAATTGAAAAAAGCCCAAACCATCAGTTTGTTCAGCAAAAATGAAAATTAATGCGTCAAATTTCGTGATTTTAACAATTCTTTCGGCACAGATTCAGCCTTCGAAATTCAGATTTAGAGCATCGAAGTTTCAATGCTACTATGCTCACAAAACAAAGGCACTTCGCCAGAGCCTGGTTTCCGGCGAATGGACAGTTCAAAATATAAAAATGTTACATCAAAATTAAACTTAATCGATAAATCAAGACTAAATTCAGCGTCTTGGTCGTTTAAAAGGCGGTCAAACAATTTCCCAACCTGACAGTAAACTTGACTCAAGGAAACAAAACGTAGATAACCAACCGCTCTTACAAACAACAATATACATTCAACAAACTCAATTATTTTCAGTATTCAAGATTATTTATTATTCTTGGCGCTTGATTTCTGAGCTTGATGCCGATTTACGATCGTTCCAGTTTCATTCTTGAAAATTTTCGGAATGTTCCTGATTTCGAGGCATTCAAACTATTGCCTGGGTAGAAAGCGACACATTCCATTTTTGAGAAGTGTATCGAGGGTCACTCCCGATCTCAGAAGCTCAGTTCTTCAGAGTAGGGGAAGGTTGTTTATGACTACTTGCGCCGGAAGCTCCGGTTTAGATCCCGAGGATAATTAACCGTGACAGTAATTGAAAGGGAGAAGAGAAATACTAGTGAGCGTAGCTATGAGGAGGGTGGAATCAGCCTTACATTTTTTTCTAGACCCGTCTTCAAACTGACAACGCGTTTTCAAGCAATTCCAAATGGAATGGCTATTTGCGTCATCATATTAAAAGCCCTTCAGTCCAGACACTATTTCGTATTTTGTCAATTTTTCTTCCTTTCTATTTTTAACGAAATGCGAGCTTAAAATTTTTCACACACCACTGAAGGATTTCAAGTATACTATACGATGAATTTCAAGCTTTGCTCCACTTGAGCAGTTAGTTTTGAATTAAAATCTGCAAAGCATGCCATAAATCAAATTAGATTTTTGAAAACGTGATTCTTTCAAACTTTTAATTCACACGTTGCATGTGCCCTTTAAGTTATAAGGGATCCAAGTATCCGGCATCAAAGTTGTGGATAAAGCATATGTTTGGCCTCGGCCTCACCCGAAAAATGCTTGTTTTTTTTTCCCACTCTGGTTCAAGAATATCCTAAATTCCCAGCGTTATTGCTCAATTTGATCATACTGTACATCTTAAACTACCCCCACGAACTAATTCAAAGTAACGTGGAAAACAGATGCTGGTTATTTGCGGGTAAGAACTGCACATAACCGTCGCCATCCTAGCTAACGTCATCCTTGCCAATAAGAGTAACGCACCAGAAAGGCAAACCTCCAGACACGCGCCAAAACTGCATCTCGAGCAAACCGAAAAAGTTTACGAACAATGGAACAACAAAAAAACCCACGATGTTTATGAAAACCCCGCAACCTACACGACGCTTTTGATGCAGTTTACGCAGGATTTTCCGCTTGTTTTTCGACACCACCCCTCAGATCTCACGTCCCGTAATGCGAAAATCCGATTCCACAGCACAGTCATCGTCAACGCCGCGCATTTATGTTATATCCGCCAAAAGCCTTCTTCACATCAGCCTTCCGGCCGGATGTCGTACCGGGACTCGGCTCATTTGCACCTGCGACCCTCCTCTTCAGCGAGACCTCACGGTATGCCAACGAGGTGTTGCCCAAGAAATGCCTCACAAACCGAAAGCTTCCTCTCTACCGTGTCCTCCTTTTGCATCCAACCACATGACTGTTCTTCAAAATTATGTATTCAGCCTAGGAAATAACAGGAAGTAGCATTCTGCGTTCTTCCACTCAACAAGCAGAGCAAGTCTGCGTGAAAACGCAGAACGAACGTTCCCGAGTTAAAACGCGCCAACAAGAACCGTCATTCTCAGCCAACCACGATCTCAATAAACATTATTTCTTGATAAAAATGCCAGGATCAATGGAAATAAGTACCCGCAGAAGTTGTACATTTTCATGTTAAAAGTAAAGACTCGCACAGTCAGTACTTGATAATGACAGTTTGAAATTTCTCGAGACTACAGAGAGAATTTTCCTGTTTTACTGAAAAACGAAGAGCGAAATAAGAGCAGCATGCGATTCCATAGCTTGATTTTCTCTGAATTATCTCATCTTCGTTTGTAACACGGTCCTCTTGAAATACAATGCAATCGGATTTGTTCACAACACTGGAAATTTTGACCGCATGCAACTTTTCGAGCATCCGATGATAAATCACACATCAGAGATATTACAAGGCCGCCATGGACAGCGAACTTCCGCCAGAAAAAAAAATATTGCACTCACGAAATTATGCGCTTCAGTGAGCATTAAAAACTAGTGCGATTTAATTCCAATGCATGACGCAAATGTTGGCCTTGTGAAGTATAGAAACGTCCCATGGGAAGGGTACTTGTATAATTGACCTCACTAGATAATACAGTACAGTATTTCAGATGGAAACTTCATGGAAAAAACGTCGTTCACAGTAACTTCCTCGGCCTAATGCAACTTTCCTACTCACGCGATTAAATGAAAGCTTCCATGAATTCTCAAGTACAGTCCTGGAGCTCCTCTCATACGATCTTGTTTTTAAAAGTAATACTTTACTGTACAGTACTTCTTTTCGGACTCGCGCTGATCGATATTAAGAAAGTCGACCAATAAAGAGATTGCTGAATCTTGCAACGATCGACGAAACGGAAAAATAAACGCTGACGAAACAAACCATGACTATTTGGCCACTTCTATTTATTCGTGATTATTTTGCCTTGAAACTGGAACGTACGAAATCAGCGAAGGAAAAATCATGGGTGGTCGAAGTGCCAGCGATATTTCAAATTATCGACAAAAATTTTCAGCGACTACGTTTTAAATCTAGACGAAGTCAGTGTCATTTGATTTGAAATGGGAAAATTTTCAAAAAATTTTACTTCGGAGAGCAAGAATTTGTCCGGGTCAACGCTGTGATAAAAATAAATCCTGCATAAATAAATAAAAGGCTTTTCTCGAATCTCGTCATTGATCGTCGAAACCGTCGTGGTTTGGCGGCTTCTACAATCGCGAATTCGTGTACCCAAAAGACTCCATTACAAGAAGAAAAAAATGACCAAATTTCCTGAAACATCCTGACTGCGACTCGACAAGCTCTTGAGTTTTCTACAGATTGGACAGACACGAAGGGGTCAGCAGCAGCAGCAGGGATTCAAAGCTCATCTCTGAAAACAAGCGTCCGTCGGATGCTGCAGGGACGTAATCAAGTGCCGCCTCCGACGGCGGCGGGTCGCGCAACTGGGCCACAGGAACAAACAAAACCCGCGAATCTACTCCAGAGAGAAGAGAAGGAGAGAGGAGACCACACCCAGCGACGCGGCGGCTCGCTGCTCTGCATAACGAGGAGGCCGCGGGATTTTCTCGGGCCAGGAAGTCAACTGCTATTCAAACACAGCGACTGGGAAGTACAGTACCCGACGCGGCATTATTCGCCACGTCGATGGACCCACCTGGGATGAGGCGGCTGAAAACTTTGTACTTCAGCTTCGCGGCGCAGGACTCCGGTGATCCCTTTTTCGAAGAGCGTATCTTACTTATTCTCCTTCCTCAGAGTCGCGTCACTCCACTTTCAAGACCCAGGACTCTTGTTCAAGACACCACGCAACTACTCAGGTGGGACACATGATGATCGCAACGCGAAGAACCTCCTGGGCTGGTGGTTTGCACGGAACTGCAATCCGGGGGACATCACGCCGAGGAAGTCAGCGGATAAAATAATGGACGGACATGAGCAAAAAATAATAATAGAGAGAAAATAAAAACCTCGGAGAATGAAAGGAGAATGCCTCGTGTAACTGTATAGGGCGCATCTAACAGGAGCAGCAAATTATCCGAAAGCAAAAATACGTGCCCCCGGTGTTCAGCGAGCGGGCGAATCGAGAGAATGCAGGTGCCCTTTCCCAAGATTCCCGCTTCATCCGTGCCGGAGTCACCATAACCCCTGCCACCTCGGGGTCCTTCCTCTCACGCTCCGACCCAACCTTTTCAAACTCATCCATGACTTTAATTCCACGTCGCGGGCGCGCATTACCCACAATAATATCATAAGTCGCGAGCGGTCCTCCCTTGGGATTACCTTTAGGCTCCACGCCGACTTTCAGCGAGTCGGCAACCATTTGCCAAAGCAGGTCAGTCAGCGTGGGGATCACCGGAGGTTAGCCGACGAGGTTCCGACACGAGTCATGGGAAAAAACAAGGCATCGAAATGGGCCACGAGGAAAAAGTCGGCGGTTGACGCGGGCGTTCATCCGCCGATTCCGACGCACGCACCCGCTCTTGACGTTGCCGCACCCGGGTTCGTCGTCGCACCTATTATCCCGTCACCCGGATGATGGGATCCCGCGACAACGGCCCAGGGATCCCTCGGCTCGACAACCCGCGGGTGCATTGCGTGCTTTTTAATCAAGAATAAAAACTCGTTTCCACCCCCCTCCCCTCTCCTGACACCGCGGGGTTCGAACTTCCCACAACCTCAAGATTTTACGCGTCACCTCCTGACCTCATTCTATCACCAGCTTTCAGCCAGAACAAAAGCTTCCTGGTCCACGATCAACATCGTATTTCACAACGGTGGCTCAGATTTAGTGAAAGTGAAGAAAAGGTCAGTAGCAATATTGCACAGCTCTCCAATTCTGCTTTTTATGACAATTCAGATCGTACCGACTCCCTCGTATCATTTAGTCTTGGAGAAGTGTACGACCCATTGAACACAACCAATGGGCATAAAAGACAGTCCAGTCTTGACTACGCAGTACGCCATCTCCACCCCCCCCCCCCCAAGGGGTAAGGTTTGGGTACATTAGCGTGGGATGACTCGAATACCAAGCGGCCCTGAACAAGAGGCTCGACTTCATGCCGACAAGACCATTCGGGAAACATTTCCTTCCAGCCGAATAGGTGAAAACGCAACCAAATACTTGTCTCAGACCTGACTGCCATAGAAAAGTGTTCTGGTACAGTTCCGGCCATTTTCGCGTCAATTGACGAAGAATGGCTTTTCTAAAATGCTACTTGATATGCAAGAAGTCCAGGCTACAATGGAAGAAATTATCGACAAATATAGGTTTGATTAAGTCTTTTATTGTGTATACGGGGGGAAATGGAGAGTGGTACTGTACTCGAGTAAATGAGGGTAGACGGAAGAGGAGTCTGACCTGGAATGAAGTTGGAGGAGGACTGGCCAGAAGAGATGACTGGTTGCTGAGGTGGGTGCTGAAGACCATGGTGCTGCAGCAATGGGGTCTGGGATCCGGGCTGCTGGAGAGGTGCGTGCCCTGCGGGGCTCGGGGCCTGCTGATGGGCATGCACGTGGGAGTGCTGAAGCGTCGGGTGCGCCGTGGGCGTGTGCTGCCGGCTTGACTGAGACGAAGGGGGCGCCATTTGTGGCGAAGGCGACGATGCGCCGAGCATGTGCTGGTGCAGTGTCGCAGGCGACGGTTTCTGGTCAACTGGGACTACCCCTTCCGAAGGGGATGGCGAGGGTGCGCCTGCGCAAAAAAAAAAGAAGATAAAGCATGAATGTGTGATGTGTGCATCAACAGCACTGCATTTGGCGCAGCTAATATAGGAACGGTGCAGGAATGGGGTGGGACGCACATTTTTTTCGCCTGGATCTTATATGAAAGGAGACCGTTTCACTCCGCAGTGTGAACGTAGTGAAGCTTTATTCGGCCTTTCTCTATTCAAATTTTTCTTAAATTCATTATTTTTCAGACGTATTTCTTTGAAACGCTGCTGATCGCCGAAAAGTGAATACCAACGCTAACTGTTTCTTTTGCGAATCAATGGGAGACCCTCCAACTCTTGGGCACAAAGTATCACGTAGTATTGAAACCTAATTGTAAAACAGAAAAAAACGCTCTGCACAAACCAATTTTCATAAAATTCTACTTTCTTTGAACCACAGGCCCTTGCTATGAAGTAAATAATGTACACGCGATATACGTTGCTTTCATCAATAAAAATGATAGACACGAGGAAGGAAATGAGGTACTGTATAAAGCATCCACGATCTGTGCGAAAGGAAAAAAAATACTGTGATACACAAAAAAAATGATACCCGGCAATTCCAATCTGTTCCCACGGTTCGGGCACGGCATATGTTTTTTAAAGCTTTTTTGATCATCAATTCGATGCCACGGGTAAGTAACTTGGTATTAGACACTTTTGCGGACTGAATTCATGGCGTACTTATAGATTATATCGACTCAGTGCAAAATGTGTTAATTCTCATCTAAATATACTACTGCACTATTTTTCACGTAGGGTTTCTCAGGTTTGAAAGAACCTTCTAGCTACCGCACAATATTTAAGCGATACAATTCCGTGCTCTTCTTGCGCTTCATCATCCTTCGCAGTGTCACTACATAATCGAGGCATTGATATAATGCCTATGGCTTAATGTCCGCTCAATTGCTCATCTTCTGTTTTACGCTTCGAACGTGAGCGATGCAAAATTACAACTAGTCAATTAAATTCGAATAGGTAGGTGCACCAGTCGGAAAAATACAAAATTGATTCATTTATTCATTATCCTCATCATCACACCCCTCGACAAACAAGGCAATGTTTCATAACTCAACAATGACGTATTTTTCGTTAAGTTCGTGGCTTTCAGGCGTTCGATGGCATATTTGATCTAATCAGATTTATAAGAATGCAATTTTTTCCCCAAAAAAAATGCCTAATTCACGGTTCATTACACTTCAGATAGCGTCTTGGTTCACCAGTAAAAAAATGCTTTCGATCAACACAAAATATTCAAATTCGATTGAACAAATCATGGCGGATTCATCTAGTTTAAAGACAAACGAGCCGGGATTCTGATATTTGTTGACGGCGTGACAGGAGCTTAGGCGGGTAACAAGCAAGAAACAGAAACAAATTGCCGATTTTTAAAAATATAATTCATTTAAGGCTGGGACTATCCGTAAGGCTTGACAAGATGGCAACATGGAAATGTGTTTCGTAATTCATAGCGCTTGGGAATATACAGTGCAGCAAAATACGATACTTCAGGGCTCCAAGTCTTGCGAAGATTGAAAAGCATGCTTACCGATCATGGAGCCCACGGAGCTGGCTACACTGCCGTCGGGGGTGCTGATCTGACCAGCGTTACTGGAACTGTTGGATGAGTAGGATGTCCGTGCAAGGGATACGCCATTGACCCTCGATGTGCCCGACGAAGGCTCAGAATCGTCGTCTGACTGACTTGTTTCCAGGAATTCGTTGAAGTCTGGGGCACAGTTGGACTCGTACAGATTCGGTGGCACGTTTCCTAGCAATGCCCGCTCGCGATCTTTATCGATATCTGCAACCCCCATTCCGGAAGAAAAAGCGAAAAATACATTAATTCGACAAAACGCAACTCGAATGACGAGTTCTCCGTCAGGAGCCCGGATTTCCAACCATTCACGCCCTGTCGAGTTTCATGTTTCACAGAGGGCGAAAAAAGGCGCGCCGATCTAAAAAGGAAGGAAATCTGCGAAATGGAATTTCCTCCATTAAATTCGCAACATACAGTAGTAAGCTTATGCCGGGACGATAGATTTCGTGCTGAAAAGCGTCAGGTGACAAAAAGCAGGGCCACCCAGGCATAAAAAAAAAAGTAGCTGCAAGTTCCCTGGTCAAGAAAGCCTTCCCAGGCTCCCGAGAGGGAGAGTGGAATCACGGACGCTTGAAAGGATCTTGCAACGTCCCAGCGGGGAGATCAACCGAACTGTGATTTAGCGTGTGAAACCTTGTTCACAGGAGACGGGGGAAAAAAAAAAGAGCTAATCCGCGCTAGACACCCTTCACACGCTTAAGCGCAGTTGACACACAAATAGCATGCGCCGCTAGGCCATGAACGCACCATAGGCTGCCTTTGTGCACCCGTGAATGGCTGCGGATATTACGGCCGAGAATCGGTTGCGTTCTCGAACGTTTGTATCGATAATTCACCCCCCGCGAGTCCCTGGAGACGATACCGACGGAATCGCGTCACGTTTCTCAGACACGTCTGAGCAATTGATGACTGCGTTGTCTCCCCCAAAATGCAGAAAAAAATAAAGAGGGACTAAAATAAATGTGAAGAACACTGCAGCAGACCCACTCCTCTGTCGTGATAAGTAGCAATCGGAATTGTTGACCAACGTATCCAAGAAGCAATTTATCCGCAGGTATTCCTCTTTCAACACGTACCAAATTCGTTCCATAGTCACGAAAAACTCAGCTGAGGAAAAATCAAGCCAAAACGTGATCTTGGATCATTTGATGAAAAGTTTGATCGAAAATTTTACATCACTAGTACGGTATATACCGTATTCGATCTCATCTTCCAATAAAATTGCGACAGCTTGACGAAATTCATGACTCAATCGTTGTCCCCAAAATTCAAAAAACCAGAGGAACTAAAATTAAAGTGAAGAAAACCACGCTTCCACGTTACTGATCAATATGCACAGGAACAAATTACAGTATTTCTTTACGAAATTATTTACCTAAGAAACACTTTATCACTGATTATTCAGTCCGAACGAGATCTTACATCATTTGACGGAATTTCGGTGGATAACACCGCAGCTTCGCACTGCAATACATACAGCGAAACCGTCATACAATACTTTCCCGACAAAATAGAATTCCAACGACTCGGCGAAATTGAAGACAGCGTTTTCTTCCCCAAAATTTAGTGAAAACGAGAGGAACCAAAATGAACTCAAAGAAACCGAAAATTAAACCATACACGATCCTGATCAGTAATATATGCAAAATATATCTTTGAATGACTTCGATGTGATTCCACATTTCCAAAGGAAAAATCGACACACCAGCTTGTACAGACACGAAACTCAGGAGCTAGTTTCTTCATAAAAGGGGTCTCACGTAATAAATAAATTTCAATCAAGAATCGACTTACGTGTTAAATCCATAAAAAACAGCACGACGAACCAAGCATTTCGTAATTAACGTGACGCGAAGTTCTTCGGTGTGCTTCAGAGAATGAATTGATATCAGCATTTCATTCCGGTACGAATCTTTGTTGGGACGTATTCAGAAGTAATTAGGGCCTCTCCGGTACAGCAGACGACAGAATAACTTTATAGCACCCATGAACAAATTTTTTGGTTATCAACAAGAAAACAGATGGTTACCACCTTCCGATTTTGAGCTAACACGCATAAAGAATACTTTAATGATAAAGTCATCAAACTATCCGGAACTTGCTCTCACTTAATTTTTTGTACTCGAGCCATGTTCGCGTGATTTGTTTGCACCGGCAGCAATTTTTTTCAGGGAATTCATTGCACTAATCAAGTGCTTTCCGATCTAGTGTGGCGAAGACGGATCATTTCTAGTCAATAAATGCATGCAACGAACAAATACGAAGACAATTACTCATCAGGGCAGAAACACCGCTACAGAAGTACTAAAAAAACGGACAAAAGTCCTATTAAAATTATTTGTGTACCGACTTCTTTCAAAACGAAAATTCTTTGATAACGTGGAGCCGACCGAGCACCAAACGAATCCGCTTACGTGTTAAATAGGCATTTGAGAAGGACGGTACTGGACAAATGCAAACAAGCAAAGCTGGTCAATAAACAGAACGGCTATAATTGATTCAGGGTAGACAAGTCATCAGACTTATCCAAATTTCCAAAAATGTACATCTAGGGTTCAGAGCGCGTGGAGACCAGAAAGCGTAGCGCATTCGCTCAACGTTTTCCTCCGAGAAATGCAACCGGATGCCATTTTTCAAAAACCAGAAAAAGAAATAAAAAACTGGAAAGTGATCCGGTTTTCCCAAAATCCGTGAGACGCGCGCAGGTTGCTCGGAACAACGCAAACGGAAGCCGGGCAATTGGCCGCCACGTGCGACTTCCCCTCCCGTGTTCGATGGGCAGTTCGGCATCGCGACCCAGAGGGAAAACCCGAAACCCCGGAGAATGCAAATGCCCGTGGAACCATCAGGCAATAGAGAGCCGGGCACCTGGAGAAGGAAGGAAGAAAGAAAGATGGAGAAGAAACAAAAGGATGCTTCGGAGACGAAAGGAGGAGTCAGGCGTGGGATCCGAGCTCGCCGCCCAGCTCGCCATGTCCGGTCCAGTGCGAGGAAAATCTCAGCCTCATCATCTCGCATTGCACCGCGGCGGCGAAAGCGACGCGCCCCCTGGCAGCCTCCTCTCGCACCCCGTCAGCCAATAATCAGAGCAAACAGATCCCGGTCGCAGGACCCCGTCGGCTTGCTCGGCATTGACTCCTCGCCAACCCGATACCGCTGATTAAAGTGGGATCACGGAAAACCAGGCAAGTCGGCAAACAGAGAAACATTCTCCGGATATCAACAGGATTAAATTTTAACCCCAAGCACGCCTGATGCGAATCAATCGTAAGTTGACTAGACTCATACCAAAGCTCAGTCGAGGGGAAAAAAATGTGGGTTAAATGTTTTCTCGGGAAAACCGAGGATACTGTTAGCACGATTTCCGGGATGACTTTCAAGCAAACGTTCCCGCGCTCGTAAAATTAGGGACAGGATTTCTCGAATTTACGCGAATCAAACACAAACTTCGCAGCGGATTGCTCAAGCGTTGTCAACAGGAAGAAGGAATGCGAAAACTAGTCTTCCATTGCGATTTCCACCATCGACCACGACGACAAACAAACTTCAAGCTGTTCGCGTCGAAAACTATTCGCACTCTTTCGGCGATCGAAAGCGAGGACCGCGAGAATTCCGCGGCGTGGCGCTTGGGAATTGTCTCAAGTCGGCAAGTAGGCGCTTTAATCGAATTCCAACCTCAAGCTTGATCAAATAATAGATTGAGTCATGGGAAGGAGCCGAAAGAGAAATTTACCAGCCCCACCCACGCAGGTAACTTGCCTCCAGCATCATTTATTTTTATTCTTCTTACAGGCGTTTCTAACGTCTCCGCAATCGTTGGATTCGCCAACAGCAGTAGAAACAAGGACTTACATAACAAACAACACACAGTACTGTATAGTATTCTGCTAGAATACTCGATGATAGGTCGCATTTAATATAATGTGAGGTCTACACTTGAGATGAGATATAATGACCACGAAAATCTGGCAGACAAAAATTCTGTCGGGTATTCGAAAGATTTCCATCCGCTCTATTCCCAATTTGCTTGGCAGGTTTTTTTGGTGAGGTATTTTATTGATTCAAGACTCGACAATATAGAATATGGTTCGAGTCATTCAATTTTCAAAGGGAGATCATAATTCAAATCAAATTAATTTTCAAGCATGTATTTGTCGCATCCTCGCTGCAAAATCTCAAGAATTTTTCGTTCCTTTGAATGGCTGCCGGAACTCGGGCTGCGGCCTACAATCGTGTTAATTCCGTACTCGCGAACAAAACACACATGTTCCTCACTCAATTCCATACACAGTCTCACTAAGCATGCAAATCACTCACTACGATAATATCACTTTCGCTACTCGAGGCATGAAATTCGCAGAACTTACGCAAAAGAAATTCCCACATGAAAGGCTCATCAGGCAACCACTCGAGCATGACGGCGTCAACGAAGTTCGTTGACGCGATTCGGGGAAAAAAATGGCACGAGGATTGAAGTTCGATCCGAAGATTCGAACGCAACTAAGAAGCTTTCTCGACATGACCATCTTCTAATAAAACCCTTCTTCCACAATTTTGTCAAGCCTTAGAAACTTCGAGAGAAAAAAGACAACGCTGAAAAGGCATTAGCCGACGCCAGCTTTATCGACCATAAGGTCAGATGTTCACGATAAAAGACAGGATGCTGATGCATCGAAATGTAGATTCAAGTACGATCGCCGTATAAACTACTTCGCTCGGGTCCTCATGAAACGATTATTGCTCCGATGCAAGCGTTTGTCCTGCCGGCTTCAGAAAATACGCACACTCGTGCCGACAATGAAATCGACGCCGGCGGATGTCGTAGAGCAGCAACATTGCTCTGCAACTTCGTCAAAACCAATATTCGACGGTCCAATTAAAAGGGATTCGTGATGCATTATACTTTAATTGACATCCGCACCGAGATTCTTTTTTCTCGTCATGCAAGGTGCAGTCCTGTCGGGTAATCCACGCGATACTAGAACACTGAAAAACATTACTATCCTCCGGAGGTTTGAGGGTATGATAATGGAATTTTCGAAAACAGACGGTGACAAAGAAGGGGGTAAAAAATAAAGACTTAATGTTTCAAGCAAGCACTAATGTTCTTAACGAGCGAGAGGATAATTTCTTTCCGCAACATTTCGGAACTCGTACAATAATCGTGCCTGGAAAGTTGGTGGAACATTCAGGACAACGAAAAGTGCCCGTGAACATGAGAGGTGGACCGTGAATTCATGAACCTTCAGGAAACTGATCTGATTGATTAATGTGAGCGTATTTAATCGGATATACGAAATCATCGGTTTTAGGTAGCATCGCTCTTTTCTCTGCATAAAAAAATTAGTAAACATTTCACGAGCTTATAGAGTGTAAAACGCAATCTTATTGAACGCCCTCCCCCATTTTACAGAATCAAAAAACGATTTTGAATATAAATATGCGTCATCTCTCTGAAAACTTTCAACGTGGTAAACGATATTCAACTACAGGACTGTAAAAAGCGTTCGACGCGAAAAATATTGCCAAGAATTGGTAAATTTATCAATGAAAGTTGAAAATCAAAATATTTCGTTGGTCGGAAGCAATCGCGCACTTTGCATGCGAATAAAATATTCCATCACAATCAAGTCACGCACGAGGCACATGGCATAATTTTGCGAAAAGAGTGCGTCTTGTATGTACAGTACCAGCGATGGACATTTGGATTTTCCATTATTACCCTGTACGCCAAAATAATTAATTTTATTCATTGTACAAGCACTGAACACTCGCTGGATTGATGTAAGATTTTCCTCCTTCAATCCACACCGTCCCACCCCCATGGGACACAAATTCAATGATTATACCGTATATTTTTTCAAAACCCCGGGATATTCGCGTTTTTGTGGGCCTAGTAGAGCGAGGATCACCCTGTAGAAAATATGATACGTGGCAACGTTGGAATTGAACGAAGGGGGAGGGGGCGATCGGATACGCAGCGAAAAGTGCAATGCGGAGAGCGGGATGATGCGAGGCCAGGAATCAACCCGTGAACGCGAAAATTGCGAATGTATCTCCAGCCGACTTCGCGTCCTCCTCTCCTCTCTCCAGCACACCCGACACGATTTTGATAAGGAACGCTGAAGAAAAACCCGGAGTATGCCGAATGGAAAAGCCGAGGGGAGAGTCGAAAAAACACATGAAAAGTCGCGCCGTGGAAAACTAACCTCCGCACCGATGGGAGGAGAGCACGCGGGACAGACGCGTCACCGGACAGATTGAGCCGAACTTGGTCGACACGACCAACGGTGCCGATTCTGCACCACATACTCCCGACACACGCACGCAGGCATGCATAAAACTACATTAAAATTCACATGAATTGCATCGCCGGAAGTTGCACATTTCACGGGCTCCTTCACAGCGGGATCTCTTTTTTTTTCGTTTTGTTTCCCGGGCAGGGAATCTTTTGTCTCCATCTCTTCCAGTCTCAGTATTTCCCTCGCAACTTTGACACAAAAACGGGTGGAGTCCGCAGTAGGAGTAATTTCTCTCCGCTTCACCGTCCTCGCTCTCTCGCTTCGTGTTGTTATACGCGTCAGTGAAAAGCCGCGGTACAATACAAATAGGAAAAAAGCCAAGTGACCCCTCCCCCGCTTGCACGGTCCTGATGGGATCAAGCGTCAGCACTTGCTCCACTCGCGACGAATGACAATCGTCGGGAGGTCACTTCAATCACGGGGCTAATCCCTCTAATTAACCTTTTTATTGTCCGCTGTCCGCGACGTCCATGTCCGCACACTTGTGGGATCCTGACGCTGCTCCGCGCAAAGAAACACTCGGGTTTCTTCTCCTACGCAGCTCCAGACAGCGATTGCTCGCGTCTTCCTATCAGCTCCCAGCACTCTCAGCAACCAGTGGCCAGTCGAGAAACGCGATAAGTGTCCCCACAAGGACGTGACACCATTCAGTACATAGGTGTACTGAGAAAGACGACGCGTAATTCCCCACACAACGAAGAGCGTCGAGAAGATCGACTGGCGTAGCGATTCTGACGCCAGCTCGCAACAACAAATGTTCGGCGTTCAAAAGAACGTAAATTCCGAAAAATTGACTGATTTCGACTCGAGTCTCACCATGAACAAGGTTCAGATGATCGAGAAACAGGGCATAAGGTAGTTTTTCTAGCTCAATATAACATAATTTGGAGAGAATCCCGGACCGTTCCAACTACAGTAAGTGCTTCTGGAAATCGTACGACCTGCATCCTTCACCATCGGACTCCTCAAAATCCCGCCCCAATATTCTTTTTCAACTGAAAGCGGGGAAAATTAAAACGACATCTTCGAATTTGAACCGCAAGAATTGGCTTTATTGGTCAGTTCATACGCATTTTCGGAACTGCTGAACAACAGGGGTTTTCTTGGCTGTTTTCCTGCACGTCGAAAATTAATAAGGAAAACAATCGACTCCACGACAAATCCCGGCTTCCGAACGTGAGTACAGTACAGTAATTTAAGCAAGGTACAAACCAAAGCAGTACTTGCAGTTCATCCTCGATGAAAAAGAGGCGACATTAGTTCCGGGCCCAGAAGCTTCTGGCAACTTCTTTCCCAGGGACACCACTGGATTCCACACAGCGTTTCAGAAGAAAACATAGTGAAGCCTTCGTTCGCGAAAAGGTAACGAACTCGAAATTGAGGAAATTCTCACAGCAAACAGAGCAGTACTGATCTTCCTTCGAAGTTCTAAAATATCAACCTCTGATTTTAAAAAATATTCACAGGATCAAGCGATCAACCCTGATCTCTCCAACATTCAACTGTTCTAAATGTACCCTGAAAATGTGTTTACGGTATTTTTAACTGTTCTAAATGTACCCTGAAAATGTGTTTACGGTATTTTTTTCTAACACAGGAAAGAACTAGGATCACAAGAAAATCATTAAAAAATGCAATTGCGAAAACAAAATTTACGTACACAAAATGCGTACGTTCTGAACTCGAGCTTACGCAGGGCTAAGGTCTGAAAAAGAAGTAAAATCCAGCTACAAAATTCCAAATTTCCTTCAATCATGAAATATAGCCCAGCTTTTTCAATCAATCGCCGGGAGTTTCCCTTCGCGAGAAGTTCATTGCATCCTCCTCTTGAAAATAAATAATTTTTCTATCGTTTTCTCTTTCCAAAGCCCAGTAATCATTCGAAGACAGCTAGAGTCGAGTTTTCAAAGAAGGAACAAAAACTCCCTCGACGTGTGAATCGTGAAAAGTTAAAACATTGTTGAGTTCGCAACCTCCTGACTTTTAGTTGAGAGCAAGATAATCTCTCTGGGTGTGGGAACGTGTTGGTGAGAAGTTCACAGACCAATTCCTGTCTATATATTAATGAGTAGGCCGCATTTTCGTCACCGAATATGTAAAAATGTTTCGCGGCCCGTGCAGTTTGTGTTTACTCTCTAAATGGTTAAAACACCCCCGGGTGCAGAATATAGTTGGACAAACGCAGTAATCGGCGGGGCAAGCACGTACCTTTCTGGAGGATGTCGAGATGCTCCCAAAGGATGTCACCCATGAAAGGAGGTGTTAGGGAAAGAAACTTCTCTCGACCCAGGGCACACATGTCCTTGCCCGGCATGAAGAGAAGCTCCGGCTGGAGACCTTCCAGTGAAAATTCTCGAGTGGCCCACAGCAGCCACTGGGCGACATGTGCGTCAGTCCACTGCATGGGATCTGCAAAAAAATAAGCAAAGGACTTCCTGATCAACACACAAGCGCCAAAATGGGAATTAATGTGGACACTTCAAAGCCCCCTCGCGCGTCTGCTTGTTGCCACAAGGTCGGAAATAAACAACGTCAACCGTCAGGTGGGCGCTAAAACCCCCTCGACTTCTTCGGAAACCACACGAAATACACCCTTCTCCTCTCACCTGCTACGAAAGAACCTCGCCGACAACATGTGGCGCGTGGCAAAACATGACCTCAGAATGCTGCCGCGGAGGGAGATAAAGAGAAAATAAAGAGAAGATTTCCCTCGTGCTACCATTAACGTCGCTACATCAGGTACCACAGCCTCCCGCACACGCCTCGTAACCCCGAACTCATCAAGTCGGCACGCCCGAAACCCATGAAACGCGCAGGGGAGCATCGCGCGAATTTGAGACGATCAACGTTTCGTGGCCGCCATAAAACACGCCCGTTCGAACTGCACTCATTATGCACAAGGCCGAAATTACTCCTAGGGCTACAGCTAACTTTATAACACCTGGCAACACACTGCAACGTTGCTTCGAACGGCTTTGCCAAGCCAAGCACACTTTGAAAAACTTCGACTCGGTCTTGAACTCAGGAGTTTCGCAGACATGAACTACACCTGAACTCTGGATCCTTTTAAATAATAACTTCATTTGGCCGGATCATCGAATACCAAAATAAGTACATAAATTACAGAATTGAAAATTTGAAATCATGATCAGAAGAGTAGAAAAATATCATGATCAACAATAACTCGAGTGCCTTCTTGACATTCCCGCAAATCTCGACAGACATTTTCTCGTCGAACGACCTGAGACTCAAAAGAAAACCGAAGGAAGTTTTTCTACGTACAAATCTGATCACGAATCGTCCAAGCCAAAATACAACGAGTTGCACTGTTTAGTACGAGTAGTACTGTAATTCATGATTCATTGAACAAAAATTTCCTCGATTTTTCGGTTCACCAAAACAATTGTAGTTAACCTACTGTAATCTAAATTTACGCGATCCGGTTCAAACAACTTGGTTTTACTTATTTAGAATGTTCCGGGAATTATGCCCGGGGGACCATATTTTACCAAATATTGATCATAGAAAAATGATCACTGATTGACATGTTGACAGAATCGCTGGGTTCCTTCCAAGTTGCTTGTTGGTTACGATTACGAATAATTTACTTTCATAAAAATGAAAATATATATGCAAACCGTATTCCCGAGACATACGAAAATCTATTTGAGAATCAGCACATGCAGCTTCGAAACCCCACGGAAAGAGAAGATTGCTGGCTAACCTTCGATTTTCTTGTGTCACGAGCTCACGACTCAAGATTACCGTTTTCAGGAAACGATAAAACAATGAAGACTACATGCATTAAAAGACAAGTTCAATCTACTGTGTACGCATTGGAAGAAAAAACAAATAGGATAGGGACTCAATAAAAACGGAACACTACCAGCGAAGAACGATGATTATCGCCCAACTGGAAAATTTGCGAACAATTCGGAGAGCACGCATTTTTAGCTCGCAGAAATTCGGAGGCTTTGAAGAATTCATCAACAACGAAGTACGGGGGGCTAAGGAGAGGAAAGGGCGTCAAATTGAACAACAAGCATATATCCGCGGATTCTCCTCCCCTCCGCGAAAAAAAAAAGGTCAAGAAGCTGGAGAGCCCCGAGCAGGTGCAGGAAGTTTCCAGCGGTTAGGCCTGAACAACCAGCACGCAACCGCAAAGAGAGCGCTCAATTTTACCCTAAACGTTTTCTTTTCGCAACGAAAAGTTCGTGGGGGTGGGGAGAACACAAATTTCTCCGCTTCTTAGGAAGGCCCGATTAGCCACGGAGGATAGCATGCGCTCTCAAACTCTCATTGAGCGTGAATTATTACGCTCCTTCGCTGAAAAAGTTTCATCTGACGCGTTGGGGGAGGTGCGCGAATGAGGTAACTATCATTAAGTCCGCACCTGCGTCGGAAACACGGAGTCAAGCACCGGAGCACCGTCCTACAGAACGAAACCCCCTCGTCCTGCTTATTCCCGGAAAAATAATAACGATATTTTTCTTCATCAGAAGTACCCCGACACTCATTTCCGAACCACCCATCAGAGTTGAGAATTACGGCATCACTAGTCGTATTTACTCGATTTCCATGAGCATATTTTCTTCCCCAAATTTGACAAGAGAAAAGTCGGTGTGCGCATGTAATGATCTAAATAAATATGCTGCATAATTTGAAGAGAATTTTCCCTGGTTCTGGTAACAATTATGGAGCGTGTCACAAAGAGATTAAAAAATAAACGGATGAAAAATTGGGCGCGTGACACGCATGGAAATGCTTGACATGATCAAGCATTCCCGAACAAATTGAAAGCTGCGTGCGGTTTATGAGGAATTGATCTTGGAATACAAAATCCGATTTTCTTGCGAAGGCAAATATGGTTTTCCCATCACATGGCTATTATCATCGTGAAATTATATTTTCAAATACTTGTAATAACGTAATCCTATTCACTCTTTCTATTTGGCACTCGTGTACTGTATCACGTTAAGTATAATATCTCTTTGTTCTTTCAACTACCGCGGGCTTTTCGGGAAAACGCATCAGATATTTTCCTTTTTGCATCTATAAAATCAGTGATGCGCGTGGAAAACGGGTAGGAACTTCGATACGCGTCTTTCCCATTTCAAAACGCAAAACCGTCGATTTTGAAAACTGGGATTTAGATCGAATGACTGATCTAACATTGAAGTCCAAATTCAGCTCTTCCACATGTACATAGTTGAACGAAACTTGAAGGAATATTGAACTAAGAAAATCAGATGGAAAAGTTGTTGTGTGCATTTAATTCACCACATTTACAGGATACGCACATGAATCTTCGCTGGTAAAATTCCGGGTGCGCGTCTCACACACGGACGAGTAAATACGTGAAGTCCCCAAAAGTGCAATATGCCATGCTTTGAGCGACGAAGAATTGAAGAGGTTCGTTTGAGCATTGACACTTTTTGTAATTCTTAGAAGATGCGAAAAGCACAAGACAACAGAGCAAAAAAATTCCCACGACTTGACGAATCGAGGTGATAGAATAAGATAAGAGCACTCCATAGTTTCGTGGATGAATATGATAAACCGTTAAACATGGAAGAAATCACAATTTGAACAGTCTCGGTTTCTGCGAAGGGGAGCACCACACTCGGAACTATCGAGCCAACGTTTCGTCTGCTGCAAACGGCGGCACAGAGTGCATAATCGATTATGCGATCAATCTCAATCAAGATACAATGAAGACGAAGCCTGGGGAAACAAGTCTGTGGAATTAGAAACCGAACATGGCAATGAGCTCCCGTCGGGGGGTCGGATGGACGTAATCCGAGGGAATTAAGTCGGCGGATAAAAAAGAAAAGAAGCTCGATAAATCTCAAGTCGCGAGATGAGAAAAAGTTACCACCCAAAACAATCCCAGGCGCAGCTCCTCAACCGCTGTCAAGAGTCCAACGCGGTTGGGGAACATTTTTCCAGCACGCCACCTCTGACCCCGAGGAACACCCGTGGGAGCCCGGGGGAAGATTTCCAACGTTGTCCAAGATTTGAATCCATCGTTCCGCTCAAGGTAATTGGTCCGGATTCACATAAATCCTCTCGAAGTCTCTCTCCACCTGTCCGTGATTGTCTGCAAGGCTCGAATTAATTGGTAGCTGGCTTCTGGGCTTCAGTCGCAAGCAACACAAAACCCGGCCAACATTAGTTATCACACGTATGTCTTGGCGTACAAAAGCACGGATCCCGAACGAACAACCCGCGTCGCTGCGCGCAATTCCCCCCTCGACCGACTTCGGAAAGCACCTGACCTTCTTGCGATACGTATAATCACGGTCAAATTATAAAGAGTCAGCATCAGGAGCGAGATGCGTGACAAATTCGAAGAGGGACTCAGGGCTGAGCGGACCAGAAGACTAGTAAGACATGGTGAATGCGGGCTCAGGGCCGGTTGTATTGCGGGGTGGGCGAGCAACCGAGCTTGCCGTTTAAATCGGACCGAGCGCAAGGGATTTCAGTCGAAATTACTTCAAATCTCGGTTGTTGGAACCAGGGTCAACATTCCCTACACTTGGTGTTTGGATACAACACGAACACGCACGCAACGCATGTACAAATAAGAGCACACTGCTCCGCGTTCAGAAAATGAGTCGCAACGCATCCGACGTCCTTCACTGACGGGAACCACTCGCCGGGAGTTCTGTTCAAATTACTTAGTTACACACATCTCGCATCGGAGAAAAAACCCGGCTTCCACCTGAGCTCAAGATGAAAAAATAACACAATTTACCTCATATTGAACAAGTACAGAGCAATTCACGAAACAAGTGGGCAACCTCAGGCAATAGTAAGACCCAATGAAAGAACAATTGGATTGTCTTCATTCACACAGGCATTTACACCACACTGATAACCGCATTAACTTGAATAGAGATTACCTCCCAACATACCTCGCTCAATATTTTTTCATTTTAAAAATACAATATTGCCATTCGGCGGGTCGTATCTTCATCACCCAACCGCCCGGTATACGTATATCGTAGTGAATTACAGTAACAGAAGCTTGGATATCGCACACAATATCGCCAAGGCAATTTAAGCCTCGGAGTCTCAAGCAAATTCTTAAAAACTTGTGTTGAGGCTCAATTCAAAGTTATTATAATAATTCTTGACTTACAAATTTATTCACATAATGTACAATTATTACTTTAGTCGTGAAATACATCTAGAAATTATTTCAAGTTCATGAAACCACAATGAAGGTAATATTATCAAGCATCAATCTCCACCAGGAAGGAGGGACAATTAATCACGGGAATAGCCTTGGATCGGTTCTTAATAAAATTAAAATGTTCACCGAGGCATGGATACAATGAAGCGTTCACTCCCGTCAACGCAGCAATAATCCTTGCCGAGAAGCACGATCGTCGGGACAATTATTTGTTTACATATCCCTGTAGAGTATTACTTCAATTATGTGGACTGATTCTAAAGTCCGAATAATCAAATATTCCCGATGGGCAAATAAAAAAAGCTGTTACTCTCGGGATAGACATAAATCATACCACCATAACCTGACGTAAAATTATCAAAATGTCCCCAAATATAGAAGAAAAGCATGTTTCCTTAATGCCCTCATCAACTTTCCCTACGTAAGTCAGTGACGTAAGGTTATTTGCGTCTCTTTCTCGTCGTTGAATCATATTCTGCACATTTTTACACCTGAACACAGAAACTCATATCGTCCCTGTGGTTGACTTGGGCAATCATTTGGGATCTCAAATGATGGGTCCATGTCATCGAAACGTACTTCGTAATCGATGTTCTATTGTGACACAAAACGAACGCAAACGTGTAGAATATGTAGATGAACCCTAGCCAAGGATCGGATTTGATTCGTGGGCTATCCGCTTATATCGAAAATGAAACAACTTCTTCGTTGAACTTTCTGGCGCGAAGGAACGAGGGTCGCGTATAATAATAAAAGAAAAACATGTAAGTTCTCCCAATGAGACGCGCATCGTGTGAATTTTGACACTCGAGAGAGCCGAGACGCAGTTGAACGTCGCAAATCAAGATTTTAGCCTGGCAAACACGGGCAGCGAATCGATCAGTCGGAAGCTGGGCGTTTCATTCGAAAGCCGAGCCGCTTGAAAACGCGCAACGGAACTTTTCCCAAAACATCGCGACATATGGCCACCCCAAGGCATTCCGGGCCAAGTTTTGTTCCGTTTAATTGCCCCGGGACCACGAAAGCGAAATGAACAGAGGGGTCACGCCGGATCGGCACTTTTTTACCCGAATTTCCATCCTTCGCGCCAGGGATCCTTATTAATGAACAGCCTGAACTAGTAGCATATGGCAAGGCCAAAGCAATCATTATTTCGGTGTCTGAACAGTTCTCTGACTTACAGTTCTTATCGGCCAGCGACGCAATTGGCTCAGCGTCGGTTAGCATCAAAACTCATCAATCCACGTCCCGAATTGAAACGTGTTCCTGTCGATCATCGCATTTTGGCACACTTACTGTACAACTTGAAGCGTTACGCAGACAAAGGGAAAGCATATGACCATACAAAAATCCGAAAATCAACCCCAGGATAATCGTAAGATTTTGGATTGTAGCTGTGGGCGTTAATTACATCAAGGAAATAAAGGTCCAATGAAGTGTTCGATTAGCTTGTTACTTGAATATTCTGTCAAGGGAGACGCAGTCACACGGAAGGAAAATCAACCATAAAGAAATTGTTACAATGAAGGGATAAAATTTCCGTCTCTTCAGAAACTTTTCTTCGATTTTTATATTGTACATTGCATTTTGGTGCGTGCAAGAATTTTTAAAAAATATCCGAGATTACGAAACTGAAGATAAGGTTCAAAAGAAACAAAAAGTTATCACAAAGAATTGACATCATTAAATGAAATTTCGCTGCTTTATTTCGGGTGGGGGGGGGGGGGGGGCTTTTCTCCTTGGGGGGTTCTCTCACTGGAGCTTTTCGTCGAGGGGTTTTCTTGTGTGTGGGAGCTTTTCTCCTTGGAGGGTTCTCTCACTGGAGCTTTTCGTCGAGGAGTTTTCTTGTGACACCATTCAACTCCGGAGGTCTCATGATAAGACACAAAGCCTGTAAATTCAGCGGGGTATTAGGAAGTGAGACATAACAGGAGGAAATTTAAGGCTGAACGGTTGATACACGTGTGAACGAACAGAATGCAATTCCGAGGACCACATAACCAATTAAGAGCGGTAGAAAACATATGGACCGAGTACGGATCTGAACCAAAGCCAGCAGAACATTTGTGCCTGCACAGGGCGTTACTTTTTGTTCCCTCACGAATTTCACCACACTCGGTGACAAAGCAGATCCACAAATAGCACCGCATCATTTTCACTCAACGAGGGACAAAAATACTGCACTCATTCCAACCAAACCCGGCTTTGTCTTCTCGTCTGGCTCCAAGCTTCCGATTTTCCCAGCAGGGAATCCCGAGGCGTCGCAACTGGAGCATCGCAATCAAATCGCGCCCCGAGTGTGAATTTACGTTGAACAGACGCCAGACAAGGAGGCCCTACTGATTCATTTGCCCTCCGCATGAGAACGAAGGTTTTCTAGAAATAAATTTAAGACCCGATCGCTTCTTTTTTTTTACCCTCTCGCAATACAAGGACGAAACTTTTTAGCTGGGTTAAACACGTCACCTTTTTTATAATCGCAGAAAGCCGCGAGGATTTGTGGGTACTGTACAATACATTAGTGACTCCAAAAAATAATACTTTGTTCATTATTTAAAAAAGTAAAAATGTTGTTGATAACCGAGAAAAATTTAAAGCGCACTTCAAAAATAATAACTCGCCAGCTTTTCGAATTGGATCATTCATCTGAAGAGCCATCTTCACATTTAGTAACACGAGATCCGAGAAAGCTACGGAAGGAGACGAACAAAACTTAGAACTGCATTCACACGAATAAAAGACGCAATCAATTTTAAAATTAACTTAATTTTGCTTTCCTTCAAACCAGATACGCACGGTACCTTCACTCGCGAATTTAAAACGCATAATTACGCGAAGACTTTACAGAAATATTATTCGGATTCAAAGTAGTCTATGAATTCCAATTATGATACAGCAGTTAACAGCTTATTCTCCGCAAGCGTATCCGAGAATCGGGATTTTAACTATTATACCCTTGAACTGAATAAGTTTAAATTTTTATTATAGAATATCAGATTCAATGAAGTATAGGTACTTGATATTCGAAATATTGGGCAGGTCAGAGGCAATCAGGTTATTCACTTGGTAATCTTGAAAACCAACAAACAAACGATGGCTCACGTTTCTTCAGAACCAATGTTAACAAAATAGTGCGTTTCATGTTCAATCAAATAAATCCAGCTTTGTATGTTTGTAAAACCGACGCCGTCTGTTCGGCGGTTATGAGGAAATTCATAGTTGATCTATATTTAAGAAAATTTGTACAGTATTTATTTCCGGGGACAAAGTAGAGTGAACCATTTCTGAGAGGAGTAGGACGGGGCGTTTTCGTTGTTCAGCTTCGTTTGTGCCATGACTCATGAGGCACCACTGTATCTTCGACACTTGATTTAAATAATGCGTTGTGCCGTGTTTTTAACTCGTGGAGAGGATCACCTCAAGGTGGTGCCGAATTTACAAAAATAGCCCGGGGTTTCCAAGAAAGGGAGGAGAAATGACGGTGCTTCAACCGGTGCACGACGCGGCCGCGCCACGCAGTCTGGAGATCACTGCATTCGACTGCCACGCGCAGGAAATGCTCTCGATGCGCATAGAAAATTTCGAGCGAAATTCCACTCACCTCTAGGAACTTTGACCCGCTCGCGTTCCTTGTCCCAGGAAGCGTAGGAAGCTTTCAACGCCTCGTTCATCTTCGTGTTTGTTCCCGGCGTCAAAGGCGGCATTTGCGACGGCAAATCTGCGGAACGGAAGACAAATACGAAGTGAAGATCGAGTACTGTTGGCCCTGGGTGATTTCAACGCCAATCTATCACAGTCGAACCCAGCATCACACAGCCCTCGTAAAACTTGCGGAACAAACTTCGTGCACATCCCGGGCCGAAGTGAAAACGCTGCATACGAACCGACACGGTTCGAACCGATTGTCGGCCCGGGAGAAGAATAGAAGGCATCGATCACCGGTTTCGCAACCCTTCTCCGAGATGATGAAGGACTTTGTTTTCTCCCACGAGGGGTGATTCCGAAATCGTCTACTTTTCTCCCCAGAACCCTCACCTCGGATTAATGCTCGCGGGTATACGAGAGGAGCGGCGGGAGATTCGATTAAAATTTTTATTCCGGTGCGATATAAATCGAACCAAGTAGAACTAGACGCAAATGGGATAATAAACTGGTTATTGCCAAAGGGTCTGGAGGCGAAAAAAAGGGAGGGGGGGGGGAGCGTGGAGAAACCTTGACCGTCAAAAGCAAACTTCAACAGTAGCATTTACGCCGGGGTTCACATGGTGCCTTCGGTCTTTTGTTTTCAACTCCGGCCTCAATTAACCGGCACTGAATGCCCTGCTCCTGTTTCCACCCGCAGAGCACCTCGAACAATATTTCAATGCTGTTTTATTCAACGCACAACAAAAGCACCAACGCCACAAAAAGGGAGAGAGAGAGGGTGTGCATGTGTGTGTGAGAGAGGCCATATGCATGTACAGTACTAGTATTATGAATATATCAACCCATCTTTTTGTGACGCTGGTTGATATTTTTCTCTACTTATTTTTCCCCTCTTAATCTATAATCGAGGCGTACACGTGAGAACATGCACTGGCTGCGGGGGTGGCCAACTGCGAAACCCGCAGGGTGTGAGAGGCTTTTCAGTCCGAAACCCGCGAGGTTTGCTGGAGCAAATATCCTACGGACACAAACCGAGCGACTTCTATGCCATTCAGAGCACCAAGGGAACAAATGTTCGGACTCCCGAAATAGCCGTCCACAACAACACAATCCAGCGATTGTCTCCGCATGAAGGGAGAAGGAAACCTGTTCCTCGTTTCCACACTGATGAGACTCACATGAACAAGCCAATTGTGAAAAGCCTCCCCTCAACTACTACTTCTGGGGGAGTGAAATTTGGAGAACCTAATCCAAACACACCTTGTTGCTCCGTGGGATAACAAAAAGGCCCCGGATTACCGGGTAGAGGTTTCACACAAGGGTTCAACCCCATTTCGACCCGGTCTACAACCGCGTAAACAAAAAAGCTAATACAAAGCAGGCGAAGTGAGATTGAAAAAATACACGAGACCCTCCAGGAAACTTCCGTTCCGAAAGCAATCCATTCACAGATAAGGCGACGAAAGATCGAAGCGATTTCGCGAAGGTCGCTTGCAAGAGACACGCGGCAAACAAACGCATGTCGCGGTCGAACACGGCACGCAAACGCGTGTCGAGATCGACAGTGACGAGGTCCTGAACAAAAGGGATGACTATTCGGAAAACAACTACCCCATAATCGCACAAAAGCTACGTGGGAATGGAAATAATATTTTGCGAAAACCTCGAAAAATTACATGATGAAAACACACGGGGGAAAGAACATCACAATCAACTGTTGACTTGTGGGATCACATTTCCGCTGTTTTTTTCTTTCTTTATTTAGGATTAGCATGATTTTTTTAGGGTTGCACCTTAGGTTTTTCTTGCTTGTGACTGACACCTTATTTATTGCAGAGTGGCGAGAGAATACTTGAAATATTGTATATGCTTAACCTGTCAAACTTGTTCGAAAAACGATGTAGAGAAAAAAAATTAAGGATAACCGTTACATCCCATTAAACGACGATATATTTGTTGGCTACTCGTTGCTTTTTACGGGGAAATTTTCTCCTTGGTTCTCGTTCGTCAGCGTGCTTCCCTTCAGAGTTCTAACACGTCGCACCGCCGAACCAACAGTTCAATAATCCCACCGGAAAACGGTGGGAAGAACTCAAATTGATGTCACCATCTCTTCTCAAGCACGAATTCAGACGAGGTATGCACTTCGTAAGCATTCCTTCGCTCAGATCGTGGAGTTAATTTTTTACAGCGTCAAGGTGAGGGTTCATCGCGTAGACGCAATTAAAACGCAGCAGTGGGGCTGGGAATATTTCACAGCTCGAAGCTGCGCCGACGAGGAAACTTGTCAAGATCCCCGAAACAGTCGTGTTTTTTTTTCCCACGGGGTACTTATTTCTCGTAATATCCCAGGCAAACGACAGGTCGGTGGTAATAATTCGAGCACTTGCGAACCACCACAAAGCTTGCCGCAGGCGACGCGATAATTTTCATGGGCTTCACTTGCGAATCACTCAAGGCACTGGAACACGGTCTCACCTTTCAGCCGGCCGATGGACTTGACGGGTTTGATGGCCATGTTCGGCTTGCTCTTCAGATTCATATTCTTAGACACAACCATTCACGCTTCGTTTCAATAACCTCTCACTGCGGAAAAGATTGCACACTTCTTAGCACCAACACACGACCCGACACATCACGTAGTAGAGGAAGCAGAAGAAAAAAAAAACGGAAGTTGTCGGGGGTGTGACGAGCACCCCGTCCCGCGATCCCGTCTAAAAGACTCTCCAAATGTTCCGGTGGCCAGGTTCCTGTCGCGGTCAACGATGAATACGTACTGCCCGAGTCTCCTGGGGTGCTTCTCACCAACCACTTGCACCCCACCAGGATGCCTTTTTCCCCCCCTCCCGTATCTCCCGCCGTTTTCCTGTTGTCTTTCCGGCAGCCCCTTTTCCTCCTTCCCCACGCACGCACCTTCATCCCGCAAGTTCCCAAACGCGCTCTCCCTTGTTCCGCCGGGCCGATTACGTAGTGTGGGAGTTTTGTTTCGCACACGAGCGCAATTCCCCGCCTTCCCAAACAATCATCCCCATTACGTCTAATGCTCTCGCGGATCTCGAACGAGACTTTTCATAAACTGCGCCAGAAAAAGTACAACGCCGACATCAACCTTACAACTATAATTGACTATGCACTACCATACTGGGAAACAGGCCTTGTTTAACAGTGAACAAAGAGAATGAGAGAAGAACACAGCGGAGCATCGTCAATTGGTGACAGGAGAAAAGCGACTGAAAAACCATCACTGACGATGAAAGAACCCAACGCCAAGCATTCAGGATAAAATCTGGCAGAGCAAATTTTGTGATTTTTTACTGATGCGACGTTGGATGTATGCGACACCCTCATTGTCGTATTGACGCGCTGATAGGCCGCACCCGCATTTTCAGGAACAATTTCACTTTCAAATAAGCCGTCTAAACAGCGAAACGGACAGTCCTTTTTCTTTTGAAGATTGCGTCCTATTGAGAGGAAACATCTAATCTATTGAGAGGAAACATCTAATAATTCCATGATAAAATCCAAATAGCGTAAAATAAGGGGAATAATCACGATTTTAACCTCAAGGAGGTGGGGAATTTCATGTTTTACGTCGGAAATGAAACAGTTGTTGCACACTTATGTCTTAACTTAGGTAATGCCAGGATATTGCTTTCATGTCATGGGCAACACGGTTAAGGGAATTCATCATTTCAATCGAATTACATCACCATTAAAAAAAATCAATCAAATGACATAGGATGGCTGGCTAATCGTTTCCAGACCCCGAAAAGTCCCATGACAGAGGTGCGGTAATTACGAACTTTTCAAAACGGTTAACCTAGATCCTTCGCAGATTTCTTTCATAAATCTTGTGATAAATTACTAGATAGATATAAACCGTACAAAATGTACACGATAGCGGGGGAAACCCTTAGGAACGCATACTTGAGGATACTTGAATATACATATCACGTGAAAAATAATGCCGGCGGCCACATTTCCCCCACATATATTGATTTTTTTCCAATTTGATCACTTTGCATGCCGTATGATTTCCGAAACCAATAAGAATAGAAGAGATCAGCGGAAGATGAGCTACATTGTCTGAAAAAGGTATTACGTAGAGCGTCCTTTGTCCCAAGTACGACTTAACTCCAATATCTTCAGTGTTCGAGTATGATACACTCGATTTTCTCAGGGCACTTTCCGCGGAAAACTTGCGGCAAATACGCGTGAATACGGGGAGTCATCCATCATATAATCTGCAGAATCTGTGACTTAACTAGGTTACATCCCGGCACAAGAAAGGAAGAAAGTTGGAAGACTTTAACGGGAACAATAATTTTATCCAGTGAAAAGGGGCGCTGTTTGGCTGCTGACTCCTCTTCCATCGGGTGCATTTTATTTGTTGAAAGCCCACGTTGTCCATGCAAGTACAAAACCCTTTTTCTTACAAATTTTAGCGTAACCAAACCTATCCAACAATTCGTATTCAGAAACAGAAGCCTAATTCGACATCGCGGATCAGCCAGAATTTGTGTTACGTCACCAGCAGAATTAAAAATAGCGCAGCTGCGAATACAGGTGGTGCCCCGCAATTCGACCCTAATCCGTTGCTGGACTACGGTCGAATTGCAAGACACGCCATAAAATCAAGGGCAAACAGCACTATAAAAGAGGCTAAAACGGGTCGAATTACGGGAGAGAGGTCGAATTGTGAGGTACCACCTGTATTGTGTTCTTCGTGCGATTAGAACCCCATTTTTCTAAAATCGCATCACAAGCATCCTTCCTAATCAACCAAGTAAGGAAAAAGAACCTTATCTGACATGGAAGATGAACCAGGATTAAATAAAAATACAGGAGTGCAGCCAAAATTGATCATTCCTTTCTAGTTTAGGAGCTCATTTTCCTAAAAAGTTCAATAGTACTGTATACTATACTGCGAACTCCGGTTTAGGAAAAAAACTGTAGAAAGAAATTGGAATTGCTACTACAGCACGTCCACCAGGACTTACTCATCTGCTTTTACCGCGCGACCAAGTTGAAATACGCAGGGCGGAAGTTACAATTACAAACACTGTAGCTCACGCCGTACTCCGCGGAATCAACGCGTTTTCCGAGATCGAAATAATGACAGCAACTCCTGGCGCGGAGCACAAGACGAAATTTTTTTTTTTCGGATTTCGCGGCTCGCGAATTTCACTGAGTCAAGTGCAGTACCGTACTGGAATCCCTGTCAGAAGCCACGAACACGACCCCCACTAATTCCAGTAGCGCCGCAAATATGGGTTAAGCAAGCGCGGAGGCCGACAAGATACTGGCGTCGGGCGGCGTGATTGACACGGACGAAAATGGGGGGGGGGGGGGGGGGCAANGGGGGGGGGGGGGGGGGGGGGGGGGGGGGGGGGGGGGGGGGGGCTATAAGTGAGCCTTTTTTTTTAAACCACAGCCGAGCCTCGAAGGCGCTTCCCAGCTTCTCGTACGGACGCCACACGGAGTTCCCCGCCATTCATGAAGATATCCCCGCCGTTTTCCCCTCGCCCGTTCATTCATCTGTTCATTCATTCGCAGCGTACTCCCTCTCCGGCGTTGAAGGTCCCCGCTGAAGCCCGCGAACATCAACAACTGTCGCGCGGGCTCTGCGCGGTTCTCCTCGTTGCCACGCTTCGTCGAGACAGGAACCCGAGTCCGAGACACCTACGCATGCGCACAGTTGCGATGATCCGTGATGAAGGACCTCGGCAACCGAGGATGTAACCCCGCGGTGGTGTCCACCGTTTCTTTACACGGGCTTCCCCTCTTACACCTGCAGTCGCTGATAGATTCAATGCAGTCGAAGCCCGGCCGAAATCCTAAAGGCCGTACACTTCATTTACTCTAATGTTGTATACAAGAAGCCCTAGTGCCTCATAAAGATGAAGATTGTAAGACGCACTTCGTACATTGAGTTTCTTCATAATCCGAGTAACGCTGATTATGCTAATGCGTCGACTACCAAATTGATATCTATAACGCAAAATGAATCGGGAATCTCACTCTTGGAACAGAAGCTGGTAGTCGGTTCAATACAGATGGACTCTTTCTCTCTACTGAGTCCAGAACGATCTTGTGATTCTTGTCTACAACGATTTTCTCCATACCATCTTTCTTTTGGTTCATAAAAAAAAAATAATCACATAAATAATAAATAATCACATACTGTGTAAAGGTAAGATGCAATTATGTGCCACTCATCCTTCAAATTTAAGACATCAAATGTAAGACGCAACCAAATACATGAATTTTTGACAGTAAATACGGTACGTGTGCATATGGCGACAAAAGAAGATTAACCAGACAAAAAAACAGTCCAGAAAAAATCGCTTCAAGCAAAAAGCTTCACATGACCAAGGGTTTCGTAATTTTTTATAGTTTTTTCGAAACCTATATTTTGCTTTTTGAAATATCACATCATTCTGGAAGAGAATTGAAACAAATCTACACATCGGAAATGTTCTGCATATAATGAATAATGCATTCTTCCAGAAGAAACAGGTGCTCGAAGGACAAAACAGAAGTGTATCTTTTGTTCTCGTCGATAGAAACCTTTTTCAACTTACAGTATTTTTACAGCGGAATATTCTGGCAGCTGATAAATTGTTTGATGCTGAATGGTCACTTTTTTCAATGCATTTTTAAGTTAGATGGCTACGTCAGCGCTCAGACTAAATTCGAAAACTACTTACGAAGCTGTAATCTATTTGTTTAAAATTATAACTCTTCGCTAAAAAAAACAGTATTTTACCGCTTTCAAATATTCTTTTATAAGTCCGTCATACATAATGAACAACTTTATCAACAAATGTCCATCGAGAAAGAAATACACATTTCCGAACAGCATTCGAATTCAAGCAAACTCTGGCAAGCTAAATTAAAATCTATTCGATTCGTGAAAAAAAGTAAGACAGGGTGAAGCGTACACACGCAAATCGACTTTTTTTCGGGTACCAAGCAAATTGGCCACTTCGGCTGATATCAGCAGTGAATGCTACGCTATTTGTGAGAAACCTTTCCGGTGCGACGATGTTCAGGGAATCGCGAGCCCAGAAAGCAAAAACTAGCCGACATTACGAAGATGCAACATCGCTAGAAACTTTACACCTGCACTAGCATTGAACTTTTAATCAACCAGGATATAATTGCTGAAATTATCAACGGAGAATTCATTCTTCGGATATTTGCGGCCCTCGACGCGAAATCGCGGGCGACAGGAGAAAAGCGCCCAAACAAAATTCATACATTTTCACTGAAGTGAAGTACTGCATACCTAATTAGTGCTCAATTGTGCGAAACCTGTTCGGTGCGACACCCACATTATGACAGCCATCGCATAATCTGCAGAGACAGTTCCACAGGTAGAAGCAGTTTCACAAGGATGGTACCCATTTACGCTAGAAAACAAATGCAATGAGGCAATTATACAGAATTCAATACCATTCAGGATCATGCAGGTATTTCGATTCTCGATCGCGGCGCGCTTTTCTCCTGCTCTTGGCGAGGTTTTGCGAAAAATGCTATACGTGCGCGAAAAATTGAATCGGTATCAAAACTGTAGGCATTCCATGTAAATCTATGATGAGCTGGAATACCTCGTCTGCTCGCCTAACAATTCCAGGTATCCCATCGGCCCTCTTCAAAATAAATGACTTTCAGACTATGGAACCCCCATTCGAAATTTGCTTGCTCAGGCGCAGTCGATAACGTGACACATAGGATATTCTGGCAAACCTCGTAATATACAGTATGCAGAACGAGCGCGGGTTTCCGCCGATCAGCGTGGGTTTCTACGAGACCAACGTGTAGAAGTAGGGGGTAATTTAGGTTTCCTGGCGTGGCAGCTGAAGTAAACAGCTGGAAAATTTTCCGAGACTCCAGCGGGACAGCTGACGAAACAGGAACTTTAAAATTTGCACCGGAAAGGGCGGGAACAGCTTTATACACAACTGGCTTTAAACAGAGTTCAAAATCAATAGAAAGTCTTGAAATTATGCAGCCTCTCGAGCCTTTGTTCTCCACGAGGTCCCCGGGGTTGACGCTTTCCTCCGTGCTCGGACCTCCAACAGCGATGCAGCTGTTCCGAACACAGCCACCTCCAGAAAATAGCCCAGAATGAGACAAAGCGATCAGGCAGAGTCTATGTTAGATTTTCCAGTCAGAAATCGAAGCCTCATTTTCGAGACCGAAAGAATGAACGAATGAAAGAGAACACCCCCCAAGGCTCGTTGCATTCACGGGTCCCGCCTGGAAAGAATCGGGGGAAAGTTACAAAACCAGACGAGTATTCTCAGAGTGGAAGAACACGCCGTGTTGGTGGACTTCATCAGTGTCCACAATGGCGATCGAAAGCCAAGGTTTCCCTTTCGTAACACCACAAAACGGCCGGCTCAGCAATCAGCGATTCGGCGCGCAGGTGGCACAGAATCGCGTAAGAATAGCGGTTGCAGCAGCCCGGCGCAAAGCAACTTGATGACGCTTTTTTCCGGAAACCAAAACGCACCCAGCACTGTACGGGATCTAACTTTTCAAAGCACCAGCCGCGATTCTTCCCTCTCGCCCTACACGTAGTTGTTTGTCGAAAGCGTAGGAAGGGCGCGGGAAAAAAGAGGAAGACAGAAAAAAAAGACCCGCGCAAGCATTTTGTGAATGAACCCAACACCTTCACGGGATGAGAGCGCCCCTCTGTCCATACTACTACATCCTGTAATTTTTTTTCCTCCCCGCGCCGGAAGTCTTTCTCGCTTCGGGATATCTCACCGCGCGAGGGTCGAAGCCTCAATGGGCCCTGAGGTTTCAGTGTGTTTTTTACTTTCTTCTCCCCAGCTGCTGTCACCCATTGTTCCGCCCGGAGTTCCCTCTTCCGATATGAGAAACTACGAACTATTTTGCTGCTACGAGGATTGTAAGGCAAAAATGCGCAGCCTTCGGATGCAAACCAATTTCCTGGTGTTACGGCCATCAGTTCATTCGTGGTGATAATCAGGAACCTGCAATTTGTCCAACTTGGAATCGCAGGAAGGTCGGCATCGGCTCGGTGGCAACCTTGAACAGCCTTCACGTCATTTTCCCCATTTTTCCCACAACGTTTCGTAGTTGACGCCGAAAATTTCGTTTCGAACAATAACACTTGCGCGTGGTTTCTCATGATCATGACTTACATGATTTCAGCTTATAATTCGAGGGTACAGTCAAATAAGCTGAATGTATCCCCAGCAAATCATCCGCACGAATTACAGAAAGGTGGACTTTCTCTCAACACCAGCAGTATTCCAAGAGCCGAAAAATGCGTCATGCTGAGAATATCATTGTCAAGGAGAAACTCGTATAGAGAGTATAGAGAGAAAATACTTTTTTTCATCAACAATTTTGTTCACAACTGTCTTTTCTGCACAACGATTTTGTTCCCGGCAAACCCACCGTTAATGTACTGAACAGTACATGTATAACCAGATCCTCTACGTCAAATATTCTCTGCAAATATCCTTCGTTTTCTCACGCATGGTTTCGGAATTGTAGTATAGTACAGAAAAGTGTTACTCAAGAGTTTAAGAGAGAGGGAGATCATCTGCTGTACGGTACAATGATATTCTGCTGCTGTATCAAATATTTCCTCAGAGAATATCGCTCTACGTGTAGGAGGATTTGTTTTTGTGAGTTTTATCAACGAAAAGCACCGACCAGATGCATCGTGCAACAGCAACTACAGTACAAACATGCACTTGGCAAGTTCATCAAACAAAACATACCTCCATTTTGCATTAGATACGACGAAAATAATGCAATTCTATCATCAATCAAAAATGGAGTATGGATTAGAACAGGCATCGGGAGCTCGACTTAAGTAAAGAAGAAAAGTGCGTAAATAAGAATGAGTCCGAACGTTGTCAGATCACGCAAATTGTTTCCATTTTATTTTGATTAAATTATATCGAAAGTAAAGCATCAAGACCCACTCGGTTTAAAAGCAAACAAAAGCGGCATGAATTATGTACTGTAATCCCGACAGTGAAAAAATCATTACCGCCGCAGCATCAATGCATCCGAAATAAAAACTGTTTCATCGTTTAAAAAAAACCGTAGCAAAATGAATCTTTCTCTGAATCAAAATTACACTACAGCAGATCTTATAAGTGACGATCGCGCGGTTTTACGCAGAATCGCTCAGACGTTTTGTCGCCAGCTCGCGAGATTATCAGGTCTGAGAAGCAAACAAAAAAGCCAGGTCATTGTCAACCATGAGTCAATGCATGGCTCACCACAACCACCATATCACACACGAAACCCAGCGACTCCTTCCACTTGGCCCTGTTCGTACATGCGTGTCTTTCCGAACCATCTCAAAAGCAAATACGCTCCAGTGCACTTCCGCCCATACGGGAAAAATATGGAAGAAAAGAAATATCGGATGACGAAAAAATTTCTCGAGGACTATCCCAAGAAATTCTCACTACCGTAATTCCGCGAAGGCCGAGGACTTGTCTTTCTTGGAAACCTCAAACTTGAGTACTGCTTCGAGACTGTGTTTCCGCGTTACATTTTTTAATCATGTTTTGGGATTCTGGTTAGTTATTAAATAAGATTAAGTGGAGCGTGATGGTTTGGGTCAAAAGGAGTCTATTTAGACAGGTTTTTCAACCGGTGGTAAGCTCAAGACTACTGGCACGTAAGACCATCGGCAATCACATGGAGATCAGCAGAAAAGTGCATGGTGTTAAGCGATTGTGTGTCCACAATGTGCGTTGAAACCAATGGAGGGAGAATTTGGCGACATGATGTACAAAAAACCAAACGTTTAAGTCTTCAACCAACAAAAAAACTGAACTCAACGAATTTATTTTTAGGTTGCAGACATTGAGGCTCTGCACATCATGTCGTATTCGGACAGATGGCGCACAAAGGAGATAACATGAACACTGAAAGACTTACTTGAAGACTTAACTAGAGGCATGTTCAAAATGATACACTCTCTACATCGAGTATGAAAACCCCATGCATGAGAGATACCTGAGTTTATAAGTCCAACGAAGTCGAGTTGATAGTTGAGGTATCCGTTCCATCAATAGTAATTTTTCATCAGAACAAAAGCATATTAGAATGCATACTATTAGTACCTCGCTTATCCTTGAGTTCAACTGACCGTTGTACAGTACCATATTATGGGCCCATGGGCGTCCGAACAGCGTGAGTCACCAATTGGGCACATCAAAACACTGAATTTATTTCCTAGTGCCAAATGTAGTTGTTGGTTTAAGGGCGTCAGAAAAAATACACAATATTGGAATTTGAAGATTTATCCATTGAAATACGACAGGCTTCAAGAGGGTTAATTATCGCAGGCTAATATTTGAGATTTTCATTTATCCACGATTTTTGGTTGCTGCATCAGAAGGCAAACATTGCATCGTTTACCGATTGCATTTCTTGAAATTTTTCCTTGAAACAATTCAACGTTATCTGGGTTGCTTCGAGATGTTCCATTTTTCTAAATAATTATATTTCATATTTCCTCTGATCATTTTCCTATTGGATTAATCAGCTTTATCAGCTTTCGGTCCACACTTTCATCCCAGTCACGTGGGATGGAGAAGCTTGTCATTATTGAGTCAATGAACGGAACTTTTTCCAGCGCAAACTTTCCAATGATCAATAATTCCCAAGTTTTCGTTTTTGAACATTTAATTTTTTATAATTAAATCGCTTCAAGTCGTCTGAATTTATTTTTAACATCGCATTTTATAAACAGGGGCAGGAATTTTCAGCAGAACTTGGAGCATGTGGGAGGGAATTTCCAACTCTTGCTATCACTGAGTGATAAGTTACGTCAATCCGTTTTGGTAACTGACACCGGAATATGAAAAAAATAAGGGAGTCAAGTACAGTAGTTTTTCCCGCGTATAAGCGAAAAAATAGAAACATCCATTCGAATCAGATTCGGGTGATGTTCCTTCGCAGTACTTCAACATTCCATTCAACCTGAATGTAAATGGGTCATCATCAGTAAAACACGCACAAGTCATACGTACATTAGATGTACAGCTGTGAATATAAGCTTGATCTCTGTGAAGGAAAACATTAGATTGAAGAGAATTTCACGGAAAAAACACATTACGAAAATACTCGATTTGTTTCAGTATCTTCAGTAGCACATGATCACGCCAATTCCGGTTATTCCCAATGAATTTCACAACAATGAAACCTCAAAAATCCAACCCAATCGTTTCATCACTACAGAATGAGTTCTTCACGAACACAAAGAAAAAAGCAGAAGTCCGATTCGTGTTTGAGGATTGCTCCCGAATCCGTCGAGTTTGATCATCGTCTAGCGAAGAAAACAGGACAGGGGCTCGAAAAAACCGACGGTTCGAGGAGCCAAGAAAGCAAGCAAAATAAGTGCTTTTGGGCCATCGAAAGCTCAAATGTTTGCAGATGTGTTCTGTTATTGTTTGATACGGCAGATTCACTGCGATCGAGACAGATATTTTCGCTGCCGTCGACTACACAGACGAAACAGGAAAGCGACGAGCATCAGTTTGCTTTCGTCCGACATCCTGGCAACCGAGGCCAATTATGTCGACGTGTTTTTAGAATGACTCGTAAACGCAAATTCACTCATAAGATTTCTTCGCGGCTCTCAAAATGCGTCGAGCAAAACTTCTGACTCGCACCGCCAGAGCATAACCCAACCAAGACGCAGGAAATGTTCGGAGAGAAAAATTTCGTGGGATTCCTCCTTCACGTGGATTCCATTTTAATAAAAGAAAAACTACAAAAAAATGTTGCGCTCGAACCCAGTGCAGGAAAGACAACACGCTCAGCAAGCCAGTGCGGAGAAGGAAGGGCTCACCGTCAGGAAAACTGCAGTTGATCGAGATCGGCCTTGCTGGGCTTGCAGTTGAACCAGGTTCAGCAAGAGTGTCCGTCTCCATTATTACGTTTGGAAACGCATGCAGGAAAGTTTTACCCAATCACCACTGTTCTCATGCACGAAATCCAACCTATGATCTAACGAGGAAAAGGCTGACATCAGATTTTTACCAGCGCAGTTTTACTGTTCTCATTCACGGACTACGCGGAAAATCTTGCACGATTTTGAGGAGAGGGTGTTGGCCAATTGCAGTAGAAATTCAATTATCCGTGGAATAACCACGTACCTTCACCAGGATCATCGAATATCCCGGAAAATATATCATGAATGAATTGTAAGGGATGAATTCAGTGAAATTTCCATCATTTCCTAAAATGTTCAGAACAAACAAACTTCCAGGAAACGCGCGAGAAATTTCTTCAATAATTCCAAAATAGGAAATTGTTTGCTCCTCTTGGATATCATAAGATGACATCGTTTATGCTCGGAAGTTCCGTTAGCTAAGGTTTTCTTGATTGATTGTTATATTCTGAGTTAACTAACATGAGCATTTCAATATGACATGAGATCGACATAAAGTTGCGAAACTTCGGACACAGGATTCATTAAACGCCAGAATTTCTGGTACAGATACGTACTGATATCGAGTGCTATGATTAAATTATGCTTGCTATGCAGTATTTTTGTGTACTACATACCCACAGTTAGAAAAGAACTTGAGCGATTTCACGATTAAAGCTCCCACGATTAACTGTTATCATTTGGATTTCATTTCCGTGTCATATATGATTAAACTTTGTTTCCCAGTTCAAAAAGGTATCTCCCACCTTTCACAGATGTTTAATATTCGTATTCTGTATACTGGTAGTATCCTCAATGAAACTTATTGGGGGTCATAACGGTAATTTTCGAAGTTCATGATATACGTTCATTCATAAATGCTGGAAACGTTAGTTTAAGTCAGTCACGACGGAAACACATGCGTACAAACGGAAACGGAAGACGCGGGGATTTTTGAATGGAATTCCAGGTTATTCGTAGCTTTTTTCCTTCTTGTCAAGGATAAGATGTCGATTAAGAACCACGCGGGTCTCGCGAATGTGTGGAAACTTGTATTACCATCTACGTATATTAAGGAGGACGATAGATTTTCCGTCAGTTTCATTCAGAAAATCGCCAGGATTCCCCGGGAACGTCGTGACGACGGAAGTTGCTTACAAGCTGACAGGTGAGCCGTTGACTTACATTTTTAGGCGACGTGTGGGAGCTCGTGGGAAGATACCATCCCCCCATCCCCTTACTAACCGACTGAATAAAATTGGGCCGACCATAACGAATCATGCGTCGACGACAGGAGACCAATTGTACATTTTCTCATTACAACTGCTCTGATGATTCGGCCTTTTCTGGATACCCAAACGGTTTTCAGCATGATGGAAGGTACGACAAAACCATCATTTTTCGAGATGATTGCCGATTGCCTTCCTCTTATTGGTAATTTAAAGTCAAAGATAATCGGAGTAAAATAAATTTGATTCTCAAGGAGCACGAAGGGTTCGAGATGATCATAATTTTAGATCAGCTGTTAAATCGAAGCTCAGTAAAAAAAAAACTTGGCAGCATTTTTGCCGCGGTGATGAGTCCAGTGCGTAAAAGGTGAAGAAAGAATACCTAAATCGGTCTGAAACAGAAGACACTTTTTTTTCGGGGTTTCAGCGGAAATCCGGTGAGTCTTTATTCGCGGTTAATCGAAGCACGGGGTTTCGAGGTTCTCCGGTAGAAGTGAAGAATAAAGTAATCTGCGAAGAAATCCCCTTACCAAGCGAACCAGAGACCCAGAATGACGCCAGGAAATAAGAGTTCACTGGGCCAACCTTATCCAATGAGTAAATCGCTTTCCTGCACGCGCTGAACCCGTTCTGTTGTGCCGCGGGTCGCAATTCTAACGTCTGACTATCATGCGTCACACGCTCAAATTCACGCCCAAACAAAGTTGATATGCTCAATTTCCCTTCATAACGAGTCAAAAAATGAAGAACTATTGTTCAGTTCCTAATGCTACAAAAAATGTAATCTGCTTCCCCTAGCAACCGATAGTAAAATATAAAAAAATAAAAATGAGACACACACAACAGGCAAACACTTCGCACGAAGACCCTCGAAAGTTCAGAAAATCAGAGATTGTTAGCAATAGATATACCAACATTAAAAATACATGCCCAATGCACACGGACTTTTAAAAAAACTTCGAAAATTTTTTCAGAAGAACAATTGTAATAGTCGGGAACTCAATTGACATTATTAACTTGTTTCCAACTGGATAAATCAGGAATACAGCAATCCAAAATAAAATCAATAGGTTTAGCATGCAGAACATTAAAGCCGATTCTCCGAGTATTCGCTGAGAATTTTCTCCGGCGTCAAGAAAATACACTAAAGGAGCTCCTGTTTTAATTTTATAAGATACATATGATATTCAGAATCGCGCTACAAAAACAAGTACAGTAGTACCTGACAAGTACAGTAGTGCCTAAGCAGGCAGGCACCCTGACATATGATATGCAAGATTCGAAGTTCAGGTGGCGTATTCAATGAGTGCTACTTGAGTTGAAAAAATTGAAGTCGATGAAATGGGGAGTGAAGTGCGTCAGATGGGAAAAATAAGCACGGTGGCATAGAGTTAAGGAGATTGACTTGAGTTAAGAGCAGCAAAATTAGTATAAAGTTGAACAAGCGTCTGAGAGAAAATTTCGAAATAGGTAACATAAACTACGATTTAAATTTGATTCAACGACATTGGTGGAGCTCGGTAATAAGGGCGTGGTGCGCACTCAACACAACCACAGCATGTACAAAATCTTGAAAGTGGAAAAATCCAGAAAAGAATTTCAATCCCCGTATCTTCGAGTACTGTACAGTATTCTCAAGACGCGGGTGCAGAAGTTCGATTACTAAAAGATGGATGTTGTCCCAAGAAAGAAAAGATATGGCTTACTGCATTTGGAGCGCATTCGTGGAGTGCCCCATTGACTTGTTCCCAGCGGATTCGGGCCGCGATAACGCAAGACGCACAGGAGAAACTACATCGCCGAAAAGACAAATCCTCGATATCCCATGCTTCGGTCACAACCGGATATCTCTCAGCAACAAAATTGGCACTCAACGGCCCATGAAAAACCCGGCAACCCCACTCGTCCGCCCTCAACCCGGCACAAAGCTTCGCGTCCGACCAAAGAATGATTCATCACCTGCTGAAGGTAACAATCTTGAAAGAGAGACCAGGCTGCAGGTTGATTGAAAGAGATAGCCTCTTCCCCCGGAGAGTCGAGCACCTGTCGGGATTAATTCAACCTCGAACCCGTTTCCCACGCCCCCTGGCGTTCCACCGTCAAAATTACGCCAGTCTGACTTTCGCCCCGTGAAAAAACAAGGCAACCGCAGGGGGATTAAAAATCATTGCTGACAAAGTGTAACCGAGCCATACCGTGACGCAGCAGCAAAGCAAGTAATGGCTAGCTTACGACGCGTGACGTATACCCGGCTCGATCATCTGAATTACACGGTAACCCACAGTGCAGCGATGCTCACGGAACCCTCGACCATTGCGCAGTAGCAAGCGGCCGTTTAGGGTTCCAACTTCGCCACGCCTCATGAACAATTCACCTTCCCGACCTCGCTCAACTGTAGTACAAAGACGGAAATAATCCCCTACGACCGTTTGATTGAGCTCAACTCGGAAGCAAATATGAATACGAAGACCAAGCAGCAGTGATTCAAATCCTTCCCTGTTGAGCTCACTTTCACATCCGAAAGAAGTCTAAAATTTTAGAAAAACGCACGTAACGAATGTCATTACTGCATAACACATAAACCTTACTTAAATCACTCATTGTTTTTATATCATATTCTTCAAGTCAGATCTGAGTTTTTTGCTGTTCCTGTGAACTTATCTCATTTACTGAACTTCGCGCGTTGCTGCGAATGTCACTCATTAATTTTATTACGATATACGATAACATTCCCATCGTGTTCAACATCACAAAAAAAGCTAACAGCATCAGAGGATAAATGAGACGACCAAAAACAACCTTTTTCACCAAGGTGTCGTACGTGAAGTATAACATGAAGTGTTCCTCAACCCCATATGCGAAACAAATAAACAAATCATAGAAATCCTCAGCGGACCGACTCATGGTCTCCACGAAGCCGCTATAAGAGAAGGAATTTATCCGCGGAACCATAGGTTTAGATATACCAAAGCAGCCATAGGTTCACATATAAAAAAGCAACCTTAAGTTCACATAAAAAGGGGTCAACCCAAAATTCGCGGGATATAAATTGAAATGGCACATAACTGAGCTGAAAAACAAGTATTGGTCACGAAAAAAAAAAACATTCGTGGGCACAAGAAAATTTTTTTTGGCCCTGTTTGACCTTTTTTATTTTTGCAGAAGTCACCCTGGTAGCATTCACGAAAAAGGTGTGGCGCCCATCTTCCAAATTTTCTAGTGTAGCCGGCTTCTCCTTCAGATTTAATGAAATCGACATGGCATCAATTCCAAAGGTTTCCTACAGGTCTTACACGGTAAGTCCGCCATTTTCATCAACAGCCGCATTCGGCGGCTTTTAAATAAAATGGGAAAATTAATAATCACTTAATGGCGGGAAGCTTTGGAATTAATGCCATGTCAATTTCAAGAATTCTGAAGGGAAAGCCGGAGTACACCAAAACATCGGCGAGACGGGCGCCTTATCGTTTGAATGAAGAGCAAAAAGCTGCCAGGGTGACTTCTGACAAAAAATTATAAAAAATGTGACAGAGAGCTGAAATTTTTTTAGCCATAAGGCTTTCTTGGAACAGCATTTTTTCTCAGTTCAATCGTATGCCGTTTCAATTTATATTCCGAGAACATTCGTTATACCCCTCGAATAAAAAGGATATACAGTAGCTTGGAAGCTAAAGAAAACGGTTGTGTGGTCTCGCTGAGTGCGACTGCAGTAAGCTTCGCCGAGAAAAAAAAAAATCAAAACTCGTTCGATACGTAACAGAAACTTTTTTTCATCATAAGGTCTGAGTCTCGCCCCCAAAAATGAGTAATAGCCAGCCACTCACTTCCGGCCGATTTCAGCAACAGCAAATGAGCGTAGCGTGTACTTCTAACTCGGGAACTAGAGGCACGAAAAGAGATTATAGCTCACGGAGCGTTTCACGGGGATGGAACCGCGAACGCAATCCGCGGCCGCATCACAAAAAATCGTCGAATTTCGAGCAGCACAATTGCGCTGAAGACTAAACGCGACAAGCAGGACAAATTAAAAGAGCAAGAGTTGTACGCATTTTAGGGAAAACTTCCGGTTGCCTGCAGATGCATTCAGTCAAGATGAAATCACGGTTTCGAGGACTAACTTTCATGAAAGAGCAACCCGTTACTGCACTCTCTGAATTAATTTCTCTCCCTCTCTGTCATATTCAGTTCAGCTCCAGTCCTGCCAAGTTTCGCAAAGTCGAGGGGTTCACGGGCGAAGAATTGTTTGCACATACAGTAAAGAACAGGCGCTGTGCGCTTTCGCCTTCTCGCTCGTTTTCTTCTTCGAGAATTCCAGTCGAGATCCAAAAATTACAGCCGGACACAATGAAGAATAAAAACCTCAAGTGTATGCAACAATCGAGATGCGACCCGTCTGTTCGAAAGTGCGTCTAAAATACTCCAAGTAAAATAAGTACGGGACTTTATCCTAGCGTTTCCTCAGGTAAGTTCAAAATTTTCCTACCGAAAGAAATTACAAAAAAAAAAAAAAAAAACCAGGACCATTCAGGCTGAAAAAGACCCGGTTCTCCAGTATCTTGACTTAAATACGACGCAGCACCAAGTAAAATCGGAAACTTTGGTTAAATATCATGGGAACACATGCGGACGGGGGAGAAGATTGTTGTGGACTGAAAGAGTAACTCAAGTCAGAAAGCTATGGAAAAATATCTCTACGTGGTGATTCCATCATTAGTAATCGGTTGCCCCTTTCATTAGTAGCATAAACCCTCAATGTCGCAGCCATGATGTTTCTGGAGCTTCGGCGGGTCATGTGAAGGTTGACAAGAGGTGGAGGTAATTTCGGTCGTGTATAAATAAAAATAGACTCAAATTTTCCGCTATAGGGATAAGGTTCGAACAGCGGAGAGAACAAGGACTTTCTCAAACCAAGATAACATTCGGCCAGGAGGGGGGGGGGGGGGGGGGGCAAAGAAAAAACANGGGGGGGGGGGGGGGGGGGGGGGGGGGGGGGGGGGGACGAGAGAGAAATTGGAGCTCCGCGCGGGAGACAACAAACAGCCATAAGCTCGTTGCCGCGGGCAAGGGAGTTAATTCTCATTCAGTATCAATTAAGCGTCAGAATACATGCACGCATGCAGAGGGGGGACCTTGAAGTGCCTACGGTCGGTTGCAGTCCAGGGCCCGGCCCATTCCCACCCCAGGTCTGCAGCGCGGAAAAAAAGCCCCAACGGGGCTGCCTGCAAACTGCCTGCATCGCAGGCACCTGTCATCGCACGCACCAGATATCGCCTCGATCTTCCTTGTTTCGTTCGTCGGCGCGACAAGGGAACAAGAAAAGCAGCAAAATAAATAAAAAAGATGGAGAGAACTGCGAGGGAATGACGAAAAAGAAGGGTGGTGCGCAGGCGGGTGTGACAGCGCATGTTTTTCCCCAAGTTCCCACCGCCATGCCGGCAGGATTGTCTTCCGTGCGAGAATCCACGAAAGCAGAAGTTCACGGCCACGCGAGTCCAAGTATCCGACCGCAAAGAAGGCTTATGGCCATGGAACAACGCGGTGAACGCGCAAGAAAGCGAAGGAACGAGGAAACCGAGTCGAGAAATCGACGATTCGCCCCAAAACTCTCTCCCTCTTCACGCTGCTTGGTCCCGGGCATAAACGCGACTACGTCGAGTAATAGCCTTCCACGCATGGAAAGCCAGGTAGCGAACGAACAGGAGCCTTCGATAAATGGAGACGAGCGAGCGATTTTCTCTCTCCCCATCGTGCCTTACCTGGGGAAGCGCTCGTCCCCTCGTGATTACGCCATTAAAGTGCCAAACCCCGAGTAGGAAACAAAAAGCGCGGGGCGCTACTGTGCAAGTGTGGGAATTTCATCACAAGATAATAAGTTTAATTGGCTACTAGAGCAGAAAAAAACATATCTATGGGAAACTCCGCTCGAAACGCGCCCCCCTCGCGCACCAGCGTTCATTACACACGATGTGCAGCGCAGCTGATGCAGTCCGCTCGAACTCGACAACTGTACTCTCGAATTGCGATTCGAAAAATTAAGCTCGCCTCAAGCTCACCGCAAAGGTTTTGTAGCCAACGATCACCCAGCCATACAAGGGAAGGAAACAAAAAGTGACTTTTGTGTGTCTCTCTCCCCTCACGATGATGGTCCCGATCACGAAACGTGCGGTGATAATTACCCCGGCCCCGACTGACGAAATCTCATTCCATTTTTCCTCTGCCTAGGTCAACTGTTCTGCCGTACTTCATCACCTCACTAGCATCCCTCGACCACCGAGTCGACCGCTTCGTGATTGTTCAGTTTTCTTCTTTCTTTGTTAATTCATGCCGCAATGGTGTCCCGCAAGGATTACCGAAGGTGACAGCAATTAACATGCACAATGGCAGGGCGGCGAAGTTGGGATGTCCGGTCCAAACTTGTGTACGCAGACGTGACGAAACGGTAAACTACTTTTCCAGTTCGAAATTTTGTATCCAGCCATTCGCACACGGTACGCCGATTTACCATTAAACCATTTAAGATAAAATCTTTTGAAAAGAAAATGGACTCCGTAAATCAGGGCGGGTCTTACATTTGACGGTGTCTCACAATCGCAGTTGAATTGCAAATTGTTTCCGAATAGCACAAAGGAATCAAGAATAATTGCCTGAGAAAAAATTATGCGAATACCTCCTACCATTCCATTTCAAATTCATAAGAGTTAGAATCCAGATTTCTGTAGGGGGTTTTCGAAAAGATTAAGCCGGTAGCTGAAGCACAAATAAAATCAATTGATTCGCTAGGAATTAATTGAAGACCGTCGTCAATGTAATTGTTCTCGTGTTTTCCACGAAAAAACGTTTATATTTTACATTCGCGTGAATACTATGAAGTGATGCCACCAATTAATATTCCAAGTAATGCGTACGATGACGTATAAATAAATATGACAGTGAGAGGGATCCGATTTGTCGATGGTTCGCAAGAATACTAGGAAAGTGCTGACGGACGCAGCCTCTGATCTCATGACCATGTCTCTCATTTTCCATTCTAATGACGCAAATACAGTTGTAAGCTTCGGCTTTCTTGTGTCGAAAGTTAAAAGGCCCTCGGATTATCGCAAAGGAAGGACGCATTTACCATGGACCTTTCAAAAATTGCGTTCTCCGCCAAAAATCGTTCAGATCCTACGAGATGCGACTGTCGCACGAAAAAAATACGCTCGGAATAAGATAATCGCGGGGGTTCGTTTGAAGTGGATCTCTGCAAATTAAACCAACACCGAAAAACTATGCGGGTAAATTAAATCTAATATATAAAAAAATCATTCCTTTTTTTTTAAACGTAATCGTTGAGAATGAATATCCCGTGAAATTTTTGAATATCTCGCTAGAAATAATAAACAATGGCGGGACGAAGCGTGCAAGGTTCCATCTAGCATCCAACGTATAATGACGCAAGTGATGCTTTTGTTCGACAACAGATGTTTTAACAGTAATTTAGCGACTGATTTCTACAGAGCATGTCATGCTTTGAAGATAATCGCTGGTCGGGAGCCGGCGGCAGGAACAAAACAAACCAGTGCACCAAGGAACCCTGGGAAACTAGGGCTGCCGTCGTGACCTTTGCAAGGGGCAAGAAAAACTGCCTTCACACCCTCACAGAAATGTGTTACGACTCCTCACCCTCGTCAACAGGGTCTACATCTGCGATGGAAAACAATCTGGAAGGTATCTGAAAAGACAAAAACGTGGAAGAAAAGAGGGAGAGCGTGCTTTTGGGTCGGACAGCGATAGTTTTCATGCCCGGCTGCCTACCAGGAAAACGTTCCCAGCCAGTGACTGACGTGGGATCCACGCATTCTTTCCCGCTGATTTTTCGTCCGCGAATCGACGCAATTCATTCACATGTCATGCCAGATCCGAACTGAACCCGTCAAGGTTTCCGTGTCACGAACCCCGCGTATCCCTCCATGCATCGTGAGCCTTTACAGGCACGTCAGCGCCAGGACTGCCAGGACTGAAACACGCTGGCTGCCAAAACATTCATCAAGCCAGTGGCACTCAAGGCCGAATTAATCACTGAATACGGTACTAAACCGGCGGAAGAAGCGAAGCTTTTGAACCCATTCTGGGCATTTGAAATTAATATTCTCCAGGCACGCTTCCGAACACTCGCGTCGAGGGAGTCAAGTTCCCCGTCAACCAGCACGACTTGAAATCGTCACTATCGCAGCAATGCCTCAGATTCAAAGGTTCTCAACCTAGGCAGAGCCCTGGTTCAGAGATCCGCCTGCATCTCAGAGACAACAACTTGAGAAAAATTGCAAACCGGAAATTTGAATTATCAGGTGAATTCGATGCAAACAAACAAAAAACGAGGGCGACACGTACAAGGTATTCAGTATTCCGTGAGTTCAAGGGTTCATGCATTTGATGTTACTGAGTATAGTGGGCTCGTGACATCGACAGTAATCGTCGGATTCTTTGTCTACGGGATACCACCACTTGGAAAATTATCGCAAGCTGAAAAGACGAACTTCAATTTACAATCTATGCCAAATACTGAAGATCAAGCAGGATGATGTGTACAAATTTATTGACTTGAGCATACGAAAATATATTCAATGGGCAGATGTTACATCGAATAGCATAGACATGTCCCTAAATGAGGAGGCAACGTGACTGAATAAAAAAGCAGCAGAAATGGCAAAAAATATATCGAGTTTCTTCGCGTACAAAAATAGTGTTTATTCACGCGAGTTTTCTTTCTATTTGTCCTGACTTGAGGGTCATGCCTCGTTAATTAAAGGGAGGGAGGACTTTACTTTCGAATAATATGCCCTTATAAATTAATAAGAGAACCTCCGGAGCTCTATCATAAGAATAGAGTTTACAAGAGCTACGCAAGATACTGTACATTTAACTGGTTTAAAATGGTTCCGCGGGTTCAAGGTTGGAGAACCAATTCGGAATTTTCGGATTTCCCCGATTCACTTCCGCCTGAAGTTCATCTCAAATTTCGGCAGAAGTTGTCCAGGGATTCAAACAAATTCCCCAGAAGCAGCTGTTCCAGAATGATTGAAAAATATTCTCTTCGACAATCCGCGCGGAACGAGATGTTTGCGACGAAACAAGAAACCGCCAGTTTGGGCACGTGCGTTTCGTCGCCGTTTATTCACGCTATGCGATGTGTACACAGTCACGTTTGCGTAGTGAGAAAAAAGTTGAAAGAGAAAAAAAGAAAATCTCGACCCTCCCCAAGTCATGCGTGGGGTGGGAGACATATTCCGAGCGTTGGTTTGCTCATGGCGTTGACAAAAATATGCCCGTCAGCGTCGTTGACACACTCGGCACCAGGATGCTCTCACTTTTTCCCCACACCACCCGTATCATCAGGAATTCCGAAGAATGTGGATGACAAATGTCTGTCAAACGCATGGCTCATCTGATCCCGTATGTATCGCTTCGGGATTGTCTCATGGATAATAGCTTTCAACAGCGAGAAGTACCTGGAAGCATAAACTCATCCGGCAACCTTCGTCTCAAGAAATGATCTGATTCAGATCACAGTAAAAATTTGAATGCCACATTTCTTTCCAAGACATTCCCTTTTTATATTGAAGATGTTTTCAACGAAAATTAAAATATGAAGCTTGCATGTCGATCACTAGAAATTTTGTCGAGCGGAAATAGAGTCAAAGCAACCTGATTTCAGGGAATAAGAGGAAGTTTTCCAAGAAAAAGGCACCCGAATTTCTGAGTTCGGTCTATGCTAGCGATAAGAGACATTGAAATCAGACAGTACTAACGAAATTGTTCCCAAGAAGTTTAAAAAAAGACTACAATACCGTCTCAACATTTTGCTTTGCAGCCTATGCAGTTCTTGTACCTGAAGTCTCTCACTCTCGCCAGAATTCAGGTGAAGATACTGCAGAATATTTTATTCAACGAGCTTATTTTCAAATTCACTAACGAATTCCTAGTCGAGCCAAGATAACTTCGACTCATATCATGAATTTCAGACAAATTACTCAGCGGCTCTACTGACGAAATGTCGGCTTGCGAGTCCAATTCAAAGCAAGGGAAAGACGATCCGGGTCTTGAAACATATTCAAAGAAAAGAAAGACAAATAGGAGGTCAAACCCAATTTTCAAGTAACATATAATTTACGTCAGGAATATAAATACTCCGCGCCAATTAAACAAGAGATGCAGCAATTAAAACTCCGCGAGAGGGACATTTCGGCCGAGGGAATAATTAGCGTCATTTCACGTCTTCAACAGACATCGGGGGGCAAGCGAGGAAGCAATATCTCTCAAACGCGCTCAAAGGGTCGAGCGCCGGCTGTCGACTCGGGGGCTCACCGCAGAGCCCAAGCTGCGAGCAACCAAACCGCAAACACCCCGAGAGGTCAACCAGCGTCTGTTTGCTGGCCTACAAATCAGCCACCCTCACCTGCCCGTGTTACCCTCGGCTACTTGTGCGGGGATCACAAACGAGGAACTGGCGAACAAGGAAATGACGATTTTTCTCTCTATAAAAAAACCAGTGAAATGCGGTCTTGAAAAAGCAAAAATTCGGCATAAAGAACGCATGAAAATGCACCGACGTATTTTTCGCAACTTTTTTCTAGAAATTTCGGGCCTCCAGAACGGGGAAGAAAAATACCGAGAAACTGCGTAAGTTTGCTGGCCGGCGGTTTTCCGCCTTGCCGCCCAAAACGGACATCGCGGTTACAGCAGAATCCAGTACGGTAACAGTACCTGGTCCCTGACAATTCGTCGACCAACAGCCGAACTCACGAATCTACTCAGAAAAAATCCTAATCGTCAGAAAACTATAATAATGACTTCCCATGCTTCGTTAATTTCGTCGCGGACTAGGATTGGGCTGCCAAGAAATCATACAAGACAGGTAAAACACGCATTGACCAAACAGTCTTGTGCATGCAAAGACTATAGTGCGTCTCGGAGTAACTGAACTATCAAATTCCAAACGATCCACTTACCATTCTTGAATAAATATACTCGTCTTGGAACACTCAGAGCTCAACCTATCACAATTCAAGGTTGATTTCTCCGCTAATTCTAGCTTCCGGACTGAAAACCTCGTTTGAATTAACAGATTCTTTCATCCGTAGTCCCGTGAGTCTTGACACAGACTAAAGTCAAGGTACGGTACATCTCGTAAATCAATTCAAATAATTTCTGGAGACGGAAGGGAGGACCCGCTGAAGTAAACGCAGTTTCGGGAGGTGCTCAGAGAACATTAGGGCAATACCCTGTAAAAGAAAAAAAGAAGAATTTTCATCTTCCTCTGAAACAAAGGGCACATAAATATGCAGTGCTAATGCGAAGGAAGGGGTTCTATTGTGTCCCAAGACTTCGAGATGAATGACTGTTGACCGCTATACGTGTATAGTGTTCGGGGGCGTGAAATGCATTTTAATTCTCTTCGGTCTCGTTGGGCCCACGGATTAAGTCAAACTCCACCAGTTTGAAGCCAACATCTTCCCTCAAAAAGTGGGCACAAAATCATCAGGAACGTTACAAGGTAAATGATCAACAAAAACAGAATGAAAAAGTTCGTGAGTTCACGCACCAACGCACTGCCTCTTTCGCGAAATGATAAAACCTACGCTCCTGCAGTATCCATAAATTCAGCTCAAGCAAAATTCTACTCCATACTAGAGTATAAAAATGAAGCCTAGTCATGGCAATACATTACCGCTCCTTCTAGATCGAAGTTTTAATTTAGCACATGGTAGATTAGGCGCTTTTTATCTGCATGAGTTGCAGGCAAGCAAACTTCGAAATTTTTGTCAAACTTCAGCGTCTCAGTGAACTGCACATAAATGCCGTTGCCACCAGCGGAAGTCACCCTATAGGATATATTTTTCAAGCCTTTGTTACTGAAAGGGCATTTTTCTGGATATTCCCTTGTGGGGCCCTTTTTAACGAAGTGAATTTTGATGACGGAGTCCCTGTGGTCTGTCGAATGCCTTACAAGCTAATTGCAATCAAGAATTAAATTTCCCTCTCCTCAGATTCTGGATATTGTAGGCACTGACTACTCTCGCATATCTTTTAATTTCAAGTTTTTTTTCAGAGTAGCCATGGAGCATTTTGGGCAAATTTACTAGCTGGCAGAGTTCTACGGGCTCAAAGGACCTCTGCAGAAGAACATTCCAAAACAGAAAACAAGTCCCCGCGGATCCTTCGAAATGAGAAAATAGACAAATAAAATCATGCCACAGGAGATTGACATGATCCCCCCTTTCAGGGAGTTTGCCAGAGTGGGATAACATGCCAGTCGTAAAAGTCAACCTCCTTCAACCTGGGCATCTATGGTCGAACCCGATCGCGCAGCTCGGCGGGATCCGAGCTAGGAGACAGACAAGTCCTGCTGACGCGATGATTCATGGTGAAGCTTCATTCTCGGGGAGTGTCAGGCCGACAAGCCGCAATAATGGCAGGCCCGAAATCGAAGTGGAACAGGTCCGCGGAAACCGGGCAGGGAGGCATAGTGAACACGGCTGCAGCAAGCAACGAGATGGGATTCCCACGCACAGAGCCGCTCTCTTCGCAAATTACGATCCCACGAGGCCGCGGGCAAAGAAAGTCATAAATGTGTATTGCGGGAGCACCGGTCAGGCCTGCCCAGTCATTAACTGCCCAACCGATACGGCAGTACGAATTTTTCACCACCGATACGTCTACCGGGGCGGATTGCCCTTGGGCTTTCGACAGCTGACTGCTTTTTAACTCTCTCATTGCCCCGTAAAGCAGCATGCAAACGCCCGACGGGACGACTAATTTTCCTCGCATTACCCGCCACAAACTTTGCGCTTTTCACACGGCTGCGGAAAAAAGGGCCACAAGTTCGCGAGGATTTAATCATTTACATGAACGGGAAGAACAGGTGAACACAAACACGCACTCACAAATCGTCATTAAACTACAGTACTGTACGTACTTCAATAGAAACCCATTTCTTCTCCGCGGTTCTGTCATTAGTTTCGTTGGGTTTAGAGATCGCTTGAAATTAATTGACGGTGGGCATTATAGCGTGCAAGATTTTCCCCTAGTTTACGGGCATCAATATTTCGGAGGAAACTCATGGTTCATACTATGTTACTGAAAAACAAAGGATCTTCATTTATGCTTTCATGGAGCACTCAGGGGCATGCTTCACCCAGGGGCTCTACAGCTCCTCCACGCGAAAAATTGAACGGCGTGAAATAACGATGCATCTATCTACTTTACTGAGCAAAGAAGAATACATCCCCCATTCAGTTTCAATACATTAGATAGACCTGAGGAGTTTACTATACTAACTAATTTTTAAAAGGATTTCCGCAATAGAAATGTATTCTTGAAAGGATTCCTCGAGTCAAAAAAAAAAGGTTGACAAACTCGACCATAAATCATCGCCGCCGAATCCGACATTGAATTGAAGGGGATGATTGAGATAATACGAGTATCTGCCGATTTTCGGTAGGTCCCGCGAAAGTGATATGGATGGATTGTTGTACAAGTTTTCAAAAGCGCGACGACATTAAAAATTCGGTTTGTAAACCCAAGGAAGAGACAAAAGTTACCGTATACAGTACCTGTATATTGAGATAAATATACCGAAGACTCAAGAAAGGTACCGCATTCACGATCTTTCGGTTAGAAAGCGACAGGCCGAGCTGAATTCCGTACGTCTAATGGAGCGCAAAAGCTATGCCAGGGGTATAAAATTAAAATTTTCCTGGAAACAAGTTTTGTTGTTTTAAAAAAATTCTTCCAGTTTTACGTAGCCCATAAACGCACAAAGCCTGCGACTTTTAAATCGGCAAAACGCGAGAAATACGACTGAAAATACACGGCATTATGTTTTAATCTATCCATCACATATGAAGTTAATGTTAGTGAAACAGAATCTCAAGGCCAATCCTTCTGTTGATACTATACTTGTCTACTGGACCCATATCTCGAGCATAATGAACATCCGAGTTTTTCAGAGCACTATGGAGGAAGAAGTGTGGACATTTCATCACGAAAATGTGAGTAATTAAAGAATTTATTGATTAAAACGCGCGTAGTTGCCTGTTGATGGTCAATTCAGCGAGGGTCCTGAATCATAGAGTGAAATTGCATCAAACCCATTTCAGAGAAGTAAAATTAGGCCAGGGTGTGAAACTCCAACGGAGTTTCGCGGTGTCAGGGTGAAGGTTGTCCGAGTTCCCATAAAACCGGGTTGAATAGCAAGCACTCGCGAAGGAACAAGGAGTCGGCGAGCAATACTGCCGCGCCGAAATTGACATATTTCCTCCCCGTCTGCGCCGAAGAAATCAACCTGCTTTCATTGCAACCTTGAACTGAATACAAGAAAGCAATTTCGGAGAACAGACGCGGGGAGTATCATCACGAGCCAGCATCACTTCTTCACGTCTGGCGTGAGCCCATCAATCCGCACTTGATCGGCGGCATGCCGCCCCTTCTCCGCATTCAGCGTCACGGGGAATGACTGATAGAGGAGCTAATTATTTCAGCCTACTTATGAACCATTCACATCCCTGAACAGTCACTCGAACCGTTTTTAGTCGTCTATGCTCATTCCGAATAAGCTTCTCAACCTTACACTTTTTTTCCAAGATTCCTTCAAGTAAATCGGACATTTTCAACCCGTACTTCGCGGAGCCCTAATGGCCCCGCGGCTGCCTGTAAAAGAAAAAAAAGCGAAGACAAATTTTCCCCATTTTAATTTCAATAGTTGGGAGCCACGCGGGATTGTGGGTCTGAAACTTGAAGCAAAATCGAGAAGAGGATGTTCAGATTTTTTTTTTCGATGTCCGAAAGAATAATTTAAAAGACATATTCGTATGCTAGGCATTTGCTCGGTCATAGGAACTGGTCGTAGAATAGTCAAGCAGATCGAAGCAACAGATAATTATCAATAAGGTTCATCTTATAATCTTCAACCCTTCCTCGATTCGAAGACAACTCGATCGTACTACGGCATTCATTTTCAAATTTTAAACCATTCATCAGGTAAAAATATAGAACTGCATCAATGAGCATTAATTTTCGAAATCGGCGTTTTCCTGTTAGAATTAAGTAATCGAAAGATCTTAAATCATTTGAAAATCGAAATTTGAACATACAGTACTCGCAACGTGTATTTCATACTTTTCAAACTTGACTACCAATACGATTGCTGATGATATTCGCAACAGCCAGATAGGGCAACAGCCAGTTCGAGATACACGGTGAAAAAAATCTGGAAATTGTCACGCTTATTCAATCATTTCCTTTCAGATCTTTGAGATTTAGCAGGGAAAACGGGACTATACGTTTAGTGTCTAAAATTTTCAGAATGACAAGGATCTCAGACATGTCCTTGGACGTAATCTCCATCATAGTCGAGCGCATATGATAATACTGTAGTATTCGAGAGCCCCTCTTAAAACGAGCATTTTAGACTGCAGAACCTAGGTCGCAAATTTACTAATCGCAACAATTGAAAAACAAAATCGGTCTTCCTCGCATTTCCTGGGGTATTCGACATACTGTACATAATTCGTTGGCGTCTCACATTTTATGACATCTTCAATTTGACACAGAAGTCCATGATGCAATCGGAGCAACGTAATCTTTGAAATCGAAATGGATTACATCATATTTAGAGGAATAATTACCAACATTTTCAGCTCCAAGAACGCAAGAAATATAGTCTTAATTTGTCTTTAAGAGTTCGAATTCGAAACTTGAGCAAGTGCGGTTTAAATTCGCAGGCTAATTTCTTCCTGCTCCAGAAATACAAGTACAGTATACGTGCGTCTTGTGGTCTTTGACTAGAGAAAACGAGGTAGGACTCATTGGGGAAGGTCTGAAATGAGGGGGGCCGACTCCACCGCGGAGTTCAAACTACGGTTGTATTGAAACAAGTACAGTAATTCATTCAAGGTAAAATAATTAGAAAAGGTGCCAGGCACCTTTTCCCGCATGGAATCGCGTGGCGCAAGAATAGCTCGCAATGCGAACACTTCCGACACCGGTAGAAAATTACCAGGCGTGGTCGGAGGAGCAAGCGATTTCACTTTCCTCCTCTTCGTCACGGCTTCGGGAGCTCATCACGTTCCCCGACAAGTAAATTTTGATAGAAGCGTGGGCAGCACTCGCCGCCACCGGAAATGACAACGTAACAATACTGTTAATGGCGAAAGCCCCAGAAACGAGGCCAGGGAGTCGCACAGGACGCGTCCAAGCACCCGGTGATCGATGGTCAAAAGACACCCGTAATCACCTTTCGGGCGCGACTGCTCATCAGCATCTCAGGACAGGCTCTCACGCCTCTCCGGAAGCGGATCATCTTGTCCAAGATGCCGACCGTAGGACAACCATTTTGGCACACAAAGAAACGACGTGAGAAAATCCTGTTTAATTTTGAATTTGTACGAAGAACACCTGAACATCGCTCATCAAGATTTCGATCGATCATCTGCTCCCAATTTAGGGCAGAATGCAATTTGAAGAGAAAAAAAAACTTGACGGTATATCAGGTGTAAGTTTCTGAGCCAATCATTTTCTCTCAGACTAAATTTACACGGAATTCATGCAAAATTCTACATAATAATCAGAAGGAAGCTAGAGAATATCAGGAATGAAGCCTATTTTTCTACGATTAGCTAAACATAAATACAGTATCACGAATCTCCCAAAAGAAGGTTGGGGAAATGCATCACCTCACCGAGATCTGAAAATACTGTATTTCAATAATTCTGACATGATCATAAATTCACTGAATACCGTTTTTTTTTTTTTTTAGTTTAGAGTACGCTTTTATAATTTCCGACTATCCGTGATATTTGATTATCCAGACGCTTCACATTTTCAATGATAATCGAGGCACTACAGTAACTTAATTATTCTATGAAAAGACCTTATTTTTTCGAAATTGTTAGTAAACGTATCGCAGGGTGAATGTATCTCTAAATTCACTCAAATATTCTGCATACAAGATTTTGAAAAAAAAAACAATTCAACGATAGCGCATTAAAATTTGTATTCCATTCATGACACAAGATACTGAATATTCTGCGTCAGCAATGGAATCATGGATGAAGAAAGAATGATACTGTGAATCATAAACCCCCATTAATGAAAAAAAATTTTCTGGAACGCGTCCAGTTTTCCACAAAGTGTACAGAAATTCGTATTCATGCTCAAAGGATTCCAAGAGGTTAGCAGACAAAATGATGATGCAGAAATTTAAGGCCTTGATAACATAAATCCGATGACCTCTGATCTAGAAAAAAGCGGAAGATCATCTTAGATTCGCAAGCATCATTATTCCCACTTTCAGGAAGAAAAGTAACACAAGAATTAATGGCGCAGTTTAATCGCATAAACGAAGTACAGTATATATAATACTCTTCGTTCCGCCGTGAGTGTGATGGTGACTGAGTCACTCCCGATCCCTGGTCATCGCTGATTTGATCCTCGATGCCTCTGATCTCTAATATGTTGGAAAGCGTCAACTAAATTGATTTCCAGCGAGTCCGGACAACAGAGCTTTTCAAGTTAATGGCCAACAAGCATGTATGATGAAATTCTGTACTACGTCCGCAACAGAAAGCTGTGTACAAAATACAATAGTCCTTGAAAAGTGATTTTCCAAATCGTAAAGACCCATAGGTCGGACGTGAAAACTTCACTGGACCAGTTTTGCAATTTAAGAAGTAAATATTTTAAAACGCTGTTTTGATGGGAAAGTCATGCTTTGCTGAGAATTAGTACTCGTTCCATGAAACAATAGCCTTCGGGAAATAGGTCTTGGACCATAAGTACCGATGAAAACTCTTTGAACGAAGTTATGGAGATCGCCGAAAGCTAAATGAACACTCCACAGCAGTATTCTTCATGAACATAATTTGCTGCTGGTTCAGGCAGAAGTTCTGCCAATTTAATACACAATCAGCACATGTAAAATGATCTCCTCTGTATGGGAAATTATTTTTCAGTCCCTAAATATTTCAAGGTCCGCCAGTCATTTTCCGCAGCCAAAATGCAATTGGAAGGTTACACACTTTCCACCGATGTTTGCAGAAAACGGTGTCTTTCGAGAGTGTGTCGTGCGCTATTTTTGTCGCACATCTTTTTTTGTTTTGTCTTTTTCAACCGAATGATTCCAAGAATGAGATTTTGAAATTTTTATTGATAGCTGCGACAAAATGTCCGGATTTTCTTGCCCCCATGTAGCACCAGTTTGATTGCTGGGAATGATTGCCGACACTGCCAAGGCTTTCATAACAAGGTTGTCAAACACGACAACACTCGTGGAGTTGGTTATAGAAACGAATACATTTCGCAGATTGACGCTCACGGCAGTCGCGGGGAAAGTTCAAACCATTTAATCTCCCCTGGAAAGTTCTCCTCGAAAACAACATGTCGGCTCGTTAAGGAACGACGGGCTTTACGGACCGGGACACAAAATTCAATGGTCGGCTGAATGTTTTCAGCCAATTTTGAAATTATGAAGAAATGTACGAACACGCGCGCATGGATCTCGCGGTTCAGTAAGCCTCAGACAGTGGAGGCGGCGGAATGAAGGTCGCCGTTTCATACGAAGCCACGCTTCGGTTGATGAACATCGTCTTCATTGTCTGGAAATTATTCAGGGATTTCTCGCGCGCTTCCTGTCACGTGTGCTAGCCCTGCGCACTCATTCCACTCCCCTCCAAGCAATTACGCCACCTGTAGCCGACATCAAGCTCAGCGAGCACAACGCGACAAAATGATAGGATACACCGTGCCGCACTTCCTGTCTTTAATAAGAACATTTTCATTCATAAAAACACCACTGCGCCTGCGGCGACGGACTGTGAACTCCTCGATGCATCGAGAGGCCGATCTGAAGAGAGGCTGGATTTTCCAATTACTCCTTGCTTGCTTACTCACACCCACACCTGCTCCGTCGACATTCAGCCAGAAAAGGCTCTCGCAGAATTGAAAAATCTCGTTTCCTTGCCACTGCAATTACCACGAGAGAGAAGCTTTCCGAACATTTTCACTTTCAATTCACCCCTAAATGGAAATTGAAATAAGCATATTGTAGTGAAGGGGAACCTGTATTACTATATATAACTCGCTATCTGAAGTGCTGCATTGTTGCATGGTCGTAAACTACGTAAAGCTTCATTGAAAAATGGAAATTCTTTGAACATCTGTTGCAACTTCAAATGGCTTAAAATTCGCAGGAGACACGCATTTAAATGTAGAAGCGAAAATACATCAACTCTTTTCAGTTCGTATGTACAGATATGCGGGGCAGTGCAAAGGATTCATTAGTCTGAGTTTCCCATGCAATTTACAAGAAATTTTCCAGCATCAATGTTCCAATGATTGCTCGCTCAGGTTTAAATAGAGAAAACATAAAAAACTAAAAGTGTAATTCGTTTTGAGCGGAAATAAGGTTAACATGCCAAACGTACATGTTTTATAAATTTAATGACAGTTTATAAATCAAAAATTTCCTAAAATTTAAACCATTTTATAGAAAAGATCCCGCATTTGGTAACAACGTGCCAATCGATAATTACTCTGAAATAGTCAGTGTTCACATTGAGTGATTCAGGACTTGAAGAATGTCCTAAAAGATACTCATGAACAAGAACTCGCCCAAGTAAGGACTTGAAGTAAATCCTCGGGTAACCAATAAATGTCGAATGTGTTATTGATCTGACGCTGGTTTGGACGATTTCAACTGGAGAGATTCGGAAACCGCCTGACTTCATTAAAAGATACATAACTCTACTGACATTACTTTTGAAAGATCTCTTTTGATACGGCACTGACCCTGACGTGACGAACCAAGAAAAAAGAGGACCCTGAAGAAAATGTGACGGATGAACAGCCAACTTCTATAAAACTCTCAGATTCCATGCAAGAATACCATCGACGATCGATTTGCATCATACCGATCCATGTTCTGGAAATCGCGAGCGTTTCCAGATTCAAATGTAAAATCTAAGTTGAGTATAAACTGGATGTAGTAGAACTTCTGGGCTTTGGAGAAACCAGGGAATGATGATGGCCGCAAGACAAGGAAAGTGAAGAAGAGAAGAAAAGGGGCATTTCGGCGTCCGACAGGACATGCCATGCTAACGCACGGAAAAACCATCGGGACATGGCCAACTCTTTCGAGATTCCCAGTAACGCCTATCCGTTCCGCTCAGCGAACCTGAGCGGCCTTCACCTTGAAGCTATATTTTGCTTCCATGAAACGCTCTGTAATCCGCGCTCCAGAGAAAAGGGAAGTTTCCCGTGCCAGTCAAACCGTGAAAATCTCTATCACACAATATTAGCTTTTCATCTCACAACGACTCACTTTACTAGCCGACTGTATCAGCATTTCCTGAACAATCGCCCAACTAGCATCTCAAACGCTCTTGAGAACAACCACCACGCTCCATCATATCAGCTCAAAAATTCCGCGTTTCCTCAAACTAAAACGTGAATTGGATAAGCCAACTTCCCTGTGACGAGATGCTGAGAAAATATAACCATCATCCCCTCCGGAGTAAGAATAGGTGTGAAATCGAAGTCATGTTGCATCCGATCATCTAATTTACTCAAATCCTTTCACCGCCGATACAGACTTAATTAATCGGTGAAACTATATTTTGATAGACCACCAAAACATGCGAAAGCTCAATCCTCCATCGTTCATGAATTTGCCTGGCTCCTGAGCGAAACCTACCCTTACAATAATCCCGAGAACATGATCGAAGGAAAATGGTAAAGCAAATGCAACAATGTACATAGTGTACATGTACAGCACAAGACCGGTCTCATTCTCCAAAAATCTCGGAACATGACTTGAGAAAGAAGCTAAAACAGTTTTGTAATGATTATTTGCAACAGCTAACGACCATACCGTAATGCAGAGGAAAAGTGTTTCAAAAGTCGGCAAATTGTGCGCACAGAAAATTGTGAAAGGCGTAAACCTCACTCTTAGACTTCTTCAGTCATCGCCGCCTTTATATTGCAGATTGATCATGGAAATACAGTACAGTAGTTTACTTTGAATGGAAATAAACGAAGTAAATAAAAATAAAAACATACAAAGTAATGTACAGTGAACACCCGAAACAGCGACATCTAGGCCATGCAACCATTACATGGAGGACATGTTTATTGTACTAAACATCTAGACGCGTGCAACAAGTGAAACACTGCTGAGATTGCATCCAGGGCACAACAGTTACGTCGATGTCGTGTACCCAAGGTTGAGAAGCCATGTCCTAGAAGACCTTTAATACTAATGAGTTTTTGGAAAGTTCGCGAACTTGCCAATCCGCATGCTACCATGTAAATGCATTTTGAGATACCCAGACGGGAGAAAAAATCAACACGTAATAGTCATGGGAACGATAACGCGAGGCATCGCTGATCGGATTTTTTAATCTTTCTTCAGCGTCCATGAAGCCACTTTCCCAACAAAAATCAAAGCCACTTCTTTTCCGCAAAACCTAGGCGAGTGGGTGGGCTTGGGTTATCGAAAGAGCCCGATAAATTTCGCAGAACATTCCCTGGCTTGCCACCACAGCTCCGATCACGATCACGTCGCATCTGGCACGCACTTTAAGCGTCCGGCGATTAATGCAAAATCCCACCCAATGAGAGCCGACTTCTCTCACGCTTCCGTGTAAACGATTTTAGGCGGGGCGAAATCAAGCATCAAGCCTAACTTAGAAACTTATTTCGCGATGTAAACGGTGTGAAATCTGGAATCTGCAGGCATAGCCTTCACGATATGAGCTCAGAGTTTCGATGGGTTTGGCGACGACTTCAGGGAAAATCAAGAAAGCAGAAGTAAGGGACACAATAAGAGACGCAAGTTTAAAGAATCAATTGCAGTTTGCGAAGGAAAAGTTTACAATTAGGCTCTGATTTTCCGGATGCCATATCAAGAAAAATCTACAGCCCCAAACATTTTCACAATTCGGGGTGAAATACGATCCAAGAATAAAATCAGAAATTGAATTGGATCGTTGAAGTTTTCATCGACAGCTTCTCACACTCGAAAAAGATCGTATTCTTGAGTAGCAGTCAGCCATCTGATCAGTGTCAGTTTTTTCAACCATTTGAGGCCACAAGAAATTGTTCGAGAGATTGCTCAAGTATAAAAAGACTAAATCCACTCTCTACATATATGCAGCTCAAGGATACGGCGACCACATTATAGGCATGCGGAAGGAAACAAAGTTAAGTGCAAATGGCAATTATTAAGCATTTTGGCTCCCCCATATCGGCTTAATTTTCATTTTCCTTTAAATCGGCATCATTTTCACATTTTTTTTACATTTAGAAAGTTATTTCATCGAACACTTGACTACGATATCAGATTTTAAATGCATGAAATACTCTACTGGGAAGCCAGAAGTATTGAAGACTGCAAATTACCAAGTTAACGAGGAAATGCAACGAGGGCGTCCGATAAACTCGATCTTCAAGATTGAGGCAAGTTCGATAATATCATCAGAAAATGTTTTCTTCATCAATGAGCCATTGAATTTAAAATTCATTTTCCGTGTTTGTCAAAGAGGCTGTTTTGCATACATTGATCTGGAAAAGGTTTCAGAAATAAAATAGATTGAGAAGTACAGTACCTTCCGGCAAACAAACAAAAAACAAGCAGTTTAGTTTTTTCAATACGATTATATGTTGATTAAACAGACGTAAATACACATGAGAACATCCTGACGATAAAGTTTAATTTAAAAGTGTCCTCATTATTCAATTAGTTTGGAACATTAATCGTCGAGTGGTTTCGGCAATCGACTAGACTTCATCAGTTCAATCGAGCTTTCACTCCTTCGCGTAAGGTAAAAACAATAATCCTATCATGATGGAATACTCGAGATAATTTCCAGTGCACAATTAAAACGGATATCTCCGCGAGCTATTGGAAAAACTGGGGACGAGCACAGTTCTTCGAAAAATTAAACCGATTCTCACGGAAAGGAAAATTTTCATCTTCATAAATTGATGGAATATTGCGCGTTAATTGACGATCGTATTCGTTGATTATTAATCATCTCTTATTCATCTCGACATGATGTCACAAATGAATACTGCACGAATTGGTAGTGGAATCAATTGATCGAAAAGATTGCCGGACTAAACTATATGCAAAGCCGGACCGATGAGATTATTCCTCTCGTGTTCGGAACTATTTTCAGCACGATTCCCCAAGCTTTCTCATTAAGTAAGCAAAACCCAGTTTGCTGAACGATACGTTAAAACGGCCCGAAATCAGTGTTATATCTACCAACGGATAGAAAAATTTGTTGCATTCGTAAATATCACCCACGCCGCCTGGATTCGCGATCACAAAAATGTGGAGTCCCAAGCACACACCAGCTTAAATCGCAAGATTAAATCCGTGCTCACGAGGTGGAATTACTACTACGCCTTCTCGATCCTTCCACGTCACAGCTCATCTTCAACAGAAGATGAGAATTCCTCTATGAAACGTATCAACGTGTTCCATTCGACCTTTAGTCCGTCCATTGCCAACAAATCTGAATAAAATAGGCGTCTATCTTTAAAGAAAATACGCCATCAAAATTTGCGGAGTGCTGCCTCTCATTGGTTCCAAGAAATAAATTTTAAAATCTAGAAAATCCAATATTTTTTTATTTAACAGCATCAATCCGTTTATTTTTGCAAACCATCTCAAAATAAGGCCAGACTGAAGTACGAAGATATTGATGACAGCATCAATGTTTTCTATCTAACACGTACCCTCGATGCAATTTTCCCGCAAAACCGAACCAAGTCTTGCACTGAATTTTGGCTTTAATATGAAATTTGTTCCTACCTTTCACGCAGTTCAACGTTACTGCCGCGATAATAAATTATTTTTAAAGGAAAATTTCGTCCTACACACAGCAATCAGTTCCTAATGTTCTTGAATGGATAAGGAAAAAAATTGAGAATACTGTACAGGAAACAGTTTTCTTTCAAGAATACCACCAGATGAGAGGAAAAGCCGGATGAAAGTTCTTCACAGGATGCACGTATAATAGTTACCTTTTTTATTTTCATGTGTTGCGCACACGCACACGTTTTTTTGTTTTATAAAAACAGTGCTGTATTGAGTCAAAGTCAGCCTATACTCAAATATTTATATTACAGAACGCAGTCAAAATTTGGGGTCATTTTTCTGGGAGAAAGTGGGGCCTACAATCGCTTCTATAGACTATACCTGTATCTCCAATGTGCTGAATTAAAAAAAAAATGTAATTTAGCTGCCCTACCTCGTTTCATTGATATTGCTTCGATCTTCGGGCTGTTTCAAAAAATTACTGCAATAAATAAAATATTATTCGGATGACAAGGAACAGTACTGCAGTACATCACGAGGGCATTCAGAGCCCTCAAATAAAATTGACGCAACTTGTAAGACCCTAGCTATTCAATGAAACGTTGAGCCTCCGGGGAGGGGGGGGGGAAGACTGTACATCGTGAAGAGGGGAGGGGTACGACGACAACATGCAGAAAATTGGATCGGCGAGAAAATATTCCCAAGAAAGGATTTACTCACGAAACCCCCACGGCGGAACCCAGCGAACCCTCTCATCGCGCCCGCATTCGTCACTGTCACACCCGGAAAAAAACCGCGTCCAAGCAGCGGAATAGGAGTTACAAAACGCGTCGCGATCGCGGGCACTCCGCGGTTCCTCGACAGACCAGGGATCGGCCAAGACGGGGATCGCTCGAAGTTTTCCGCGCATAAAATCCTCGAGTGGCAATCCCGCGAAACCGGCAATCCAGAACCGAGAAGCGGGCTCACAGAATTTTTTCTTCCTCTTTTTTTTTCTTCTTAAAGCGTCCCGTTGCCAAAAATTGTACTCGGCAGAAAAAAAAAAAAACTGGGCGGGAGTTTGCACGACGCCGAGTGTGACGCAAGACCCATTCGGCGTCTTTGCGACGAGGGAGTGAACTCGACTTCGCCGACACCAGCAGCGGCGAGCGTCAACCGTCGGTAGCAACAGCCTCACTGATCTAGATCCCCGTCATTCGCTTTCCGGCATTCCCGTGAATTAAAATTCCACCCAGCTAACGCCGTACTCCCACCGAGAAATGCGAATTCGCTCCAGCGAAAACGAGAGGAAAAAAAAGATTCCACACCGGTTAAATCGAAAACGCCTTTGCACTTCTGCTGAGCAAACTTCGGTGTGACAAGTCCCGCCGCCAGTTAATAGCAAATCCCTTACTCAGGCTTCATCCCCATCGAAAATAATAACCTTCAAACATCGTCCGCAACTCTCTCACGAGTTAATCTCCACGTCAAACATTCGATCCCGTCTCGAATCTTGGAGAGAAATGCTGGGGGAATCGCATCCCACGTTTTCGAGTTGCCGAACAGAAAACGCCGAGAAACACGAAACAACGTCCAAGGCGATATCAGTGTTGGTCAACAGCACGCGTCGAGACGTAGAGGATGTGGACTCACGCAAACGTTCAGTTGCAATCGTCGTTTTGATGGCACGAAATTATCGAGTTCGGAAAAGCGTCAACATCCGCTCCTTTGAAATTTTCAGAAAACGCCGCAGAAAGCAGCCCTCAAATGAAATCGCAGACTCGATCCGCTTCTGCCGACAGCGTTGTTGACGAGCACTGAGGGAATGTGTGTATGTAGTCGACACGACAAACATTCTTGTCAGACGCGGAACAACATGAACTCGCGCGGCAATATTTGACAGCGTCCTTCACGAGCAGAGTAATAATGCTGGTCACTTACTTGTACCATGCCTTCTATCGCAACGAGACGCTTCAGAAGAGTTTTCGTGGGACTTGACGTTATAAGTCCGATTTCATCTTGCGCACAGATACTCCGATTTCATCTTGAGTTCAGATATTCTGATTTTCTGAATGAGGAAAACTGCACCAGTCAATACTACTGTACTGCGCCACTGAACTTGTTTCATCTTCAAACTGCACGGGGAGGGGGGGTGGCGTAATTTTGTCAGATGCCCATGGACTAGAAGCGACACCTATGTGACATTTGCAACACTGACAACTGTTTCACTTTTACGCCCACCGTCAAGATGAGCTCCTACTTCGGAGGGGTTTTAACGGCTCTGCTCTTCTCATTTTTAATTTCACAAATTCGTTGTATTACAAGAGAACCTCGATTATCCGAGCCTCGATGAAATTTTCGCAGAATTATTCCTGCCTCATATCTTGCATGTCAAGAACCATCTGCAGATTGCGTCACTTGTCCTTGCAGCTGGACTGAAGGGAGTTCCAAATCATCTTGAACCGTAATTTTGTCGAGGGGAAAATAAATGTACAACTCTCTGACTCGATGGCCTTCATAAAGAAGGCTACCGATATAATGTGGCGAATTTTGAAACCCTTCGATTAAACGTAATTTTCTTCATTGAAAAACGAGCATTCATCTTCTGGTTCATTAACAGGAAAAATCGCGATTTCATTAAGCAATACGGTACTGTATTTGTGATTCGAGCAAGTTCATTTCATTTAAAATGTATGACGGTTGTCGATCTTCAGAAATACTGTACAGCAGTGAAATATGAACACGTATTTTCTAATCAACAAGGAAATATCGAGATTTCACTACGCAATGCAATACTGCATTTTAGATTCAAGCATGTTCATTTATTTAAAAGTTCTGACGATTGTCGATCTTCAGCAATATTTTACCGCAATGAAATGAAGTAGCTCAAGATCATTCTCGAGTGGGAATGGCGCTGTGAATCTTGGATGACGGAAAAGCGTCTTTGGCAACTGGATCTTTGATAGAGAGAGATAAGTGGTCCAGAATAAAACGAGGGATTGCGATAAACAACACGAAATTGTCGGGAATCAACGAGCTTAATTCGCCATTTGCAATAAACGAATCCGAGCCGGAAAGTCGCCCAAAAAATGATTGTCTAACAGCGGTTCATTTAAAGCGCTGATGGGAAAATTGCTCCCCTCCAACTTGCTACAGAAGCAAAGGACCGAGTTGCATCATAACATCGAGTCCGGCAGAACGTCCAAGAGCAACGCTCGCCACCCGTCAACCGTAAATTGTCGCTGCAGAAACTGAACAACAGAACAAAGCCCTCCCCGATTTCTCCCCATTACTGCCGCAGACAGTCCGATTCACACCGGTTCCCCACATCCTGTCTGACCCTCCCTTACTGGAAATTATTACGACCCTTGTATCCCCGATTTGAGTGAATCGCCGTTGCACCTGTTAATCTTTCAGCAAGAATAACCGTCGCCGCGGCGAAACGGTAGCCGGGGTTCCCGAGTCATTGCAGGTGACTTGCAACCTGTGTTACGCCGCACTGCGCTCGAAGAGGAAAGCAGGAAAATAGAAACCGCCTCACCAACCGAAATCACCTGCCGCACTGGTTGAGGGCTTCATTAAGGAATCACTTGCGACATCTACTCGCCGTGTAATTCGCGCCCGCGCAGAAATTGCTACTTTCGATTTCATCATTTGCTGAATGCCCGTGTTTACTCGCATATGAGACGCAATATATTGAAAGGAACACCTGTTCTCTTTTTGGGGACTAAAAAAAGGACAAGTTGTGCCTGCTAGCACAATGAGAGGCAATCTTGCTACACTCATTTTGCTCGGAATCGGAGTCCGTTCATTTTAGTCATGCCTCACCGAACAGCGCGATCTCTTTCAACGCTTGAATTCAAAATCATGTTACCCCGAACAGAGAATGATTGCAAACATTTATCGCGTCGAATCTCAATTTAAAATTTCACTCGAACGATTGTGTTCGTCAGAAGCGATTCATCAATTTTTACTCGCGAATTTAAGATGCCATCAAATAATCAAGAAAGACACACCCTGATTTTTAACTTGATTCTGATGAAAAAATGCGCGTCGCTTAGTCGAACTTCATGATCAGCACTCGTGTTTTATCAAGCAAACAGAGCTTTTTCTTCGAAAGCCTGAGCATATACCAGCCAGAACATTGTCCTGGACCCATCTTCCAGAAATTAGGCAATATTATGCCGGTATTCGATTTTTTCACTTTTGCAGAACTCCGCTTATTCGGGCTTTGATTAACGGTGCCTTAATTTCGAATCAATGAGATCCAACAAAGCAGCCTGTTCATGTGTCAAATTTCTACTGACTTTCGATCAGAGTTTAGATCAAGCTTCATACATGTCTAAACTTGTTTGAGTTCCGGTAATTCAACCGCACGTCAGGTGATCATCACCTGCATTTTCATCGATTAACACGCTCTTTTCTTAATTGCCGATTATTAGTGATACTGTACGGTATATGTGTTCATTCGGGAAAAATAGGTCATTAGCTCAAGTAATGAAGCGTCTACTTTACCAAATTCTCGCGAAGCGCAGTCATTATCATTATGCTTGTCATTACGACGCATCGTGTTGATCAATGTAGTTTTCCGATGCGGACAAATTCTGTAACAGACGTGAAAATGATGAGCGAAATAAATTTTAAGAAGGAATCCACAGAGCGGATCGATCCGACCATAATCAAATTTAGGCGTTTTTATAAAAAAAAATGTACACCGTATTCTATTTAAATGTACAGTACATTATTGAAATTCATTTGAATGCTGTGCAGTTATGTTTTTTATACTTCGTCCACATTTCCGAATTGGCGCTTGTATCCAGGTGTTGAGGTTACTTCCTTCCGTCTATTGTTCCAAGACACGAGAAATGTCTTGCTTTCTGTTTGTTCGGATCAAGAACTTGCTATTGTATAACGATTTTAATCTCTCTTGCATATACAGCACTGCTCGGAAGATATGCCACCCATAAGAAACTATTGCACTTCAGCTTTCAATGCACTCGTTCCAGCAAAAATTCTCCGCTGACCACCTTAAAAATTAGAACTGCAAGTACTAACTCACTGCTGATCATAATTTAAAGATCCAGTCATGGAATTTCAGAAATGAAATATGACTGGAATAACTTTACAAAAAAGCGGGTTTTATCATAATAGCATAATTTAATCCGAGGTACTGTATTCCTGTACTGTAGTTTTGTTCTGAAGATTTTTCTTATCGTAGGAGTGCGTGGTAAAGTTATGTGAGAATCATCTGAATGAAAAATTTCAGTACGATGAGGAGGAGGGCAGAAAAGAGATGAAGGCTCTGGAAATCGAAGATGTCAGAGTTGTACGTCTGGAGGTTTGCTGTCCCAGAAAAAACACATCTGCACATTTGGACATTTGCATCAAACTTGCGCAGGACTAAAGGAAAAACATGCTGTAATTTATTACACTTGCGCCTGAGCAAAAACGAGTGGGTCCACGCTTTCGTGATTCATGAAGACCTGGTGAATAAAATAACACTTACACCGAGAAATCTAGCAATTCAATCTCAGCACCAGCATCACCTCAAATTAGCATTTCTCGAGATAACCCGCTCTCAAATAACAGATGCAGATATTTCGTTGTTTTTTGAAGCCTAATCTAAAACACGACATTCAAAATTAACGCACTGAGAAAACAAAGTGTGTCCGTTTCTCCATACAACACCCTCGTCGACTTTCCGATATTCAACGAAACTTCTGCCTTTCTCTGACAGAATAACGGTTCCAATTTTCGTATTTTCTCAACAGCGAAGGCAAGTGCAGCTAAACCTTGATCATCAGAGCTAACCACCAATTAACTCGCCCCTGATAACAGAAAATTGCTGATGATCGAGAAGAGCTCAATTCCAATTTAAATGATGCTGTAATTTAAGTACCCAGATTAATTCACACGAAAGATCGAGAACAACCGGGCATGCAACTTAAAATTAAGAACTCGTCGGAATAACAACGGTATTCTCTGGAAAAATTGTGACTCCGTTTAGGAAGAATGACACTACGTTGACTACGATAAATGATTTTCATTTTTTTAAATATATAACACCAAAATATGACAATGCATGAGAAAAATCCCTCAGGACTTTCGTAAAATACTAAGCAGCACGGTACTTCAGAATATAGATCATGCACCCCTTTGTACTTCTCATTAAGCACGTTATGGCGCACAGAAGGACGCAGCACTGTTGGAAGACACATACGAGTCCTTTCCGAAAGTTTTACGAGTGAATTGAACACAAAGCCAAAAGTTTAAACTTTTGGCTTAGCCAAAAAAACGTAGAAATGAAGAATCAACCTTGGAAAAAATCCCTTTGAACGACGGGTGGGGCGAGGTTTCTTGTCCCAACTCTGGCCTGACCATCCCTCGAAACTTCGCCCACTTGATCAACACAGCTTGTCAATCAAGTTCAGTACTACGCTGAAAGATTTCACGAATGCCGTGAAAATGTTTCGCTCTCTACATTTCTCCCGCAGAGGGGAGAATTTACGAATGGGTAAAGCAAATACCCATGATCAATCATGCAAAGGAAGTGTTCAGGAAAATGTTAAACGCGGCGTCTAACGAAGCAGATCGATGATAGTGGAACCCCTGGGAAATCATCGATTGTGCCATCCAATGAAATGATTCATTAGCAGTAACGTCGATAATCGCTATGATCGCGACACGACCCTCCACCATTGAATATAATGATGAAAGACAATGGAGTAATACCTCGACATTTACGAGGACTGGAAAGGGCGAAATATGCCCCGGAAGTTCGTGTTCGAATACACAGAGAGAGAATAGGTAATCGGATAATCATAGAAATACTGCACTGTAATTACTCACCAGCGCCATCTTCGTGCTCGAACTCTTCCTCGTCCTCGGGTACTTCGTGCAACGACCGTGAAGCTCGTCCTTTTTCATCCATGAAGGACAGATCGACTTTTTTTACGTACGGATTGAAACGAACCTGGAAAACATGTAAGTTTCAAAAGTTCAACGCTTACCCCAGGAAAAAAACCATGCTTACATATGGACTTTCTACTAGTTTCTCTTCATTGATTTCTTAATACAAACTCTTCCTTCTCTCAAGCTTATGTGAACTTGCAAGCAGCTTCTTTACAATGATATTCGCTGTGCGAGGAAATAATGCCGATCTCTCGGTACATTTTTACAGGAGACTTTCTTGACATCATAGTCTGGATATTCTCCTGGTCAATTTACTTCTTGATATCGAATCAAAGTGGGATCCTGAAATTATTCAGACGTAATTGCTAGCCTGTGTCCATATTTCAAAATCTCTGCGTGTTGGATCACATTTTCCCGAGCACTTTTAATCACTTTCTCTGTTCGGAAAACAATTGGAAAAAATTCTACAAAACATTCAATATTGTTTTTTTCTTTTTAGTACAGGGAATAACTGTGCAGGAAAAACTCCCACAGAATCTGCCCTATTGACATGAAAAGGAATCCAAAAAGCTACACAAGCAAACATACTGCTTCACTCCAAAAGTTGATGGAAAATCCCTAAAAAGAGAAGCACAGAAGTCGCCTGTTTTGGCAAATGAATGGAGGAAATGTAAAGAAAACTTTTAATGTCATGTCAATGGAAGTGCTATTGGTTAAAAAAAAAAAACTGCATTAAGAATCAACATTTGGCATTTTTTGCGTGGAACGTATGGAAAGGTTGGCCTTTTGAGACATCGTCCAGATCTCAGGGCAGATTTAGGTGTCCAAAAGCTGAATAGCCCAGATTCCAGGGCTCAAATGTACTGTGAATTCAAATTTTTCTTCTAAAAACCTGGGAACTGATCGGGGACCGTGAAGGCTCCGCGGAGCACAATTTCAGAGCCTTTCTACTGTAATTGTAGTAGATGAGAATCCAGGAGTCTTCAACCACCAGATAGGTTTCTCGCAAATTGCATCTCAGATAAAAACAACACAACAGAAAAAAACCAATCAAGAAACGTTGAACATACCCAGCGGGTGTTGATAGAATCAGTACAATTTCTTCATTAACATGTATGAAGACCACAGTCTGCGGAATCCCTTGAAAGACTAGAGCAGGATGCACGAAGGGTCACAAATTGGAGACCCTACAATGACCTCATTTGTTTCTCGCCGAGATACATTACAAGCAAAAAATAAGAAAAAAACCTATCCGACGATCACCCCCGTCACGTCGACTCTGAAAATCCGCACAGCCACGAGGAAACGGTTGCATTTGCCTCAAGAAGAAATGCTCATGAACACTTCACATTGATGACGAATTAATGTCTCCGAAACTTGCCAAAATTGCTTTCATAAATTTACTTTAGTTCAAGTAAAGAAGCAGATTGCGAAATGCGACAGCTTACAGTACACAGTAGTAAACACTAAACAACGCAACAACAACAAAAAACTACCGTATCAAACATTTCACGAGCTATTCAGGAACCTCAGCTTTGAAGAAGCAATCCGCTTTAAATTCCTTTTGACTGACAAATCAATCAGGTGAACACCACGAACACGAGTTCACGGCGATTTTTAGAACCCCCACGTTAGAACATCAGTCAGCCAAAATGTTCCCATCAGAGAGAATGGGGAAAATTGACGAAATACTGTAGCATGCATGAGAACGGTCTTCGGTACTCAGACGATCATTATCTCAGAAAAGTTTGTATTGACCACCTTTTACCGCCAACAATGACTCGTTAATCACCTCTCGTTTCAGACATCTATAGTCCGTAAAACATAAAGTTAGCGAACAGAATACTGAATGAACAAAACGCGAACAAAAATGCTAATTTTTCAAAACTTCGAACACTGAATTGATAATATCTTCGTTCATAACTCATTATTTACTCAAAAAATTCAAACATTGTTATGTCAGGGATGAAATGAGCAATTCATACAAATGCTGCAGGAACAGTTTTAAAATGCAAATCGAGGAGCTGATTCACGAGGTTCAATTCATAGGATTAGTAAAAAAAAAAAAAGGCCTACAGACACAGTATTTGACGAATGTGCACCGCAGAAGAGTTGAAACTGATCAAGTGATGTCATTTGCAAACTTTTGCGCATGCTTTCGTGGAACCAGGTCAGCTGAGTCCCTTGTCAAAATACGTTGTTCTGTATCAGAGATTTTGATGAGTGTTGCGTGGAAGATTCGTGGTACCTGGAAGGGGGCACTCAAAAGTCTCTCACAAAAGTTCAAGAAGTTTCCAATTGAAATGGGCAACGGAAACAGACTTCCACACATCTGATAATCTATGACGCGAGTACCCGAATGGCGGTACGATAAAACTGCGAATCGTTGGAAGGGGAAAAATCCACCTCACGAGTATACATTATTGCAACAGCATTCAATCTTTTTATAGATTCCTGGACAGGCGAAAATCGAAGAAATATTTTGGGAACCTAATGGAAAGTGATGCTGACTGGCACGGCACGGACCAACGGAACAAGGGTTGAACAATGGTATCCGATAGTCAGACACACAATTACAGTACAATATACCGCAGTAAAAGTCAATGCGCATGTAAATCAGGACGCGTTTGTGATCTAAACAGCTTGAATCTGAAGATTTCAACTCACATTTTTCCTTTCACAGAAGGGCTTCCTGAAGCCTACGTAATGGAGGTCCGGCACTGGACGCAATTCTGTCGAAGGAACGCCAGGAGTTGACAACGATAAAGCTCGTTGCTGATCGACGGGATGCTCCATTTCGGCACTTCGTCTCTCCCAACAGTTCCACTTCTTGACGAAAATCTCAGTTTCGCATCCGCGAAACCGTCAACCACACAGATCAACTGTCACTTCAGTATTCAGTTCTGTTCGCATAAACGATCCCCGCGCTCACAACCAACTACACTGAGTGAATGCTGTCAGAATTCGCTTAATTCACCTGAAAGTACTTCATCAATAATGACAGTGGAGAATTCTATAGTAGCCAAGCGCCGTACACTATTTACGCGATCATATAGGCCGCATCTTGAATTGGGCAGATACATATTACTGTACAAGCAAACTGCATAAGGCGCAGAAAAATTGGGTATGTTACGACAGAAAAATCCGAACACAAAGAAACAAAAGAATGCAATAGTAATTATTTTGTGAACTGCTGAAAATAATTAGGGGGCTAAAGATCACATGCGCTTGATGGTCGGAGATTCGGGCAATACATTATTGGAATAACCTCGTGGAACATCAGGAAATATCCATCTTGATCTTGACATTTTCAAGATATTTTCCAAAGGCTGAACTTACATTCGTCTTATTTTCCGTCAGTTGATCGCTTCTCATAATCTCGAAAATTGGGTTTATCTCGATTATAGGACAAACCCGAATTGTTCAGCACTTTTTTGAAGGAGATTGCCCTTATACAGGATAATCGTGTGCGAACATCACTGCACCACGCTCTGTTAGCAAATCGCGCACACTCGAAAATAGCGTCGGAATTTTCCGGGTGATCTGCGAAACGATGCCGATGGTCTGGAGGTTTTGATGAATGAAGTGCCTGACCGAAGTCATTAACGGGTTGAGGAGTAAAAGCCAAGATGTTCTTGCCAGTTATACGACTACTGTACTGAGAAACAGAGTTCCACGATAGCGAACACCTCCCGCCTTCGCACAGGCTCCGCGACTGACGAGGGGCTGGTTGGAACCTGTCGAGTTCCCCTCCACTTACTGCATCACAACCCCGTGAGAAATGCGCCGAAAAACCCGCGCGAAGTGAAAAGGGTCCCCTCCCACACGGTCGCAAATTGCGGCGACAATATTCGTTTCCCTCAGGATGAACCGTATTTTTTCGCTTCGTCCTCGCCTGCGAATCTCGGAGAAACGGAGTGAGTGCACTGCTGGGCAAAACGAGACGGACCGTGGATTTACGACACAACTGAGGCGAGGACAGCAACTTGTTTGTTTCGCGGGTCCCCATTCACGCTTTCCGTTCGCCCCCGGGCTGTCTCTCCCAGATCCCGTAGGAGGTTGAAAGCGGTTGCGCGCGAACCTCAGGACGGGAGCAGTGCTGTCGGATTTCATCCCGATATCCCGCTTATTCTATTCCTTTGTCGAATTTCATATTAGATTTTTATTTGATTAAATGAATCAAGAAGCGAAAAAGCTGTGTATGAATTATGATAAGACACACATTTCGTGATCTTCTTGAACTAATATACGAGTTGTGAAGGGATTGAGTCCCAGATGGATCGGACATCCCAGGCTCCATTCATAAATCCGAAGCCTGCCGCAGTCCTACGGCAACAAAGGGAGGAAGAACTGATATGAAGGAGGGATGGGGCAGGGTGCTGATAACCAATCGCTGATACTGCATGTCGGTTTAAGACGAATCCTTAAAAAATAAGTGGAGTGTCACTCTGCCAGTGCAGCTGTTGCTGGGTGAACAGGATGTGCGCGAACTGAGACGTTGGACGAGGAGAGGGATCTGCTGCACATTTATCGTACTCCTGTACTGTATGTGGGCAATTTTCATCACAGTATTTCATGCAACGAAAACATATCTTGGATTTGTTGATATTTTTCCTGACGGATCCGGTGAAACTGGTCTGGATCGAGGAAGAAAAATATTGGTTAGAATTTGTTTTGCAGGGAGATATTTTGCCGGGTACTTATCATCTAACGTTTCCCTTATTATAAAGCACAGCTTTTGTCACACATCTGAACACTCACATGTTTTATTCAAATTTAGTCTCGGTAAGCAGGTAGTGTAATGAGGTTGGTTTCCCTTTCTATAGATTAGAAAACATTTAATTAAAATGCTTTATTAAATTATTAATGAATCACCCAAGTCAATCATTTTCTTAGTTGAGAGTGAAAAAATTAGCGTGTATCATAGAATCAAAATTCTGTATAAATCTGAAATTGTGTTATAGAAAATAATTTGCTTGCACTGAACAATGTGTTGAGGTTTTTTCGCACTATGCACAATATCATTCAAATTTCTATGAAGCAAATTATTTGTTATATCAAAGCTTTTCCCAAATCCTTATGACATCATTGGCTCATTGCAACAGGATTTTAATTTATTTTATTATCTTGAATGTGACAATTGTAATATATTTGATTATCTGGTCTAGTATCCTCCACAATTTCTGTGAACGTTGATAATATCTGTCCTGTATTACAATACTGTATATTCATGTTTTGCATGTACAGTATACAGTGATTATTTACCCGCGGTAGAGTTTTGGTAGTATAGGGGCAAGATGCGCTTTCCTTTTTTGAGCATGTGCAAAATAACTGACCAGCATGGTATACAGGTGGACTCTCTCTATACAACAAAAGTCAAGGGATGACCCAGAAAAAACTTGCTGTAGAGAACCCCTATGACATGGAGAAAGAACTCTATGGGACTCAACAAAATCATCTTATAGAGGAAACCTTTGTAGACAAGATCCGAGTCCACCTGTACTTTATTGTACATTCCCTAATTTGCATAGATGACACGCGTTTAAGCTAAGAGCTACTGTATTTAGGAACTAGAAGGTGGAACACACAAATCACTTTCTCCATGTATGCCATAATAGCAAATAAATTAGCAAACAAGCACGAGATAACTCCCATTATTCTCTTGTCATGCTGACATGAATGTCGGAGCTTAAAAACAAACAAACAATCGGCATTCAAGGAAAAAACCATTAAAAAAACTTCGTCGTCGAACTCGTGGCATCATCTGGACTGAAACGAGACCCCAGTTTCCATGGTGCATTTTTCCCCTTCCGCCTTCAAACCCTTCGTGCAGAAATCGACAAACAAACGGGGCCTTTCTGTGGGAAATCTTGGGAAAACCGGGGATCGAATTTCCGAGTCGAAAACAACTCAAGTCGAAGTCGCCCAGACAAAGGCCCTGAAACCCGAGCTAGAAGCTCGACATGAGATGCACCGCTGCGGGAGATGCATGAAAAACTCCGATGTCGCAAAAGGTTTTCCTTCTTCCACCAGCATGGAGTCAGTGTTGGGCGCCGTGTCCGGTTTCCCACCAGATGTGCACGACTTCTGTTCCAATCACAGCGAAGTGAGGAAACCCTGGGAAGAAGCGAAACCCGGTCCGTCATGAGGCGGCGATCGGTTGAATCTCAGATGAAATCATTCGCGGCAAAGGCGTCTGATAACCGCTGATGGTCTCATACATCCAGAATTCATCGAATCAATTGGTCCAAGTTGATATTCTGATTTCTGAAAGAACCATAACCGACGTCTGGAATGAATCCCCGGAATTAAACCTACTACCCGTTTCCTTTTTTCTCGGAACCGTTTTAATAACATCCTTTTACTGTCATTACTTCTTGGAGCGTCCTATCATCTGAACAAAACCTCGGGCTTCTTCGGCGAACTGCTGCACGCAATGATCAACTAATGAATATCCAGGATCAACAAAGGATTCGAACAAGACATTGAGACACAGCAGCTTCCAAGACAAGAAGAATATTATTACACGGGAATGATATCCAATATTAATCGTGAGAACAAAAGCGGAATTTCGTGACAATCGTGTACATTACATAAATACAAGGGGTCCGCCTGTACCAACACCTCGTACAAATACTTTTAAATTTTCGCGCAATGAACGCGGAAAGATAATAAAAGTCCCTCGCAAACCAAACCACAAAGTGCTCTCTTAAAGTTATAAGTACTGTACAGTAAATTCAACGCGAAAGCGGAAATATTTTGCACTGGGATCTAGATCCGAGCTGGTGTAAAGGGGATCATTTCGTTCAAGTATTGTACAGTATTCATTTAACGTTTGATTTGGTACTCATCAGGCACCCGATTTTTGTCTTCCGAATTGAAAAAAGCTCCTGATACTGGAATGAATACAGTAATCATACCTAAAAGGAGATTTTGAATCATTTCAAATCTTTGAGCATTCATGTCTGGAAACTCTGACAGAACCCCTTTGATAAAAAAAATATTAGAGTGGGTCCCCTTATTACGGAAGACCCACATAACCAAAAATTTGCGTTTCGAAATTGTTCAGGGGTGAAAAAGTGACTCACATAAAATTGTTTCACATAAAAAAAAAATTTTTCTAAAAAAAAGCTGAAATTTAATCAGATTTGAACCTTTAAAACTATACACTGTAAAAATGTACTGTAAAAATTTTAAAGGAAACGAGAAAGAATCGTTTACTTTTGCTTTTTCTTATTTTCAAAATTCATGAAAGTTAGAAATATATGTAAGATCTCAAACTTGACAGAATTACACTACTTCAGCAATTTCCTACCAATCAATTTGAAATTCACTATATTTATGCTGAAAAGCACACGGATTTAATAATCTATTATTGTCTTTGGATGAGTTTCTGGAAAGACATAAATTATTTTCATGTAAAATTGTATTGTAATCCGTCAGGTAAAACGCGTTGCGCTTCACGAAAATTCCTCATAACGAAACAAATCCAGGGACGGACTAGTTTCTGCACGCGGGGACTCTCTGTGCATGCAGTTGTAGGCTTTACTTATGATGGGGTTGAAGTACGGGCAAATGGCCAGATAAAAATATTGTTATTGGATCACAATTCGAAAAGACGAACGTTAAAAACTACATGGCGTCTTATCTGTTTCTTTCATTTGCATTATACCACTGCTGGTGAACAAAGAGGAGAAAACGTTGACATGCACTTGTACATGGAGTCAACGAATGCTTGTCATCCGAGGTTCATATTGCCATTGAAATAATGCTCTGCGGTGGGCCAACGTGGACGAGTAACAAGCTTAACATATGCAGAATCCAGGTATGTTTTTTTTTCTCAGGTGACTCTAGTTCGATGTAGCTGTAGCCGTCCGAAGTGCAAACAAAGGCTTGTTGCAATATTTCGTGGTCTCACTGAGAGCAAACCAGGGAAAAGTCATAGAGTCACCCCTGCAAACACTCAGGAGACTGGAATGCGACCAGTCACAAGAAAAGCATGCAAGTACAACTTCTTCGCATTCTTTCACCAGTCTCTATAGCTTGGAAAGTGTGCCGGGGCAGCAAGAGAAAATGTACGCAAGCTTGCATTTTTTTGACCACAGAGAAGGCATCGGAAGAAGAAAAAATGAGTCTGATCGCGACAAAGGAAATTAGTTCTGCTTCCTCGCGAAGAATGCCGATCAGATGCTGATAATCGGCGGAGCGCGTGTTGCCACCGAATTTTCGTGTTTCACGACTCCTGACAAGTGAATGGTTCACGGCGCGTATTGAAAATCTTGATTTCGACGTGGACCATTGTCGCCGCCACTTCCAACGGATGAGAAATGGTTTTCGTCGCAGACAGCTCCGCGATGCTTCCCCGATATTGCTGAGGCCACAAAACTCAATACAGTACTGTACGCATAAATTTCGTGTTGGAAGCGGCAAATATTTGTCGAATGCTTTGTTGACTCGCGACCGAGAAACTTCCGTGGCTGAGTTCATATGTTTCCGAAACAAGACCGGATGCATCTGATGAGATAAGAGGCGGTTATTATGCGTGATGTGAGGGAAGATTCTTTTTGTGGGTAGAGTAGGGTAGACGCTCGCAAGGAAATCAGGGACACGCTCATGCCTTTTACGCGTAATATACGTGTTAGCGGAGTTTAGTAGAGATCCTTGAAAGACCTAAACAAAATGTTTGGCTCAAACTGTGTAGATGTCGCGCTCAACTGATTTGAGGCCTCGTTATTCGCGCTCTACTGCAAATACTGTACAGCAAAATCAAATCGAAAATTATGACAGGGCATATTTCTTCGTCGAAGCGTCACGCGTGGATTGCAATAATTTCAACCATCATGAACAGCGAACCAAATTTCAAGAGGTGTATACAGTAAATGTGTGTACAACTGTACAGTATACAGCACTGTACATGGACTCCCGCGTTGATCGTTGCAACGAAATTCAGCGAAGGGCTAGGAAAAAATTTTCTAGGAACAATCTCGCTGTAGAGAATCTCTATAACATGGGGAGAGAAATCTATGGGACCCAAAAAATCATTAGTTCGAGAATTTCGTTGCAGAGAAGTTCGTTGATGCTTAAAAATACGAGGCCGACTACGACGCAACCTCATATAATTGGGGCTTTTTAACCATAGTTCACGTGAACTCTATTTGTGAAGTTCCTGGTTGTCTTGGGAGATGATCATTTTTTCGAAATGAAAGAGAAACGCCATGATGAGGTGAAAGAAAGTGTATGAGGCAGTATACGTTACAGAATTTCATAATATAAAACTGTGTATCACGTAACATGAGCTGAAGTAGAGAGCCTTCTTCACGTTCCCCGTTGAACGGCCATGTGCGATGCTAAATTGAACAACATATTTACACATAAAATCAAACCAAAATTTGAATTAATGCTTGCTCCTTCAATGCATCAACATAAACTCCCATCATATCTACCTCAGTCGTGTTTACTTATGATGGAATGGCGATGCGATTCAGCAACAAAATTAGAAAATGATGTTTTGTCATCTGTTGCAGAACATGTGCGGATTTTCATCTACATCGCTTCAAGACTCCCGTTCATTTAAAAAAAAAAAACTGTACAGATTTCACGTCAGTGATGGCAATGAATCGTATATGCATCAATCCTGCGTTATTTGGCGACTTTTCATTCAATCCATGCTGCACATCATTGCAGAATTTACTGAAAGCAGATTCAGGTTGCCAGACTGATTGAAATGCTCTTGTACATTTTAACCCACTCCATATTTATTTGATGTGGCATTTTTTGACTTGCTTTTCTCATTCAATTGCACGATAGGCAGCGTGCATTCTTTAATGTCCAACTGACTCGTCTCGCATGATTGCAAGCATGTGTCTAGAATCACGGTGCACACGCTGATTAAAATTCCTATTATCTACAACGTTGCCCAGGTACCATTTTCCGAATGACCTAGATCAACAAGTGATTGAATATTAAAAGAGTACATTAAACAAATCAGAAATATATACAGTAAAATCTTGTTACAACAAATACCATTACAACAAATACCGTGACAACAAATTTTTCAATACAACAAACTTTTTTTCAAGTCCCAGCAGAAAGCTTATAGACTACATGTTAAATAAATCTCATTATAACAAACTTGGGAATTCCGTTATAACAAACTTTTTTGACGGAATTTTTTGGGTTTTTTGTGGAAAAATTTGGAAAAATTACTTGAAATTTGCTTGTGTTATTCACCATTGAAGTCTGAATCAAAAGAAACCTCTTTTGATTCAAAATGTTTCAAAATCTCCATGGGATCCACCCAGGAGAGAGAGAGAGTTCTCCACCCTTCCATGAAACCCCTTCCCCGGAACACCACAAAAATTGCATGCAGAATTGTTTGGATCCCTAGCTGAAGGTTAATCCAAACATTCTGTTTTCCATGAACTTGCAGGAAGGGCAGTCAAATACAAAAAACTTTAATACAGTAGAATAACTGCCCCAACAGCAATGACTTCCCTGGAATACAATTTTTAAAATTTAAAGGATCAAACCATGAGCCAAGAAGTCCACAGAATCCATCCAAACATCCAACCCAGGAGCAGTTACAAAGAATAAAAGTAAAGATGCACACCCAAAAGAGTAAAAACTTTTCATGTCCCATGCATTGTGAAAGAGGTTCCAGTACAACTTTGGACAGTGACTGTTCAACACAAATTTTGTGAACACAGGAATTTTTTTTAATTTTTAATTCTGGATACTGTGGAATGCTAAGAATTGTGTGAAAAGAATTGCTAATAAAATTGAGGATAACAAATTTGGCCACAAAAATTAATTGTAATGTTAAATTGCTTGTGTTTCCCACTTCAGTGCATTTTTTCTTTGCTTTTTTTTTCTTTTCCTGTGTCTCTAAACAGCAATGCATGGCAGTTCTATGTGCAGGGTTACAAAAATCAGTCAAATTTCTCTAACAAAATGTTTGCCTTGCCTCTCTGTTGTGCAAAAATGTGTCAATTTTCTTCTATAAAATGAACAATCATGAAAAAAAAACAATTCAAGCTAAAATATGCAATCATTTAGCTTGGATTCATGGTGCTGTCACCCTGCAGTCATGGCAGAAATCCTTTCATATTGTTTTTAAAAATGAGTTTTTGGCAGTCCACAGAATGGGGAATGAAAAACTGCAAAAAAGAAAATGCCAACAATAAACTCCTAATAAGAAGCTAAGCATTTTTACTGCAGTTGATGGCACAAAAAAATGAGGTGGTGGCCAGTGAATTTGGAATTATGCCTGCAACTTTGTCAACAATTTCAAAAAATTTGTCAAAAATTAAATTGTGTGACTTCTACATGGGACCTCATTGCAAGCAAATGTGGACTGCTACTCATCTGCAACTTTGTCAACAATTTCAAAAATTTGTCAAAAATTAAATTGTGTGACTTCTACATGGGACCTCATTGCAAGCAAATGTGGACTGCTACTCATGAAGACCTGGACAAGACTGTTGTTGCTTGGTTTCAAGAAGTGCCATCTAGCAACATTCCTATAAATTGACCCTTAATTCAAGAGAAAGCCATATACTGTAGTTGGCACTTTCCTCTGACCACAAATCATTTCTAGCTAGTGTTGGGTGGCTTAATTGTTTCTGTAATTGATTTTGAATTTCAACTGAATGATCTGTGGAGAAGAGTCACCAGTTCTCATCACAAAAGTGAATGAGTGGCAGGTCAGTGAGATAAAAAAGTATTGCATCTCACAGCCCTGACAGCATTTTCAATGCAGATGAAATGGACATATTTTTTTAATTGTCACCAAATTGCACATTGGCTGTTAAAAATTATCCTTGTCATGGTAGCAGAAGATCAAAGCAGAGACTGACAGGCCTCTCCTGTTGCAATGCTTCAGGGATAGATAATTTGAGTCCACTCATCATTGGAAAATAAGCAAAACCACCTTGTTTCAAGAATGTACAAGTGTGACTTGATGAACACTGCAATTTTTGTTAAATTGCTGAAGCAGATCAACAAGGACATGCAAATTAAAAAAGGAAAATCTTGCTTGTTTGGGACAACTGCTCTGTCCACACTATTCTTCCTTGCCAAGATAATGTGCAAGTGGAGTATCTGCCACCAAACTGCACTGCATTTTTTCAGCCTCTGGACCTGGGCATAATACAAACTGAAAGTTCATTACAGGAAAAATATTTTAAAGAAAATTCTTGCAAACATTGCATGTGATAAAAAGGATACTGACATTGGCATCAAGCAGGCAATTGAAATGATTGTTTGTGTCTGGTTGATTAAATTTATTCCTCATGCTTTGACATTGCAAGTGATGAAAAATATGATCTACTGAAAAAGCTGAAGATGCATTGCCAGCAGCAATGAATAATAATTTTGTTCAGAAGAAAATCAGTGATTTTTTCAAACAATCATTTGAGTTCTTAAACTGAAAGACAAGCCTGATTCAGAATATATGCAGATCTGAGCTGAAAAAAATTTTTCCAGTCATTTAAAAAAAAATCTCGTTACAACAAATTATCCATTATAACAAACTTTTTCTGTGGTCCCCAAAAGTTTGTTGTAACGAGATTTTACTGTATTCAAAGATGAACTTTAGTGGTACAGTATTACTGTATCACCTTTCGTGAATATCTCAAAGTGCGTGAGATGGGATAATGGAGTACTGTAAGTGTAAAGTACTGTATATTAAATAATCAATTCAGGGCAATATTGAAGAATTTTCGCTCAATCATGAAACATGATGACTAAATAATGTAAAAAAATGCTCCGATTTGATTGGACAGAATTCATGTATCCAATTTTTGAAAAAAACCTGTAAAATGTAAGTTGATTTGATGGTGACAAAGCGGTTGAAATATAGAGTATGCGTGTTGTTTTCTCTCTTCTCAATGAATACCAATTTGGAACACAGTTAATGTATAATGGGTTAACCAATAAGTCGGATTGATCGAATGCCTGTTGAACAGAAAAATGACGCGATCTTTATTCATTCGAAAGCAGAAAAAACCTGACGCAATTTTCGGCAATGGATCATGATCTCTGTATCTTAACTATCGTTACGAGCCGAAAATTAAAATTTTGAACGAAACAATGTCTAGTAATTATAACCGAGCACTCCCAAAGATGTTTGGTTCTCCTCACTTTTCTCTTAAAAGTTTACATTTACTCATGCAATATGATCATTCTGGATTTTCAACAACTCTGTCTTGTCATGCGAATGCTGTCGCACGAAGTAGTCGTCCATTCCGTCGAACATAAGTAATGACCACAAAAAATAACCGATTTTCAGAAAACAGATACTGTATATTCAAGTTTCATCACAGAAATACTCCTCTGCTGCGGAGTTTCTAAGTCGCATTAGCACTTGGAAACCATCTTCATGTCTGCGTCCCATGAGTTGTTCAACATTTAGGCCATTTCCTTGGGTTGTACTTCTTGTGCCTATCACTGAACAATGATTACTGCATTGTCAATTATATATGTGCTAATATAAAATAGACCAGTGGTGCCTAACTCTGCAGTGACTTCCAACTGAAAAGTTGGGAAGCCTTTGTGGAACACAATGAATGGAACACCGCGTTCTGTTCGATTTGAATAATTTTTTAATTATTAGAGTTAATTTCATTATAATTTTTGCGGAGTCCGTGGGAACTCCAGCCGAAGCAATCAGGGCTCCGTAGAGCACCCTTCAAAAACAGATGTGTTATTGTGACTATTCATCACCGCCAGAAGCAAAGGACATTTACTGGAGCAATCGCTGGAAATTTCGAGTCTGCAATCTGCTAATCATAGAAGAAAAAAACTTATGGAAAAGCTAATAAGGTCGCAACAGCATCAAAACAGTATAAGTATAAAACAAGGATGTGTGTCTGTGTACTGATCATCTACCTATAATCAGCTTTCAGGAGAAGAAAAAAAACCGGCGAATATATGGCGCACAATTCCAGGGACTTCAGTTGCCGGAGTGTGATTGCTATTGAGAAAAATGGCTCCTACGACTCGACGTCATTCGTTCGGAAACGTTGCTCATGATTTTCCTGAATAGCAATTTCAAACCTATAGGAACATCTCGAATTGAAAGCAAAGATTGTAAAAACAGATGAGCCGGAAAAAAACGAATTGAACATCAGTTCCGTGTCGGCGGCGCGGAAAAAATCCGATGTTTTTCATGCAGTATATACAGTATCCTTTTCCTACCTTTCGAAGTAGAATGTGCATTGATGAAACACGTGAATGCATTAGTTACATTAACACAATAAGGAAATCTCTGTGGTGATACTGAATTCATGAACAGTAGCGATGTTTTTGGATTCCCGCGAACCGTCTGCAACATAACAGAGCAGAGATTTTCTCATGAACAAATAACAATACTGTAGCTACATTCCAATTTTCAAATAGCTGTCAACAAGTTTATGGCCAGCAGCCAATGTTGAAGAATAAATCAACCCAACATAAATAATTGAACCATAGCACAGTGGAAGAAATGGTAAGAAATAATAAGCCAGGGGAATCAGCCAGTTTGTGGCCAGGAATATGTAAATAAGAGGGTACCTTAAATAAATGTTCCTAGTGTTGTCTGGTTTAATCACAGTTCACAATAACTTTCAATGAAACAGAATTTAAAAATAATGCATCACAATAAATACAATTATGCAACACACATGCAATGAATACAATAAATTTGTGCGTACAGATTTAGGGTGCAGTAATGCAATGCAATAATACAATTAAAAGAATTGGGGTTGAATTGTTTGAGGGAAGTTTACAGTAAGAGCTAAATTAAAGGACTGATTATTGGGAGTGAAAGAGTGCTAATTTTTTAGATGATTTCAGCTTTATGCTTTGGTCAGGTTAGCTGACTGAAGCATGCAAATTTTCCCCCACCTGTGATTGGTGGGAAAAATGTGTACCAAAGAAGGCATGCATCTGGGGAACAGATACACAAAGGAAAATGGGACCAGAATTCAGGTCCCAGGACCTGACGTCCCTGGGCCCAAGCTCTGGTTCCCCAACTGCCAAAAAAGAAAAGAAAAAAACACTGTATGTATGTTTATGTGGGACTGAGATTTTGACAAAATACATTTCATTCTGAAGCTAGGACGTAAGTTGCAACAATAATCCTATATATACAGGTGGTAACTTGCAATTTGACCCTAATCTGTTGCCAAACTAGGGTTGAATAGCAAAACAGTCAAATTGCAAGACACTATAAAATCAAGGGCAAACAGCACAAAAACACTATGAAAGATAATAGAACAGGTTGACTTTTGGGAAAGAGGTTGAATTGTGAGTCAAACTCCAAGCAACTTTGACCATCAAATTGTGGGATGATTGAATTGCAGAAGCTCAAATTGTGAGGTACATGCGCCAAACATAGATTGAAAAAAAAATTCTGAACTTCTGACGTTTTTCTGTTTGACCACCACGTTGTAGGAATGTCAGATTTGCAGGATCCCTCATGCCTCATCTACTTCTGAATCCAATAATTCTTAGTTTCAGCCTTTTGAAAATGACGTTATAGCACTGGACCGTGGTAAATTACAATTCAGTCATGCGGTACAAAAACTTGAACGTTTATTCATCAGAGAAAATGTTGTAATCCGGGTCATACCGGGCTACGTAAAGTTACAGAGCATCTGATTCTGAATTAATGCTAGTCCTGTACTGCACTGTACTGTGCAGCATAGTGTGCTTCAAACAAAATGGATGTTTTGCGCATCAAAAATATAAGATTTAAGACCACACGCACACTCCTGTGTGCACGAAGTTTTCCTGATGTTACACGTTGCATTCGATATTTGTGGAAAATCCAGTATTGATTCTGCGTTTCAAACTGAAACCGAAAAATAACGTGGCCGGAAGCAGTAGAAAGCTTTCGTACGAGATCATTCACTCCAACATGATTCGCCTCCCCATCCCAGAAAAAAGCTCCAAAAATGTGGCACTACCTGTATTTTATGCATATGAAAACAGATGGCACCACAGTGTCATATATGAAGGCGGAACAGTACTTCAGCTGATGACGAATTCAAAATAGCATGACCCACAACGTATTCTAAGCAAACTTAAATTTTTTTATAGCGCCATTGTCTCTTGTTCTCGACGGTCATTATTCCATTGGCAGAATGCATTTCCAATATTTTAATCTTTAGTCGAGATAATATATATTTATTCCTTTTTGAATGATTTCACAGACTAGCTGGGTAAAAACATTCCCATCGTAATTAACCTCTAGCTTCCAGATATTGTAAGATAATTAATTTATAGCCCTGAATTATTGTTTTAGTTCTTTGTGCTTCAAGCTAAGATAGATTTTACTTTTTCGTAATTCTTTTCTAGTTTTCTGAGCACTTCAAGTACAGTACACTTTTACATTTGAGGGTGTTCTGTCATATACAAAGTACTGTAGTTCTATTTATTTTGAACTTTCTCTGAGTTTTTCGGCGCTTCAATTGGTTATCTATAATTTTAAGGAACAATTATGCAAGATGTGCCTTTCCTCCGTAATTAAATTCCTGCTCATCTGTCATAGAGGCTCAACCATCAATGGGGTTCTATACTGCAGTGTTCCCCAATCTTTTTTGTGCCTGCACACTGGCACATTTTCATAACATTTTTTGCAGACCAGGAAGTTTCCAAAAATCTTCTGCAGACCAGCAACGTTTCATAAACATTTTTAAGATTAAAAAAAGTTTTGCTTGAAAGACAATACGGCAGGTATATAAAAGTGTAGTCTTTGCAAAAATCAAGTTGAGCACCAATGAAGCAGCTATAGCTGAAAGAATGGTGGGCTTAAACAATGTATCTCAAAATGAAAATTATTTATTTCAGCATACAAGTAAAAATTTGTCTGAAGTACTACTTGGAGAAAAGGCAACTTTTATTTTTCATCAAAGAATTTTAAGTACCACTGTTTTCGTAAAAGTTTAGATGAAGATAACAGACTTAATTACCATGTCTGATGAATTTTGCTGAAGATTTCCGGCAGATGTGCAATAAAACTTCTGCAGACTGGTGCCGGTCTGCGACACCAGTCCGCAGCATGTGTTGGGGAACACTGCTATACTGTACAGCGTACACAGTTTCAATTCAACACTTCAATATTTTCCTCTCACTTTCTAAGCTATTCCATCTTCAGCAGAGATAAATTTCAGCCTTTTTTTTTTAGCAGGAACAGCATATGTATGCAATTTTATGAATTGGCTTCATAAAAGAAAAATCTGAAACGCACTTCTAAATCTGCTTGCCCTTTTCTGTCTGCATCTGACAGGTATTCACGTTTATTCCAGTTCCCACAAAGCACTAGTTTCCTTAACTGAGTTCTGCAGCCACTTCGCTTCTCCTTGCTTAGATAAATATCCTCGTGATCCCAGCATCTCTTTATTTTGGCGACATGGCATTCATCCACCAGTATTCTGACCGCTCCGTAAATGCGGTGGGTCGTAATTGACCAGCTGAGGGGGAGGGAGACCCGTGTTCTGCATCATGCGTTTCCCAAACCTCTAAAACCTCTAGACTTCCAGAAGTGTATAGCCTCTCAACTGAGGCAGCCCAACTTGCAGTGTTTTCCGTCAGCTGGAAGCATGTCAGTCACGTTGCCGGCCGCGTGAGTAAAATGCTCGAGAACCTTCGACGGGAGAGAGCCAGAGAGAAAGTAGGGGAGGGCGTTCCGGTGAATTACGAGCAGGGCACGCAGTTGAGGGAAAATCCAGAGGGGTTACGGGAGGTCCCCACCGGCTTTTTTGCATCCCTGCCCCTGTGCTGAATCAAGTATGTGGTACTGTACCTCAGAGGTTACTGTATGTCAACGCTTCCTTCGGGTTCTCCAGAAGACAGACAGAGCCTCTCTGTGTATGCCCACACGTGGAGGATCAACGACTAAGTCACAGGTGACAGTGGTGTCGTACAATGAACCTTATTCCTTCCAACAAGTCGTTTGTTGGAGCATGCTTTTTCATTAGAAAATCCTTCAACTAGAGAATGAAAACGGTCAAATTCGACCAAGAACGCATGAAACGGCCTTGTTCACAATCCCGTAATCAGTGAATTAATGCAAGTCCTGTACTGCACTGTACTGTACAGCATAGTGTGCTTCAAACAAAATGGATGTTTTGCGGAACAAAAATATAAGATTTAATACCACACGCGCACTCCTGTGTGCACGAAGTTTTCCTGATGTTACACGTTGCATTCGATATTTTTGGAAAATCCAGTATTGTTTGTGCGTTTCAAACTGAAACCGAAAAATAACGTGGCCGGAAGCAGTAGAAAGCTCTCGTATGAGATCATTCACTCCAGCATGATTCGCCTCCCCATCCCAGAAAAAAGCTCCAGAAAATGTGGCACTACCTGTATTTTATGCATATGAAAACAGATGGCACCACAGTGTCGTATATGGAGCGGGACAGTACTTCAGCTGATGACGAATTCAAAATAAAATGACCCAAAACGTGTTCTAATCAAACTTAAATTTTTTTAGGCGCAATTGTCGCTTGTTCTCGACGGTCATTATTCCATTGGCAGAATGCATTTCCATTATTTTAATCTTTAGTCGAGATAATCTGTATTTATTAATTTTTGAATGATTTCACAGAATAGCTGGGTAAAAACATTCCCATCGTAATTAACCTCTGGCTTCCAAATACTGTACAGTATTTCACAGTAATGCATTTATAACCCTGAATTATTGTTGTAGTTCTTTGTGCTTCAAGCTAAGATATTTTTTACATCTTCGTAATTATTTTCTAGTTTTCTGAGCTTTTTCCAAATTTCTATAAACTTTCCAAAATAATCTTCATTTAAAAATAACTTGAATTTTAAAATTTCAAATAAGATTTTCCAGCGGGATTGCTTGATGGACTGGTATTTTTGCTGAAGATAGAGTATAAATATTGTGATAGTAACTTTTATTATAAGGGAGTTTTTGCAATTTGCAAATAATCTATCAATGAATATCTCGATTGACAAAATATAGCATTGTAACATATATTTGAAATGAGATTAAATTTATTAGAAGTATTAGAAAATAAACTCCACCAATCCTTTTGGATCCTCAGCATACTTCAAGTACACTTTTACATTTGAGGGTGTTCTGTTATATAAAAAGTACTGTAGTTCTATTTATTTTAAACTTTCTCTGAGTTTTTCAGTGCTTCAATTGGTTATCTATAATTTTAAGGATCAATTATGCAAAATATGTCTTTCCTCAATTAAATTCCTGTTCATCTGTCATAGAGGCTCAACCATCAATGGGGTTCTATACTGCAGTGTTCCCCAATCTTTTTGTGCCTGCAGACTGGTACATTATCATAATATTTTTTGCAAACCTGCAAGTTTCCAAAAATTTTCTGCAGACCAGCAAAGTTTCATAAGCATTTTTAAGATTCAAAAAAGTTTTAAATGAAAGACATTATGGCAGGTATATAAAAGTTTATTCTTTGCAAAAATCAAGAGCACCAATGAAGCAGCTATAGCTGAAAGAATGGTGGGGTTAAAAAATGTATCTCAAATGAAAAATTAAAATTTTTTATTTCACCATTCAAGTGAAAATATGTCTGAAGTGCTACCAGCAGGAGAAAAGGCAACTTTTGTTTTTCATCAAAGAATTTTAAGTACCACTGTTTTCTTAAAAGTTTAGATGAAGAAAACAGACTTAATTCCCATGTCTGATGAATTTTTCTGAAGATTTCCGGCAGATGTGCAAAAAACTTCTGCAGACTGGTGCCGGTCTGCGACACCAGTCCGCAGCATGTGTTGGGAACACTGCTGCTGTACAGCGTACACAGTTTCAATTCATCACTTTAATATTTTCCTCTCACTTTCTAAGCTCTTCCATCTTCAGCAGAGATAAATTTCAGCCTTTTTTTTGAGCAGGAACAGCATATGTATGCAATTTTATGAATTGGCTTCATAAAAGAAAAATCTGAAACGCACTTCTAAATCTGCTTGCCCTTTTCTGTCTGCATCTGACAGGTATTCACGTTTATTCCAGTTCCCACAAAGCACTAGTTTCCTTAAGTGAGTTCTGCAGCCACTTCGCTTCTCCTTGCTTAGATAAATATCCTCGTGATCCCTGCACCTCTTTATTTTGGCGACATGGCATTCATCCACCAGTATTCTGACTGCTCCGTAAATGCGGTGGGTCGTAATTGACCAGCTGAGAGGGAGGGAGACCCGTGTTCAGCCTCGTGCGTTTCCCAAACCTATAAAACCACTGCACTTCCAGAAGTGTGTAGCCTTCCACCTGAGGCAGCCCAACCTGCAGTGTTTTCCGTCAGCTGGAAGCAAGTCAGTCACGTTGCCGGCCGCGTGAGTAAAATGCTCGAGAACCGTCGACGGGAGAGAGCCAGAGAGAAAGTAGGGGAGGGCATTCCGGTGAATTACGAGCAGGGCACGCAGTTGAGGGAAAATCCAGAGGGGTTACGGGGGGTCCCCACCGGCTTTTTTGCATCCCTGCCCCTGTGCTGAACCAAGTATGTGATACTGTACCTCAGAGGTTACTGTGTGTCAACGCTTCCTTCGGGTTCTCCAGAAGACAGACAGAGCCTCTCTGTGTATGCCCACACGTGGAGGATCAACGACTAAGTCACAGGAGACAGTGGTGTCATACAATGAACCTTACTCCTTTCAACAAGCCGTTTGTTGAAACATGCTCTTTCATTAGAAAAATCCTTCAACTAGAGAATGAAAACGGTCAAATTTGATCAAGGACGCATGAAACGGCCTTGTTCACAATCCTGTAATCAGTGTTTAAAGTGATTACTGAAATTGTCCTGTTTGAATTAATATAGGAAACCCATCCCTTCAATAATACCATATAAAATTATTGCACAAAATGCCAAAGTGAATTACACGGCATTTAGAGCAGTGAGGATTACTCAAATTATTTTCTCTTAACAATGGCAGACAAAGTCGAACAAAATCAACTGCAGGTTGTACACGGAAATAATTGACAATTTTCTGGGATATGAGCATTCATCATAAGGGATGGAGATGGTTTTGTGTTATTGTTTCCTGCAAGCACCAAAAAGTATCATGATAATGGCAGGTTTCATTTGGCTGCTACTTCTCTTTAAGTGGATTGGGGCTCATTCTCTTCTCATCCCATTAGCCACGGGCCATCCTCTTGATCCCAGAATATGCAGTACTTTAATCTTGTGATGATCTCCGCGAAAATTGCAAGAGCTTTATAGGAGAGTGTATCTCATTCATGGGAGAATACAGTATGTTTAGGCTGGACTGTTAAAATGGCTTGAAAGAGATGAAGTTGGTTAGAAAAATAAGAAAAAAGGATTAAACGCTTTATTCTTTAACATTTTTAAAACGCGAGAAAGTCGTACGTGTTGATGAAAGTACGGTGTCAGAAATGGGAACTAAAATCAGGAGGGAAATTCAATTCACTTCGGACTTCCAGCAATTGTGCATGCTTTTAATGATTTTTAATTATAACTCATTAGCAGCTAATGTTTTCTTAACATTCTGTTTTAGAATTTTCCGTGCTCTTTTTTCTCTGTTTCACCCTCACAATGTTTACTCTGGAACCAATTGAACAATTTTCCAAACGTTACTATGAGAAATTGTAACTCACATAAATAATCCCTTGAGCTATGGACTACTGGTATACAGTACCAGCAGATTGCATTAGTGTTGTTGCTCAGGGCCGTACTGTACATGGAAGGTGTGCATTTAAAAATCTTCTTAATGTGGGATATCTGGCAGACGTTCCAAAAAACTCTTTTTGACATGAAAGTAAACTCAAAACCTCCAGAAAAAAGTCTGATTGTGGTATCACAAACTAAAAAAAGTATTGTTTGAAAAGTGTCAAGGTTTGAAATTCTTACCAAATCTTACAGACAGGATCAAATACAGTGAGACCCCCACATGTGGATACCTTGACATGGGGACAATTTGGCATAGGGACATTTATTTTTCAATAAAAAATCATTAAAAAGGCCCAACATAAGGACACTAACTTGACATGAGGACATTGCATGATAAAATTGCCAATAAATTTTAGGAAAATTGACCTTTATTAGGCTTAATTGCAAGAAACAGATATTTCTAACCCTAAAATTTATTTAAGAAAAATTCTTTGGTACTTTTACCATCACTTTCCCACCCATTCAGCTAATGAAAAAAAATTACCTGTAGCACAGAGGGACTTCCTTCTCTTTTTGGGACTTGGATATTATTTTTACAGATGCCAGCATTTCAATGAACTGTACAGTGGTATACTATTTGATGCTCCAAATGTTCTTATTGGGCTGAAAAGATTTTCACTGAATCAAATTCAGGAGGCAAAAATTTTTTTCCATAGAATTCTGAAGAATATTTTTTACATATAGCACCAATTAAAAATTATGCGCTTTAATGTAAGCCTATGGGAAAGCAAGACTTGACTTGGGGACAATTCAACTTAGGGACACTCTTGATGCACCACTTATGTAGGCATGTGGGGGTCTCACTGTACATTGCGGGACTTCCGGAAGGAACAGCCTCTGTGCCACAGACGCGCATTACGCCGTCTTGCCGGCGAGCATGCGCTCTTCCCCGTCGCGTCGCCCGCCCCCTTCGGCAAAGCTCACCGAGTGCGCCCCAGGCGAAGGACCTCAGTCGTGTGACACGATACCACGGGCAGGGACGGGTGAATCCGATAAGCTCTGTCTTACTGCGCAGCGCGTAAAAGAAATTATTTTGTCATGTCGGTGTGTTATTGAATTTCACGGGGAAAATTCTGTTTCCCTGCTTGTAGGTCGCAGGGAAACATAATTCCGTGATCGAATTCATCGAAGTGTCTATTTCTTCATTCATCGAATCCTCAAGCAGAATTATTCCTCCGGGGGACTTTTTTCCCGGTGGGAAAACGAATTAAGCAGCACAGATACAGTTGGACGTCAATGCATCAAGTTCTAAGCCTCCCTAAGCACGTCGAATTTTTGTTCAGTTACTGTATTAGTCTAGTCCCTGTCTGAGTTCTCTCAAGAGAAATATATTTTAGAGCGCCCCAATTTGAAGACTTCCCCCTTCAAAACTTTTCTACCGGAATTTTCCGGAAACCTTTGAGCTACTATTCCGGAAATCCATGAACAGAAAAAATCATTAAAAATGTAACTTGTTGCTTCATGAAAGGAAGTGAATGATTAATGGCGCGAAGAACCCCTTGTCTAAAATTACTGCATCCTCTGAAATCATTCACAGAACAGTTCAAGGCCTAGAAAGTGAAAAAATTTAAAAATGCTAGCAATTCTCCATATTTTGCTGTAAAAATTCTAATTTGCACTTACTAAAACTTTTCCAAGGTTTATTTTTTTGTGGGACCCTCGAGAGTTCAACTTGAAGAGACTCAACTGTATTTCCTTTCCGAAACAAGCAATAATGAGATAATTTATTGGTTCCTTGAAGTTTTCGGAACAGTCTTATGAAAATGCGCATAGCCTCATTTTGAGAATGACGGCGATTTTTCAATCCTTGCCCCTTTTATGCGCGTAAAACTGAAAAATCAGGAGAACAAGCATACTTTTCTGGACTGAAAAATAAAAAAACGCTGTTTCCTTGATATTCGCGAAACACGTTGTCTGCCGTCGAATTCCTAACGCTCTCATATATTGCCCCATTTTAGAGTGGTCACAGGTTAATTTGCCTCATTAATATAAATTGAAATTGTAACGAAAATATTAAGATTAAAATACTGTAAGTTGTTCCTTGTAGAATTTTTCGAACCGAAATTCGGAGGAAATTGTACATCTCTCGGTATCCGTAGAAAAATCAAGTTTTGCTGCGTCATTCACTGAATAAAAGGAGACTGTGGAACGACTGCTACATAATCGTACTATGTACATGCACCTGAATCACGAAATGTGGCAATATTTAACATGTGACTTATTTACTGAAGCACGAAAAGCCTCTCTGATTCAGGTGAGCTTGAAAAAGTGAATCCCTTTGATTCAGTTGAGAGGCACCAGAGGAAATTTCCAGTGTAACTCGATTTCGCGTTGAACCTGTTGGTGATGAAGGCAGAGGACGACCAGAGCAAAGCTGTCTCAGCTCTAGCAGATTCCGGATATGGTGGTACTTGCCAGAGCAAAAGGTATTACAGTACTGTACTTTTACGATGACATTCGCAAGGTTGACGTTAACCTGGTTTTTTTCAGTGCCGATGAAAACAGCAGCAACTCAGCAGACAACTGCTCGCGAAGTGGAACCGGGAGCTCGGGATCGGATCATTTGGGAACAGCATGCAGGTACGCGGTGTAATTTCATGATCAATAAGAACACAATGATGATTTAAATTTGATTTCATTTGCAGTTCCGCGGCGGGAACAAAAGAAGGCGACACTCCAACCACTCCTAAAAAGAAAATAATTTACAATCCTTTTAAAATTCCACTAGATGACGCTGAGCTTCATTCCGGTGCCGCCGAAATCTTCCGAGCTGCACAGTTGGCTCTGAAGTGCTTGAAGAACCTTGCTAGTCAAGATTTTTTCAAATGTGATTCTGCTAAAGCAAAAGGTTGATCATAGAAGAAGTCGATGAAAGTTTTGCAAAAGTTGTACTAATATTGATTAATATCTATGTTTGTGATAGCCAATGCACCGATCGTTGAAGATTCAATCCCGATCAATGCGTCAGAGGTTGGTGTAAATTTTTTTTTGAAATAAAACTGTTTTTTTATAAAAGCACGCTGATTATTGCAGGAAGGATGTTCTTTGCTGGTATCTTTGCAAACTATGTGTGTTGTGCAAGCTTCCCCGACAACCAAGGATACCCTTGGATTTTCCGAGCAAATGCTTTGCTCCAGGTCATTTCTTGACTACATCTATCCCCGAGATCGTTTTGCATTCACATCGGAGGTTACGTCCATCATGCGAGCTTTGGGCGAAGGTTGGTCAATTACAGTATTTCCTCAACACATCGACATTGTTTCTCACCTTTACCTTCGACCCGTTTTCCATTTCGTTTGTGAAGTTCATAAACTGGGCACTTAAATAATTTTTAAATTACTCGTTTCCGTTCATTAAATATTTTGGAACAGGAAAATTATCTCCAGAAATCTGCACGTTTTATATCCGCGTGAGAGGATTCAAGACCTTGGAAATTGCTGGGTTTGATGTCAAAACCAAACGAACCATTTATAAACCATTCCATGGAACTATGCAAATCAAGGTAAGAGAAAGGCATTCAATTTTCCGTCGACTGATCCCTCAGCAGCACTGGAAATTTTTCAGGTTGTGAAGCCTGAACCAGAGCATGGCAAGGATATTTCCATGGAGGAGCCTGAGTATTATACTCTGCTCAAGCTAGTTCCAATCAAAAGTGCTTACGAAGGTGAATGTTCGGACAGTTTCGAGAATGGAACACAATTTTTAAATCGCATTCATTTTTTTAAAGAGGGAAAAGATCCTATTGGCTCCTTCGGGACGCGCCATACATCAAGTTGCCATTTGAGTCACGTTGACCCGGCAGCAATACCATTTCTTGGCTATTTGCCTCAGGATTTGATTGGAAATTCTATCTTTGAATATTACCACCCGGAAGATTTGAGTTACCTCAAGAAAGACTTTGAAAGCGGTAATTACAAGATTTTCCGACGGATCTATTTCGAGTGAATGAAGCTCATTTTTTTCTTGCAGTCTTGCAAAGATCTGGAGCTACTTGTTCCGGAGCAAGATCTCGATTCAGAGCTCATAATGGCTGCTACTTGGTACTCAGCACGGATTGGTCTTGTTTTGTCAATCCTTGGACTTGCAGGCTGGAATTCGTCATCGGACAACACAAGGTTGTCGAGGTACGGAAGTCAGTCAAGCTTTTAGCGCAGTAATCCCTGCCATTCCTTTTTTCCGCAGACTCCATCAAATTCCAACGTTTTTCTGATCCCAAAAGAGACAGATGCCTTGCTTTCTGACAAGGTGCTACAAGACACATCTACCCTGCAAGAAGAAATTCTGGCTATATTGAGCAAGGTGAAATTGAAAAAAAATGAAGCTGATTGAAAATTGGCATCACCAGTAGTTCTCTCAATTTATAGTCAATACGTTTGGATCAGAATAGCACTTCCGTCGCGACGGATGCAAACACTTTCCAGAAGGACATTACTAGGGTTAACAACGTCATTCCACCAACGGAGGAAAAGAAAGCTGACAACAGCGGGCCTGATCAACGGAACAGCTCCTCTGTAAATAAATAAATAATTTTAATTTTTTGGAAAACCCAAAAAAAATTTTTTTTTATTCTTAGGCACAAGAATCTGCTTTGATTGGACACGTGTCTCCGTTGCATGAAGAGCACGAAGGATCCAGAAGCAACACTTCTGGCTCAAGCATAACTACTTATAACCAGCTCAATTATCGCGAAAGCATTTTAAGGTGAATGTTTCGATGCTTCATTTTCTTCACAGAGGTACGGTACTTGACTTTTACGAACCATTTCCACACAGGTTTTTCCAGAGTCAACAGAAAGCAGGAGGCGTGACGGAATATCCATCCAGAAACAACAGCGTAAACAGAATGAAACACCTACCTTTCGAATCAAATGCGCTTTCGACAGATGAGGAAGTTAATGCCATGGATTCGGTTTCCAACATCCAGTAAGAAACATTACCATCCATCGAGTTAAAGCACCGTACCATACTTACACGGTCATATAAAGACACCACACCCTGCTGTTTGACATGATAAGAAAACATAGTCTGAATTCAAACGGGAAACTTCAAAGGGTAAATGAAGTCCTCAGGTACATCTTGAAGTTGCAGAATTCGAATTTTTTCGTACAGCAGACATAAATTTCATGCGCACATTTGGTCCAATGAGCAAAGACTACAAAATATCCTGAAATGGCTGAACAGAGCCCCAAAAATCATAAGAGGAAAATCTGCGTAATATTCCCGTTGGAGGACTTCGTTTGCTCAATTATCTTCTTTCACTGTCCAAAATTTTATCTCATATTGACCAGAGCTTCTGCACAAATGGCTTTCTATGCTGAGATCACTGGAGTTCAAGTTTCACCTAAGTTTTTTAAAACCTATTTTGAGGGAGTAGGTCAGGCCTTAAAAAATCATTAAGGCTATAAATTACTTAGAGATGACAATAACTTGGTCGAAATTCAAACTTCAATTTGCTGTATGAACTGTGCTGAAATAACCGAAAAATACAACGCTGGGAAATTTAAGGGGGGAAATCTTCTGGTTGCTTCTTATTCCACCAAGGATTTATGTTAGCCCGGGGTTTCGTGGTCTAAATTTCACTTTCCGTTCAAGCGCCAGCATACAGAATTATGGATTGCAAATGCTTGTAACTGTGGTTCATCTTCAAAAATACTATAATTATATACAGGTCATGAGGTCACCACTGAGATTTTCAGTCCATTTCTACGAGCATACAAGTCTGTGGCTTAGTATTGAGTAAATATATGGCATTTCTGGTCAACAGCTCAAAGAAGAACAGCCACAATGAGAGTTCCTCCAACAATGTGAGCCACGTGTCGTCATCAAACGAGATCATGGAAATGGGTACCAGCGTCAGCAAGAATTCCCTGCAGCATAGCATGCAGCAAATGAACCATTCCTCTGACCATTCAGAAAGACATAAAATCCCCAACGTTTCACCCGTCTTGGATAAACCTCAGGAAAAAGCCAACCGGTGTCAGCAGTTTCGACAAGTTCCACGGTGTCTCACAGCAATTATTCCTCAAAAGAAGCCATCAGCTCCGACTAAGAGTCAAATCCCTGCTGTACAGCGTGTAGTCCAGCCTGTCAATCCTCTACCGGAGCACAAAGGATGTCTGACGCAGGAAACGTTGCAGAAACACACGAAAACGGAAAGCAAATTGTTTGTTAAGCAGCACAGGCCCGTGAGACCGAAACCTGCTCGCAGATTGACATCAGCGCCTCCACCGGATGCCGTGCAGATTATTTCCGCAGCAACAGCGGCAGTGGTTGCTGGCAAGAGAAACGCAATCACCCCTGACATGGATACCATGGATGACCTCATTGACCGCGTCTCTCGAGCATACATGAGGCATCAATATAACCAGCAAGGGCATCAGTTTCTTCATCAGCAGGGGCACCTGGTGCCACCAGCACCCAGGATTGATTTGGCTCAAACTATGCAGCATCACATGCATTCTAACCAATCCACTTCCAAGCATACGGGCCACGTGAGGACAAATATTTCTATCGACTTGAAACGTCCTGTATTTCACTCTCATTTTGAACAGCTTCAGGACATGGATCGGCGAAATCACAGAGGTGTAAAACGTCCTCATCCCGACGACCACACTACCACGGGTGGATGCGGACGAAGCACCTCAAAACGGACGTGCCATCATCACGGTATGGGTGTCACTCATCGGGGAATGGAGAAGAGCTTCCACCAGGGTAACATGAGCTACTATCCGACGGGAAACCAAGTTTTTGAGTAAGTTTATCCTCACACTAATGAAGATACAACTGGAAATAATTTCAGAAATTTCCCGATTTTCAACAGGATTCCTCAAGTTCCAACTGCGTACGCAACTCCTCAAATTACGTTGCCGATTCAACAAGCTATGGCAACTCCTTTGACGCTCCAGCCTGCAACTCTGCAAAGTAACTCGGACGCGATTATTGAAGTGTTTGTAACCCTGCTCAAAATTTTTTGAATCTCATAGTTCCTCAAGTATACGGCGTTTCTGCAAATCAGGCTGTGGTTACTCTTGTACCTGGATTGTGGAGCAATCAATCTGATCCCATTGCAGTGCACTCTCAGGGGCATCATACAATTACAGGCCAGATGAACATGCGGACGCTTGGGATTCACTCAGATGCTCTGCCAAGCTGCATGACACATCAGGTACGTTTTCAAAAGAATATCACAAGACGATCGAGATATAATGGAGGAGGTACATTTCTGAAACATTCAGGGTCAATCGAAAATTAGAGTATATATTTTAAAATTTGAATCAGGTTGGCAAGCGTCACTTGAGGTGCAAAACATTCAGTGGGCGTATTACATGTATGCTGCTGGTTAAAATAGCAGCATAAACAGGGCCAAAGTAATTTATCAAAATTTTCGGGAGGGCTGGGTACATATATTTTCCATATTTTTGCTACGTATCATTCCATTAAGAATAAATTAATCAGTCGAACTTTAATTTCCTACTAAGTCACATGGCTTGAAATTGGAAGAAATTGTGGGAGGTATATTCCTCATGGCACCTTTTTGTTTTCAATGCTTGTAGGACAACCAGTTGTTCAGGGCAGTTGTGGGAGGCCAAAATTAGTTTTAATTCCTTGTGTATCACAAATGTCTAGTGCACTTCTGTTTGTGGAGTACTTTACTTTTTTCTTGCAGTCATCAATGCCTGACACTCCTTTGGAAGGATCTCACACAACGTCGTTAAAGGCTGAGCCGGGTTCTGGCAAGGAAAGTGGGGCTCCATCACCCTTGCAATTCCCAAAGGATTCTGATGACGACCCAGAAGAAATGCTGCGATGCAGAGAAGGCACGACGTATTCCATTCCTGAAGGAGAATTTGATTTGTCACGCAAACTTTTGTTTAATTCAGATAAGGCAGATGGAGATTGTGCCTGCAAGCAGCACCAGTGCGGTAGCATGCACAGACTGAGGTCTCCGCCAGCCCCGATATGTCGACTGAGTGACTCCGTTGCTCTTCCAGGGTCGTCATCATTTCGCCATGAGGACAGGATGCCACCACGCAAGTCGCAAACAAAGCGAAATGAGCAAAGGATGTCGCGAAAACAGGCTCCTGCACGTAAAGAAGTTACACCAGATTCGACCGAGGACACCTACTCGTTCTCATTGAGCGATGGGTCCAGTGTATCTAAGAGAATTTCCAGCGGCTCATCTGGCTCGATGAAGCCCAAGAGGACCAACTTGCCTCCTTGGATGGAAGGAGTCGAATTCGATGAGAGTACAGCATTCCAATACACCATGCCTGTGGAAACAATCAAGGATGTTTTGCGCCAAGACAGGGAAGCCCTTGACACAATGCAACAGGTGCCCATCCTTTATTAGCGTTATTTATAGCAGTGTTCCCCAACCTTTTTGGTTACGTGGACCGGCAAATTTCCAAAAAAAATTTTCTGTAGACTAGCAAAGTTGAATGAATGAACAGAAAGCTTTATTTTCTGCTTTTCAGCATTCACAAAGTTCAATCAACATTCCCACATCCAAACCCCCTCCCCACCCAACCCAAATCCATTCAAATGCATTCAATAACTTAAGAATGGGAAACATACATAGAGAAAAAAGCTGTATATGGATACCAAAATAAAATAAAATCCATTCCACCATGTACAACTGCACAACTGATGTGTACGCGTACACCCCTTCTTTCTCAGAAAATGGCAAAGTTTCTTAACATTTTCTAAGGACCAGCAAATTTTCATAAAATTTTTGCATTCTCAAAAAAAATGTTGCTTGAAAGACAGCTTGAATGGCAGGTACAGTATTTGAAAAGCTTTTGCTTTTTTGCAAAATTGATTCAGGATCAAATTAAGCAGCTATAGTGGAATACTGTATCTCAAAAAAATGGAAAAGTGGGCTTGAAGAAAGGTTTTTCAGATTTAAAAATAAAATAATTCATTAAATCAGGTAAAAATGTGTCAGAAGTATTATTAGGAGAAAGTCCAATATATATTTTTCATGATATAATTTAAACTGCCATCGTCTTGAAAAAATTAGAAATAAAGATACTTTACTGTAACGTCCTTCATTGCTACTTGCAAAAATGCATTAGCCTGGAGAAATTTCCCGCGGACCAGCAAAAAAACTTCTGCGAACCGGCGCCGGTCCGCGGACCACGGGTTGAAGAACACTGATTTATAGAATGCATTCAATTCATGTTCGATTTTCCCTGTGCAGCCGATTCAGGTTGACGAGCAATTGAACCAGCTGTATGAAGACATGAATGCAGATGATGTCTCAAGCTTGGGGTGCAATGAAGGCACGGAATCTTCAAGTCACGATGAGCTGTAGTGACCAGCAGAACGATGCTCAGTCAGTGTCATCAGCAGAGAGCTCTGCCGACAGCGTAAAGCCAACAGTGGGCTTGCCGCACTGAAACACTCCTTACATACTTCGTAAAATTTAAGAAAATTGCAAAAAAAAGTTCACTTCAAGCGATTCTCTTTGCAAAATTCAAGGGCTCTTAATTGAATGTCTGTTTCCAGCCAACCCAGGTTTTTCTGAAAAATGATGCAGTCGTAGTCTCCGCACTCCATGCACCAGAGGAAGACCCAAACACCAACTATTTAAACTGCTCTATTTTGTGTTCTTTGTCGAATTCGAGACAGATTTCTGTATCCGTGTTTCCAAACTTTCCATGTTCGATGTTGTGTATGCTTTTCAATTAACTATTGGTGGATATTTCATTCATAGCACTTATTAGTAGTAGCTCATGTTTCAATGTTACCTTCGATTTTGCTCACTCTCATTATTATGTGATGTTCGGTGGATTTATGGACGTAATTTTTGGAGCTGCATGAGTCCAATTCCGATTTGAGAATAAATGGTTTTGTGTAATCGTGAAGTTCAAATATCCAGCGTCTTTGAAATAAATGTGATGAAAATAAGTTTATAACTTTTGTAATATTGGAACAAACATTCTGAAAGATTTAGATCTAACTTTATACCTCTGTCATAAAAAGGAAACATGGAACATTGTCTCCTAGGGTGTAAACTTTTCAAATTGAAATGATCCCATGATTAAATCATACTCATACACAAGGAACCCTTTTTCAGAATAAAAATTGTGGGCCCGTTCAAAACCTCACAAATCCCACAAATTTCTGATACATGGATCCTATATTATAATTGTATCTTTGCTGATCTGTGCAAAGATGGAATGTAGGGTCCAAAGTTCGTTAAGGTTTTGCTTGCTTTTTAACAGCGCATATGCTGCTTCTACAAATAATAGCATCTCTACTGCTCTGCCGAACAGTAGAGCTATTCACCAGCATCGGTCAGGTAGGTTCTTTCAGTAATTATTTGAATTTATTGAAATAAGAATTTCAATGCCACAATATTTATATAAATGTTCGCATATTTGATGGCACCAATTAAAAAAAAGCTAGACTCACATAAAAATTCCAACAGCTGACATGTTATATTCAAAAGCCTCAAAGCAAGAAAAGGAAGTATTTTCAGTGTTGAACGATGAAGAAATAATTCTTGCAAACATAGATTAGCACGTAATTAGACTAGATTTTACACATGAACTAATGAAACATGGTCCAGGCATTTATCTGGCGTGTAAGTGCCATTCCTTAGTATAAGTTGACTTCACATTCAACACTTTCGTTTTGGTCAAGTCTCACAAATGAGCTGAAAAGACCCTTCTAAATGCATGGTAACGGGTGGTTTTCACTTTGCTTCTCTTCTACAACCGTCATTTCCATTGCTGGCTTGAAGGTGATTTTTTATTTCACCCGCATCATAAACCAAAGCGAGAACAGCAAACACAAGTGCAGAGGAAAACTTTGACGAAAAGAAGTACTGTACAGATCTTGGAGAGAGGACTTCACTCGTGCATGGCATATGTTATCCAATCCAGGTAATTAAGTTTTTAGTAGACTCCAGGAACCCGGATAAAAACCCAAAATTGTCTACCGAATGAGACAATTCCAGCTTTGAGGAAGGAAGTGCTGGTGACCTCCAATCACCAAAGGCCATATATATCATCATCTTTACAGAAATCCGTCCCTAACTGACCCCCAGCACGCAATTTCTACACTTTGAAACCAGATCTTTCAAATCTGATATTGTTCGGCAGACAACACAAAAGTTGATGGTTGTCTCGTCAATGGAAATGGAACATCGATTCAAACATGGGATTTGGTTTTCAATTTCTGTTAAATTGAAAACAAAGTTGGGTTTGTGATTTATTTTCTTCCAATTAAAACGTCGATTAGCGAGTCAAACATAAATTCAACAATCATCCATGCACGTGTAATTGCGACAACTGCTTACGTTCGAGTGCTGCGTTGAATAAATGCCTGCAGGTCAGTCTTGTAGGTGACTCACCTGATTTGTTGATTGCAAAGCATGATTGTTTTCAATATTCTAATTTGATGAGCTTTGCGGGAATGCATTTTTAGTTTTTGATGCACAAAATATGACCCAATGTGTCGCTTGCGTTAGGGCCTATCAATGTTTGTACTGTATATGAGAAAGATTTATTTGAGAAAATCTTCCCATGCCGTTATTTTTATTTCTTGGCGCGTATAGTTATTTTGTAGATAATTATTCCTTCACAGTGTGGTTTCAGGGCATTTTTGGCAATGATAATCAGGATTATAAGCTGATGCAGGTTATTCCTTCCATTATGTTCTTCAATTATCTGGATTCCAGAAATAAATCCGATGTGGTCGTAAAAGTTTCTTCAGCTAACTTACCCAACTTAATTTGTCTTCATCCGGTCGGAAAACAATTGGATACACTCATGTCCTTGGACGTCTTCATCGTATATTGCAGGTTGAACAAAAAACAAATATTTATGTTGCGGTGATTATGGTGAAAAATGGTCAGTCACGGTACTGGCATGCAACTTTCAGGCTTCTCGCTTTACTCGATTTAAAAAATGAGGGGAGTTTCATATGGCCTGAGAGAATTAACGGAAACGTCATGTTTGTGACATCCGAGAACATGAAATTTGAAGAACAGATCTTCTCGCTCTCTTCCTTCACGTGATGTTACATTTTTGAGACTTCGAGGTAAAAATGGATCGTTTACATGACCCGCCTTATCCTTTATTTCTTGCATGATCTTTGCTAACTATAGCAACGACGGCACACACAAATAAAAGGAGAAGACAATGTCCATGAATACACTAACATCATGTTCAGTCTCCCACGATTTATGACCATGTTCAGACCAACGCAACGCGAATCATCAGCAGCTACTTCTGGAACAAGGCGATTGATACATTTCCTGAGAGCACTGTACGAACACCTCTAAAATGCTTACATATTACAGCAAAATGGTTGTTTGAAGTAATTAAAGTTTTCAAGAAATCAACACGCGCATCAGATTGAAGTAATCGACGAGCAAAGGAATTATTGATTGGTCAGTTTCGGTAAATGACATCAAATTAATGTTTTCTTGACCGGTAACAAGCATTAGACGGATGTACAGTACCATGCTACTCATATAATGTATTGCACTGTACTGGCTAAGGCCACTGCATAACTCCAAAACTCCACTGCAAGACAAGTTATTGTGTTGGAGAATCGAGAGTGTTTAGAGCAATTCACAATTTCCTGATAAATAATTGATTTGTGCGTCATCATGCATCATCCTTCGCGTCATAGCAATCATAGAAATCCATCAAGCGGAATGTTTACCAGGATGCATAACCGGTACAGCGACGGGAGACTCGCCCTTAGTCTGAAACAAGACTATTTACCAATGTCCCAGGTGAAATGAGGTGATTTTTATAAAGATTTTCCCATGTTGAATTTGTTCTTTCAGGGTATAGCAAATTGTTTTCAACGCCCCATGTTTCACTATTCAGGAGATACACCTATGGTAACATTACTACAACAAGCCGTGTGGGAAAACCGTTGTTAAAACGAATCATTTTTCAATGTCCCTGCAATAAAGCTACAGTGTTTTTTGAGGATCGATGCCCACAAAATTTTTTATAACGAAAGTTTTACACCTGTCCCCGATTTTTTGCTGTTTCCTTTTCGTGTAAGGAGATTATAATTTATTCACAGATTAGTCCATTATTCCATTTATTTTTGGTATCCATCATCAGCAGTGTGATTTCACTCATATTAACCTGGCCTCAGGCCGAAGAACAGTAAAAGGCACAAATGGCCACATTTTTCTGATGTTCGCACCCTCTTGCTGTAAAATTTCGCTCTATGGGTGCTTTGGCCCTGACCTAGCACACCAAAATTTACATAAGATGCATAGAATTCATCTTTCTTAATTTTTTATTTGTCTTTTGGATGCCACTGCAGGCATACAATGCATTTGTCAACAGGAGTCTATGTGGTGAGCGTTCTGCACTATGACCCATCGCTATGCAAAAATCAAACCTTGTCCATATGAGTGTGCTTTCAGAGCAGTGACTGCCTCAAGAAATGCTCGACACATTGCAAAATGAGAGCATCGACTCTATTGTTTCTGTAAATAAGCCAAGCGAACATTTTTCAATTCTGGGAGACGACAGGTGCATGCAAACGGACGAGAGGAGTGCCAGTACTGTACATGAACTCATTAACTCAGCCGAAAAATAATTTCCAGGGAACATTCGGAGGCTATACTTGAGCCCTTTTAGCTTGCGAAAAATTCTCCAGCGCGAGACTTTTGGTTACCCGACAACTAAACCAATCCCTGTGTTAATTAGGCTGGGACGAGAGTAGAGTCAGAATATTTTCATCTCCTGCAGTTGAACGCGCCGTAGAACATACGTTTAGACAATTCTTTTCAACTACCGCACTGAACTTCAAACAAATTTCATTTGCGATTGGAAACGCCAGAAACTCGGTGTAAAATATGATATAAAAAGTGCATGATTGAGACGGGATGCATCAGACCTTTGAGCACCCTTGTTGCATTATGACGCGGCATGCCTTCGCCGGGTTAATGTTATTTAAAAAAAATGAGCAGACATGACACAGATGGACGTCGATTATGTCATGACATAGCATATCACTATTACTGACATCCTCGCAAAGTGCGTTGGTCGGAATATTTAGTCAGAGGGAGATCAGGTGTCTCAAATGAAGATTATATTGACCAATTTCTCTTTCAAACATTTTAACTACGGTTAAGTTGATAGAATTTATAGACAGTAGAAGTAGAAATAATTAATGCTCCACTGTACTCTTTATATGTCTTGAAAGCATGTTTCTTCACGAATTATAGGAAAATCTCATGTACTACACGAGGACGAGGACGAAATCGTTCAATCGTGAATACAATGCAAACGTAACACACACAAATTCATTCACGAATGAACAGAACCATTCTGTTTCTCTGACCTAAAAAATATTGTGTCATAAAGAACAATTACTGTACTTCAATTCCACCATCCCCAGCAAATAATTTGTTACAGGTATTGCTGCGCATAACAGTTACGCATTAAAAAATGCGTTTGTTATGCATCACTGTTATGCCCAGCTTCTTCTGAAACGCCTTTCTTTTTTTTCTTTGTTGCTGTACTGACAGTTTTTTCTGAGATGCGTTCAGAATGCGTTTTTAATGCATTCTGTAGTTACGCCTATACTTTAAACATTTTTGATGAGCTTTTCTTGAGTGTAGCAGGCAGGCGTTTCAAAACGCCTGCCTGCTACACTCAAGAATTTATATTTTTTCAGATTTTCCTGGGTGTAACATGGAGCATTTTGAAACGCTCTGTGTTACAACCAGGGAAAATCTGAAATAAACAGTTTTTAGCATTGTAACAGAAAGGCATTTTAAAACGCCTGCTTGTTACAACCAAGGGAAATCTGTAGAAATCAGTTTTTTGGGATTGTAACAGATAGGCATTTCAAAATGCCTGTCTGTTACAGTGCCAAAAACTGTTCATTACAGCTTTTCCTTCTTTGTAGCATGGAGTATTTTGTAACACCAGCCTGTTACATTCTTTAAAGTTATTCTTTATTTTTAA